>VZZY01017484.1:10720-60546 GCA_013400335.1 Eurystomus gularis
TTTTTTTTCTTCCCAGTCGAAGAAATGCCCCAGGTTAGCATGACAGCCTACCTTATTTATAACTCCACTTTATGAACTTTGGCAAACATCATAGTCAGAGGGATTTATCTTGATGTTTCTCTAAGACTGCTCTAAGTTAGAATTGTTGAAGTATGCTATGGAAGTGATAAGAAGGGGTTTATACTTGCTTTTTTCTTTTTGAGAAGAGTAATTGTGGCACATAATAGTTCTACTGTCATGGTAAACTCCTTAGAAACACTAATTCAGAAAATTCTGTGTGTTTGAATGTGCAGCAGAATTGATTTGGTTCACTTTGTTTGAACTGTGAATGCTGAGGCACATTATTTAAATCCATTTATTTCTCACAGGGGATTCATGGTGTGCAAAACCAATCTGAGACAATCTGTTTTAATATATTCTGTGGACTTCAGTGTCAAGTCTTAGAAAAGATAGTTTTGTCATAAACTTCTTAAAAAAATAAGTTTGCATATAGGACTTTTTCATATCAGCAGAAGTCACTAAAAAAAAAAAAAGAATATGTTACTTAGACTTCAACAAATCTGTTAATGTAATTCCTGAAATATTACCTTATCTTATTCAAGTTGTCTAAAGCTCAATTTTGAATAGTAGGTGGAGACAGAAGTGCATGAACACTTTTATCTTTCTAAAAATTTCATTTTAGCCATTTCTTAAGCTAAGAATAGACTCTAAAGCTAAGAGTAGACCACTCAGCACAGGCAACATGTATGAAACACATGAAGGATGGGAGATGCAGTGGCAATGTTGCTTTCATTTGTGACTTCTGGCATTGGGGTGGTTCCTGAGGGTCCTGTAAGTCAACAAAAGAATGAAGTTTAAGCTTTATCACAACCTAGTTAGCCCACCTACAGCTGCAGGGTTGTAGGGTCTAACTTTGGGATACAGACACCTAAGACATCCTTACATGCTAACAAGACTTGATGTGACAAAGATTATGTATACCCATGTGTGATCCTCCTGAACACTGCCATTTTGGTAAGTTCATCAATAGAACTCATAAACTTTGCAGTCTTGTTGACCAGTAAACTTTGACTAACCACCAAGTTTAACCATTTATCGAGTATGTTAATAAGGAACAAAAACTACAACACTGGAAGATATTTTATTTTTCTTCAAGCCTTTCTTAAAAACTGATGTCAAAGGAAATTTGGTACTGGCATAAACCAAGATCCTCCACCGTAAAAAAATTATACAAGTTCTATGTAATCCACTGCTTCAATACATCATTATTTTGTTTAAGTTGGATACTTTGCCCGCATCCACTGACAGGGCTCTTCAGCAGGCATTTTAGATGTTGCCTAGGAAATCTCACTTTAAGGGAGAATTTAGTACAAAAAACCTAGTGAATCAAGAGAGATAATTTACTCTGGTTGAAAACCATTTGTGCTATGCCTTTCTCAAAGGGGTCTGTATAGTATAATTATTAATAATTTTTAAAAGATATATACAGAGTATGTAGCATTAAAAGACTTTAAATAATAGTCTCACTTTTCAACTTTTTTTTGACTCCCAGGAATTTTATTAAAGGTTTTGTCACTGATTAGTTACTCTCAGACTAGCAAGTGGTAAGCCTCATTTCTCCCCAGTCGCTTTCTTTAATGCTTTGTCAAGAAGCGAAGTGTTTTTCAGATTATTAAGGATATTACAAATTCTAGTCAAATATTAACAACAAAGCTGATTTGTCTAATTTCTCAGAAAACCCTACTGCATGTTACATGAGCATTCCAAACAGCATGCTTCTTAGTTTGTTATTGACACCGTACTTCATAATGGTATGCACCACAAATAAATAAAGCAAGGGCATTACTAGCTTTTTTCAAAAAAGAAGTCAGAACATAATTAGCTTCTCAGAACAACTATTTGTTAAGATTAAAATAATGCGTCATTCATGCTCATTTTTAACAATTCACTTGTAACTTAAAAATATGTACTCATGGTCTGATGATTTAAAAATCCACCACGCTCCACAGTGGGAAACATTTATGTGAACCTAAACATAACATTACTTATGATGCAAAATAAATGTTTATGAATTTTATTTCACTTACAAGTAGAAATTTATTTGAAATTAAAATAACAATGGAGGGTAGGAGAAATAGTGCAAGTGCTTTATTTGTGCAGAGTCAATTTAGCTTTTCTCCCAGTACCATATGTGCTTGTTTTCTGTGCTTATCAACAAAGTGTATTTGGCTTCACCAGTGTTCAAAGTATGCTTTTGAAGGCAATGTCTAGAATTGATCCATAATCAATTGATGGCTCCAGCACAGGACACTGATGATTGTCTGGGCTTCAAGCTATCCGAATATTGCCAACGCAAAATCTCTTTCCTGAAGAAGAACAGTCAAATTGGATGTTTTTTTCATCATAGATTAACTGGCACTGTTGCAGTAGCTTCTGGCTTTCAGTTGCTGCTGAGTGAATAACAGCTGGTGCATTGGGCCAGGTACAGTTAATTGTATTCCAGTTCTGTGCTTGTAAGAATGCTCTTCTTCTGTAGGCATAAGAAAGGAAGCAGCCACAAATAACTGAACTGAAGTTTGTGGGCATACAGTGAGGTGCCCTGTGTGTGACCAATGTTTTTCTCTCAATTTAATTGTTAAAAAGAACTTGCTCTTTAAGTGTATATATTTACTATTGTTAGAGATGATAATACAGGAATTCTCCCTTGAAGCCTTGAATTCTGAAACTAAATATGATTTAAAAAAAAATTCTAACTGGAAAATGAGGAGTTTGTTCTTTTCATCTGTGTAGTTATGTAGTTATTTCCATTCTAACTAAAGAAGGATAACTTTAATTTTAATAGGCTTTTAATTCTGAAGCGAGTATTCTATATTCTAGATATATGATATTTTGCTGTCTTTTTAAGAAACAAATTCTTTTGCTGCATTCATTCTTCCAACTATATATGCAGTCTTAAGCTAAAAATGTGACATGTAAGAAAGAGGTGAACAGAGGCATAAAAACAATCAGCTTCCTTTGAGTGACATGCATTGTGGTATGGGGATAAGATCGTTACTGACCTTTGTTTTCCTGTTGATAGGGGTGCCACTCTCCTATCAGATCAGCTCACTGTAAGTCATAATTTGTTGTAGCTACAGACTTTTTTGAAGCTCTTTTGGTCACTGAAAATTTTTCCCAGATCACCTATTCTGCATATTCCAAGGAGGATAAATAGTGCTGATCTGTAAATGCCTTGGACAGTGTTAAGGGTGTTACAGACACAGCTGCAAGAGGCCATAACTAATCCTAAACTGGAGTAGAGGCCCTTGCCACACTTTTTTTGTTCAGCGTGACTTTTTTTTCCACTGTAGGGCCAATGCAGAGAATGAACATTATCCTACTTCTATTTCTTTGCTACCCATTCTTACACACAACTCATCTCCCTACAAGAAGCTCTATAAGTTGGGTGTTACCTGCAAGGTATCTGTTGCATCAGCAGGCATCTAGCTTGAATACATTGAATTCACAGAGTCAAAGTCACTCTGCTACGTTTATCAGGTAACATAAGAGTGCTATTTTATTTAGTTAGCTATTCAGTCTATCTATTTACAGAAACATCCAATTGCAAGTGTCTTTTTAGTGGAGGTAGTGGGGAATGTACGTAATTAATATTTCCAGTCAAACAAGTTGAGTGGAAAGGATTGCAGGCAATGGAAATAGTGCACTCTGATTGGCATGCTAATGGCACTTATCTAATGTGTATAAAATGCTAATTCTATGCAAAACCTCATTTTCTAATAATTTCATTCACTCAAGACAAAATTATTGCTTTTTGTGCTGCTAATTGCCATTTGGTTTTTACATAAGACAGCAAAGAACGGTATTCTTACTGCAGAAAGGGTGGCTATGGCATAAGAAATTAAAACTGGAAGTCAGAAGATGTATGCCAGTGCTGGTGGGTACTTCCTAAACTGCCATCAGGATTCACTAGGGGTCCCCTTGCTGTGATATTTAATTTGGTTGAATACTAAACCAAATACTTGGCTTGAGAGGACACCTGCCTTTTTTTCAGAGGTAATAGTACCATTGTATAACAGTCTAATGACACTAGAGAAATTCATGTTTCAGTAAGCTTCTTTACAGTTCAATGGAAACTATTGGGTTTACGATGCTATTTTATCTCTCTTAAAAGTAGCTTCATATAAAAAAAACAAAAAACTGTTGGGTAACTTTGTTTTAAATAGTAAGCAAAATGAAGTTATTAACAGTGTGAGCCCTTATTGCTCATTTTCATCAGGACTGGTAAGAACCTGGTTTTTGACATCTGTATATTAATGCAATAATATTGTCTGCTTGGTCACTTGGTGTTTTTCCTAGCAAAGAAAAAAAAATTGTGCTTAATCTGCTATAACCTTTTTATTCAAAAGATTCCAATCATTTGAAGCTGGTATTTAAAGATAAATATCCCATGGCTTTTTTTACAGCTGGTTGCTATTTATGTCATGCAGGTAAACTTTCCTGTTATTTGTAGGGGTAAACCTAATGTCTTCACTTGTCTTTAAAATATATAACTTCTATTCTCTGTCCTATTAGGTTCTCTATTATGGATGACAGCTAAAGATATTGTCTCTTCATCATAATATTGATCATTTAGTTGAAAAAACCAAAAGTATATTACTTTAGTCTCAGTTTCTTGTAGGTTTTACCTGTATTTTATAATAATAAGTTAAAAATATTTCCAGGTTTCTTAGGCCTACAGCACAGCTCTTCTTGATAACATAGAGACTTCTAGGAAGCAACCAGGTGCTTTAGAAGGGGTGATGTGCCACACCTGCAGAATAGTGTACTGGGTCCACCTGGGATGGAGTTAAATTTCTTAAGAGCAGACCATATGATGCTAGGTTTTGGTTTTATAACTAAAATAATGTTGGTAGCATCCGAACATTTTGGCTGTTGCTGAGCAGTGCTTGCACAGGACCAAGGCTTTTTCTTTTTCCCACTCTGCCCCAGAGACAATAAGATGGAGGTGGGCAAGAGGTTTGGAAGGTGAGCAAGAGTCATAGCAAAACAATCATTTTATTGGACCTGCTGTTTTATTGATTTTATTTTGTGTAATAGTAGATGTGACTTGTGAATATTTGGATAAACAGTAAGAAGACAATGGATTAATGAATGCTTTCTGCAATATTTGTTGCTGTCATCTTAATTTACTATGTTTTAAAAAATCTACTTTAATAACAATTGGCAAAAGATTCTTCAGTGACCCTTCATATAGAGTTGTGTGCTGGTCATCATGAGTAATGACAATAGAATTGAATGTTGATAATGTCTTCAATCTCTTAATGCTTTAGATAACATTCATTGGCCTAATCTCATTGTGCAACAGTTTCAGAGAATTTTACAATAAACAAGGTGAATTTAAAAGCAGTTAAGGTGTCACATAAATATTTCAATAGGATTCATTAAAACTGTTTAATTGTAGAAATATCATAATAGCTTAACTGAAGGAAACTTGTTGACCTCCCTAGTGCTTTGATAAATTTATGCTAAGAAGCTTTTCACTGTTTAGAAATGTGTATAAGTATAGGGTTTAAATCTTGTTAAAATGCATCCTATTGTCTTTTCTCATTCTGTATCCCCTAACTGTTCTTATAGACGTATGCTATCTAGGACATTTTCAAAAGACTTACATATTTAAGACTAGATATTCTCCTGAATTGTAAAGAGCACACTTTAGATTTCAATTATGAAGCAATATGGAAACAAATAATGTTATTCTCACTTCACCCTCTCTTTAACCTATTCTTTTGTACTGCATGTGGTAATGAGATATTCTTTCTAGACAAGCAGATTTAGGTTTTCTCTTCACAATAGAAGTAATTTGAAAGAATCCATCAAGGCAGAATCATAAGAGACTGTTCTCTTGCTTGACCCTGAGTTAGAAAATTGGATTAAAGACATCAATATCAGTTATGTTTTAAGAGAATCTATTAATTCATATGAGAACTGTAAACTGCATTGTGTTCATTGCATTTTTCCCTTCACTTATCACATCTTGAGTTAAAATTTAAAGAAGTGTTATCTGAAGCTGGGTAGCTATTGTGGTTTAGATGCAGCTAGGAGCTGAGCATAACATGGCCACTCATGGGGATGGGAAGGAGAATAGAGAAAAAGGCAAAACCCTGTGTGTTGAGATAATGAGAATTTAATAGAACAACATAAAAGGAGAAGAAACTACAGTAATAACAATGTAATAATATGATAATATATAAAATGAGTGATATAAAATGCACCGATCACCTAGAGCTACACCAAACCTGTGCCAGAGAACACACGCCCTGCCCAGCCTACCCTCTGCCCTTATATGGTGGCCGTGACATCATTATGGTATTGCATATCCCATTAGCTGGTTTGGTTGTGAATCCTGGCTTTGGCCCCCTTCCAGATTCTAGTAAAAATTAGCCCTATCCTAGCCAAACCCAGGACAGTAGAGTAAATAGCCATAGCAGGCGGAAATTTCTTTCTGTGACCACTGCTTTAGAATAGCAGGCCACACTACTGCTTGAGTTGCTGAATATTAAAAAAACGGACAGTAGCACCTTCAAACGTTAACATTATTTCTGCACAGACCCATACATGGCCACTCCACAGTCCTCCCATTTGTCTTAGCCAGTAGATCACTGTCTTTGCACAGAGTGTGTGCAGCAGTGATGCTTACTCAGCTTTGCACTGGCCATTCATACTGCAGGAAAAATTCAGCAATGTTTTGCTTTCTGCTAAATATATGTGAGGGACACCATTGCTCCATCTTGCATCCCACTGTCCTTGCAGTAAAGTTTAAATCGTACTGGTAAAGTTACACATAGAGTCAAAACAAAAAGGAATATATAGTTATATGGATTCCAACCAAAATATTATTCAGCCAAGCAACCTGTCTCCAAACACTTTTGGAGCTATTTGGCTATGGTTAAAGAAGAGTAAGGATAGGACAAACTTATATGCTAATTCCCTCTAATACTCCTCTATCCTCCAACTATTTATATCTCAGGGACTTCCTGAGTCAGTTGTGGTCTTTATGTACTCAGTAATGCCCAATGGATTTCCCTTCACATTTCAACACTTTAAGGTTTGGGTTCAGCGGGTACACATTTACAGTGGTAAATGTGATCTGTACAGATAAAAGCTATTAGAAAATATGAAGACTGTTGTATGCTTGCCATTTGCTCTTTTCTTTAAAAAGGCCTTACTCCAGCATTTCACAAATGAAAACAAAAAAGACATGATTATGCTTCAACACGTTGTCTCTTGGATCGTATTTATGTTGCTTATGTCATATTTCTGATCAGATGCTGCACAAAACAATCTTATTTGTGAGAATTTTGCCTGAAAAACAAATTGTAGCAGGCTATACAGGTCTGGGCAGCAGTTGGGAAGAGGCATGAAGACAAAAGAAATGGGAAGCCAGATAGTGCAGCAGAAACTTAAAAAAGGAGGAGACAAATCAAAATGCACTTACTTGTTGATTTTGTACAAGTTTCCTGATATTAACTTCTCATTGTAGTATCTTGGCTATTCAATGTGTCTTATTAAGTTTGGCATTATTTTTTATGTAAGGGCTATATCAGAAATTAAACTAGTTAATTTTTTTTGCTTTCTGGTTTTATTTAAATCTTGGATTCAGTGCCATTTACCAAGTACCAAATTGTACTTGTAACTTTAGATACTATTTTGAACCAGTAAGAAAATACTGGCTTTCACACATCAGATCAATTTTGCCTGTTTCCACTGGAAGTTTTGTACTATCTACTGCGGTATATAGTAGAGGCGGAGGGGAGGGAANGAGAGGAGAGGGGAGGAGAGGGGATGCAGTCTGAAACCATAGGTCTTAGGTCACAATTTACTGTACATAATGGTGTTGGGGGTGCTTTTTTCCTTTGTCTTTATATCATTCTAAGTGTATGTATTTTAATTATTTTCTCTTTTCTTTTTAAAATTAATTTAGTATTCATGCCAATGGCTAGGTTAGTAATTCCTGAAAGATAAAACTCCCTTTTTTTTTGCAGAGCTACTTCAGAATAAAAAAGAGCAATGAAACATGTCCTCAAATAGAAACATATTCCTCTTCACTTTCTACTGGTTAAATCCAGAAAAACTGGAGTGAAGTTATGGGATTCATTCAGTGTTTTCATCTCAATAGCAGACAGAGCAGGGTCTGCCCTCTCGCCAGTTTATCTGTCCTGAGCAACAGGAGCCACGAGCATTAGAGATCATTGTCTAGGTAGGGACTGATTTCACCTAAGCTTGCCTAAAAGGTAGGTGTCAGGTCTAAGCTGATCATTACATTTGTCTATTTTCTACAGAGAAAGAAAATTACTGTGGTGGGAATTCAACCAATCCAAAGCTAGATGTCTAAAAAGGTGAAGCTACTTTTGGAGTGGTTTTTTGTCTTTCACAGTAGTTGACAGGTTAGTACAAAAAAAATATTAGATTAGAAACAGAGTTTTTAGGTGGCTCAAGTTAACAGTGATCCATACATCCTTCCATATCTCCGCTGATCTGGAGGTCTATGTGACACAATGATGTCAGTTGTGATTGATGTTTTTTCATGACATACTCATGCTATTCTCCTCAAACTATAAATCATATGGGCAGCCTAATTTTCAATTGAAAAATCTTTTGTCTAAAGTATTAGGATAGGTTATATTCCAATATCATATTTATTATAAGCGAAATGCTTTATAGTTGTTAAGCAGCCTACTGAGTTATTTGCATATCTGGATAAGGTCCACAGCTGAAATGAGGCTGCGTCTGAGCCTGCTTCTGGCAAATTCAAATTCCATAGTTGGAAGAAAATTATTTTGATCCTGAGCATGTCCACACTAGTGTGTTAATTCAGGTTAAGAGTGCATTTTTACAGAAAACCTCAGTATTGTCACCAGTTCCTTGCACATTGTTTCACATTGCAGAGAGGTTTTGTAAAGTACAGGCTAGAGCCTTCCTCATCTGGAAGATGTGCTTCCCTTATGCACAACGTTGATCAGTGGCCGTTCATTCAGCCCATGGGACCAGACAAGAGTTAGGCCATAGTAAAAAATAGTATATGAAGCATGTACAGTGTGGACATGAGGGCCAGCTATTCTGTTCTAGACTCACTCTTGCAGGTCTGCACTGCGTTCTAACCTAGGGATGGCCTCTAGCCACAAGATGAGGCTGAAGCTGGACAGAAGTAAACCGTGTGGGTGGATTTTATAGATATTGCCCCTGCTATTTGCCACTGTGGGTCCCCACATAACTTTTTAGTTGTAAAGGGGAAATAACCACTGGTTTACTGGGAACTGTTTGGTCTCAGTAAGATTTCTGTGGCATAGTGGGAAAATGAACTATAAAGATAGACCTAGGGTTTTGCTCTTGTATAAATGGGGCTCTACAGGAGCTCTGTCTGTAGCTTTGTGTCTTCACTGTATTATCAAAACAGTGAAAATGATAGCATGTAGCTTTTGAGTTCATTCATTAATAAAGGCTGTGGAAAAGGAAAATTCCCAGTAATTTCCATTTGTAGTCCTCCTTCTCCATGGCTGTAGCTAATCTGGTAGGTTAAAATGAAAGCATTCATCTGGAATGCTTCCCTTAATAGAATCAGAGAAAAATAAACCATTAATTCAGAAACTTCAATTTAACCCTCTACATGAAAGAATGTAGAAAAAATAAGATGCAAGATTAATTATAAGCAATACAGGAAAAAAAAAGGTTATGTTTCCTCTTATAAAAGAATGCATTTTTATTTATTTTTAAAGAATAAACTGTCGTAGGGAAACATTTCTCAATTCATGTGCTTCAAATCAGTATCAAACCACTTTGTTGATGTCTTAATGACATAACTATCCAATAGTTAATGAGCTATACTGTCAGGTTAAATATCAGCAATACAAAAGATAAACTACAATACTAGACACTTAAGAAAAGTTAGTAAATAGTGGCAAGTTTCTAAACACCTTCTATATGTAATCCCCAAAAGTTCTAAACATACACACAAATGCACAAAGCTAGGTGTGCACCAAGCCACCCAAAGGCTGCGTGGGTCACCAGCAGCTCCGTTGGAGAGGACTGGAAGCCGCCCCGTTCTCCATGTGGGACATATGGCTGCTCCAGCACCAAGTGAGCTCCTGCCACTCCTGACCACCCACTGACCCACACAGGGAAAGAAACACTCCATGAAGCCCCACATATGCCAAGCGGGCCACTATGTGCTAGCTCACATGGACAGCTTGTGACTGGGTGTAGTTGCCCAACACGAGGATGCTCAGTCCAGGCTGGAGGGAGTTTGCGATGTCAGTGGCCACTTTTTGCAATGTCAAACTATGTCCAACTGCTCCCCTCTTCCTACCTCCCTCTCTTTACTTTTATAAATTGTCATTCTTCTTTTTCCTTTCTTTTCAAGCTGACCTTTGCTTCAGGAGACTCTAATTCCCTGGTTACTACTCAGTCCAGCTCATGGTCATCTTTCCCGCTGGCAAAATAAGTTTGGAGCATATGTCCCCTAAGACAACTTGGGGTATTTTACTCAACACGCATAAGATGCTCTCACATACCTCTTTTTCAGTTGGTGCTGTCCATGGCATTTTTCAGTGTGAGAGCCATGTGGCCACCCTTCCAAACCACTCTTTAAGGGAAGACAGATTTGCTAAGTGAAGAACTGAATATTATGGTTAATGCTTTTCTGTGGGAAAAAAAAGACAGAAAGAAAGGAAGAAAGAAAGAAAAAAAAGAAAGAAAGAAAGAAAAAGAAATGAAAAGAAAACAAAAACAAAAAAACAACGTTCTTTGTTTTTCATATTCAATTATTGCCATTCCTTCCTCTGTTGCGTTAGGCTACTAAGAACTCCCAGGTTTTACCACAACCCCAAACTAAGGATTTTCAGATCAAGAATGCCCTTCAAATCATGTCAAACCATAACATGGAAAATATTCCTAACAGTACTTAAAAACATATGCATAAGGCACAGACTATAAATACGCATATTAGACAAAAAGCTGCATTCCTATTAGTTCAGGATTTTAGAGTGACACATGAGCATACTATTCTGAAGTCTTCACAGTGGCCACAGGCAAAAAAAAGTTTCTTTGTGTTGTGTATTTCTGGACAAACAGTTATTCCTTGTCTGAATTTCTTGAAATGGCTTTGAACAAATATTTTGATCTGGTATTTAGAGCATGGAAAAAAGTGTATCCTCATCAAGAAAAGACAGATTTATTAATTCAGTTGGTGTCATGTGGGGCTGACACTTTGCCATGACAATTAATTTTTAAACTAAGGAAATTTGTCCTTGCAGTTAATGAGAATCGGCAGAGAACTGTGGAAACAAAAGATCTTCATTTGTCTAACATCAGATATTCATTGACTGCAGCTTTATTCAGTCACCTTTTAGTACATTTGGAAAGAATTCAAAATCACGAAGATCAACCAGTTTCAGCTTGATGCTGCTAGAAGAGCTAAAACAGGTTTAGGCTCTGAATATTAATTACCTTGCTGTTTTAAGGGTTGCAACAGTCACTTTCTCCTAGGGAGGTCATAGTTCTGATTGAATAAAAGCTTAATTATAGAATATTATAGAATATTGCAGTGAGTTGCAGAAACAAAGCCAGCAAGTGATTTATTCTTTCTTTGATACCCCTAAAAGATAATAAAGGCATGTGAAAAAGAGAAAAACACATCTGCTAAAAAAACAAATGAGGCAATTACAGATGAATAGTTTGTTTAGTTTTTCCCTATTGATATAGAAAAGAAAAAAGGTGTCACTGCTGTTCTAACTACTGCACTTGCCATTATTAGAGACTTTTAAATGAGAAAGCCATATCAAATACTATTTAGCAATAAGGATGTGATTCTTATTACTGCAATTGAAGCAAATGTTTTTTGAAAAATACAAAGACTCATCAGACACTTGCCTACATTACCAAGTAATAATTACTAATTAAATATGAATCAGATTCTTTGGTTGCAAGGTAATACATTCCATTCAGTCATGCCTACCCTTGCATGCAGAAATTTTTGCCACCATAGCATAGGTCATATAGCATTCCATAGTTAGAGTTTAGTCCTTATGTGAATTTGCTTTTAAACCTGGAGGCTGAATTTTGCATCTCATTATAGGAATTTTACCATAGAAAACTCTACAGTGAAAGTCTGACAAATACCACATGTGAATGCCCAACATGTCTGATTTCTTTTTTCTTGCCTTTCCTTCTCTTCCACTTCTTCCATATTGTGAATCCCTTCCACTATGTAAATTTTAAGTCTTCCTATCACTGAAAAAATAACTACAGCCAACGCAAACAGACCTGTTCCCCTTTGCCAAAATGTGAAAATGAAATTTTGACAAGTGAAATGTACTGCAAGGCCTATTTTCCCCTAGGGACCTCTGGATTCCCTTGCAGTCCTTCTGAGGAGCGTGAAGGTCTTGTCACAGCAGACTAAGGTGGCTCAGGATTACAGACTCTCTCATCTCAGACTGCTCCAGGACAGCAGCAAGACAGCAGATCTCCTGAGTCCTGGGGCCCTCCTCTGAGAAATTTGTCTGAACAGATAATTTGCTTGGAAACACCATCTGAGTCATTTCCTCTTTTTGTCTTGATAAGCAGCTGTCAGCAGTGCCTCAAACAGTAATGCCCATCTGAAAATTTCCATATGCTGTAAGGTATTTCTAATAGACTTCCAACTTTCTGTTGTCTGACAGGAAGAGGTCTGTGGGAGTTAAAAAAAAGAGTGTGAGTACATAGCCTGATGTGGTAATTTGGACATAGCACAAGGTCTTAACTGTGAATGATAGGCAGTGTGGATAACTGCAATGTTTCACCTTAGAAGGTTTCAGAAACCTAAAATTAATCTCAGCCCTAGTCTTTTGGTAATTTTGCTTTCAGTTACAAAACAAGCAGCAAACATGTCATGCTTTATTTCTAAAATCTGATAACCACAGTACAGGAACAAAAAATAGCAGTGCCACTTTTCCTGCAGTTTCCAAGGAAAGAGACAAAACTTATTTTGTTCAGATAAAATCTCCCTACCAAAGGCTGAATTGCTGAGGATTTACCTGCTACCTTCCTAATAAAGATCCCTTGTGAAATTGCAGTGAATTTTTTTCTAGGCTTTTTCCTGTCTTTTTTACTATTTTCTTTGTAATTCTTTTTCTGAATATGTCTATCCATATCACAAGTACAGTAATTTAAAGAGCTATGTAGTTCAGGACAATTCTGGTCCACGGTAAGAAGCATTTAAATTAATGTGTTAGGGAGCATTGTTCTCAGTGGAAGACTGGGTATCTCACTCTCTTGCACAAAAACGATTTCCTAAGGTTTTGTACCTTATAGTTTTCAAATGTTTAAAACCTTCTGTTTGTATTGCTGCATTGATATAGCATTATTACCAAAAGGAAATAATGATTTTTCACAAACATGACCTCTGCAGTAGGGAAAAACAAACCAAAGCCAAACAGCATACAGAATGAGTTCCACTGCTTGTACTGGAGATATTTAACTTGGACCATGACCTTTAAAAAAAGAAGAAAAAAAAAGCCCAGGAGATGAAGAGATGGGAAGATGTGTTGTGAATATGTGGATACCCTGTAGCTAATGCTGTATCTGGTGAACTAAAATTATCTTCTTTTGCCTTATAGGATTTTTAAGTACTGGGGACCAAGCTGCAAAAGGCAATTATGGATTGCTTGACCAAATCCAAGCTTTACGTTGGATTGAAGAAAATATTGGATCTTTCGGAGGAGACCCAAAAAGAGTTACTATTTTTGGATCTGGGGCAGGAGCTTCCTGTGTCAGTCTCCTGACACTCTCTCACTATTCAGAAGGTAACCATCTTATGAGCAAAGCACCTTTTTTTCTTTTAAACTTTATAGTGTAATGAAAATGGCTGTATCGTGTAGGCCAAATTAAAATTGCGTGGGGTCTGTGAATTTTGTAGAACACCTAGTAGCTTGTATTCTGGATTTGTATTAATCAACATAAATATTTAATATGAAAAATTAAATGCTGTTATAGCAGAAATTTAATGCAACAAATTCCATGGACAATATACTTTTTCTAGCTTTATAAACAGTCTCCACTGGCTCTTCTATCAAAGAATTTACCCTAATTGAAGTGGAAAAGGGCAGTGACCTTTTTCATTTCTTTTACACTCTCTTGTCTACACTCCCAGGATGTTGTAGTTCTTTCCTTACTTAACATAACCTTATTAAAAAATGTGTTTAACTCTACACAATTACTCTGTGATCCCACACAGCATTCTTAAGATTTAGCTAAGTGTTTGAGCTGTGGGATTTCTACCCTCAACACATCACCCCCACAAAAAAACACCCCAAGAATGTACAGCACCAGTACTGAACCATAAATATTCCTGTTCATAAGACCAAATCTGCAAAGAATTTATTACAAAAGACTGAAATATCTATTGTATTTTCATTTAAGTCCATGCTACTTCTCTCATGTTAAAACAGACAGAAATCTTTGACAGAAGGCTAAGCCATAGCAAGCAGTAGTAGCAGGCTGGCTGGTAAACATACCCCTATTTGGAAATACATAGAATTATGCCTGACAATTCAGTCTCTTGATACAAATATGGTCCAGTGAATAACTGTTGAGTAAGCCATGCCAAAATCAAGCAGATGGAAGCATGAAAAACTTAACTAATCATATAATTGAAATTTTGTAGCATTGTGCAATATGTAATCATTACAAAGGTCTATCAACCACAGCCAGCTTTTCCCATAAATGCTTCAAGGTCTTTAAATGTTTTTGTAGCTGTTGCTGTCTTTGACATTTCAAGAGCTTGATGGTAGAAACCATGTGCAGAGGAGGCCCAAACATCTTAGTTAAAGTATAAAATAGGCTATTTTAGTGATCCTACCAGGAAAAATCAGATGGGGCAGATTCTGGTGTAAGTTCCAGTTGTTTTTCAGTGCTCTGACACAAAGAAGCTCTTCAGACTGGGTCTTTCGTCTCTCTTTATATTTGTACACATAAAATAACCAGAATGAAATATTGAATCTTGTCTTACTCTTTTCTGAAAAATGTAAATATATTTTAATCCAACATATAAGCAGTGCTTACACACACACAAAATTAAAAACAAATAAGTTGGTAAAGAAAAAAATAATGTTACAGTAGAAGACCCACAAGTATTACATTTATTTTAGCAGAGCAGATTTTTTCATATTATATGATGCATGGCTTCTGTGAAGGAAATGAGAGTGTGTAATTTTCATTTGACCTTTAAACTACTGAAGAGCACATTTATAAAAGTCATTTACATGGCAAAGAGGATATGATTGCTTGTAGCTGCCACTCCTTTAAAGAGATTTTTACAAGGCTACCACTGTGCTAAAGCTAAGGAACTTCCATTAAAGATGCAAGAAAACTGCAGTAGAAGCATGAGTTTTGTTCTTGAAACAGTAACCTGAAATCTTCATGCTTTGTGTGTGTGAGCATCAAGAGCAAGAAAGATTTTAATTAGTAGCCTATTAGAGATACTATTAAATGGGAGCAGTGATTAGAATATATAGGAATTGAATTGAAATGTGGGTATATGCATCATTTAGTTATTGTATAAGCAAAGCTTTCTTTGCTTAGTTAAAGCTGCTTTTAATTTTTTATAGGTTGGGGTTTTTTTCAATATATAATTGGGTTTGAATTTAAACAATTTGCACCTGCAGGTTTGTTCCAAAAGGCAATCATACAGAGTGGAACAGCCCTGTCCAGCTGGGCAGTGAACTATCAGCCTGCCAAGTACACTCGCATATTGGCAGATAAAGTGGGCTGCGACATGTTGGATACCACTGATTTGGTTGAGTGTCTTCGGAATAAGAATTACAAAGAACTCATTCAACAGACCATCACTCCAGCCACGTACCACATTGCCTTTGGGCCTGTGATAGATGGAGACGTGATTCCAGATGACCCTCAGATTCTCATGGAGCAAGGGGAATTCCTTAACTATGATATAATGCTGGGTGTGAATCAAGGGGAAGGTTTAAAATTTGTGGATGGCATTGTAGACAATGAAGATGGTGTTTCCCCCAATGATTTTGACTTTTCTGTCTCCAATTTTGTGGACAATCTATATGGTTATCCAGAAGGGAAGGATACACTGAGAGAGACCATTAAATTCATGTACACTGACTGGGCAGACAAAGAAAACCCCGAAACAAGACGGAAGACCCTGGTTGCTCTTTTTACAGACCACCAGTGGGTTGCTCCGGCTGTTGCTACTGCTGACTTGCATGCCCAGTATGGATCTCCAACATATTTCTATGCATTTTATCACCATTGCCAAAGTGAGATGAAACCCAGCTGGGCTGATTCAGCTCATGGTGATGAAGTCCCTTATGTGTTTGGGATTCCTATGATTGGCCCCACAGAACTGTTCAACTGCAACTTTTCCAAGAATGATGTCATGCTCAGTGCGGTAGTTATGACGTACTGGACTAACTTTGCCAAAACTGGGTAAGTTTAACCCCTAGCATTCTTTTTTGTTGATAGTATACTTACAAAATAGTCAGTATCCCATTGCAGTGGCTTCAAACCCTGATCTTGCAGTTGTATTATAGCACTATTTGTGCAAGACAGAAGGTAGCTGGGGCTTATTCACATTGAATAGGTTTTTAATTAGTGCATTTCATCAAACTATTTTCTTTCTGTAGCTCAGTCAGAATAATAATGCACTGTGTTTTTTTATTAAAAAAATAGGGCAATTATTAAAAGAAAAGCATTTCTCTGAGAAAAGGTGGCTCACTAAGATACTGAGAAATCAGAGGCAACATGTCTGCTACTTGGAGCAGGAACTGTGAGGCAGATAGATAGCACTTACCTGCTACAAAAGAAAGGAAGTTCTTTTATTTAAGCAACCTTCACAGGAATAGGAACTCAGGGAGGAATTGGAATAAAAAGGCAGACATAGGAAAGACTTTTCCCTTTGAGGGTTATAGTGGCAATAGTAAGTACTTGACTGGAATGAAGAAGAGACTCAGCTATAAATTTTGCTTTGAGAAGGTAAAAATTTTAAATTAATTCTGCTTACAAAACAAAATAAAGACATCAATGTTTTGCTGAAATAGAGTTGTAAACATGAAGGAAATAACTCTCAAAGCAGCTTAATCTGTGAGTACCACGAATATTTTCAATCCTCTTCCTATAGCATTCCTTTCAAGAGTATTGCCTGAGCAAAAAAGTTTCACTTGAGCAGCAAGGGCTTCTTTGTTAACCTTGAGTCTTCAGTACTGAATTAAAACGAAGATACTTGTGGCACAAAGGGGCTATAAATCTTTCCAATGAATGCTCAATGTCAGGATTGGGCTCTAGAAACTGCAGCTTTACTGCACTGCAGTGAATGGTGTGCAGCCATATAAGAAAAAAATCAGAGATGCCTAGTGTGAAATACGCAGAGGCTTCAGCAGCTCTTGCAGCCTTTAATGAATCCAAATGACGTTCAAGGGAGAGAGATTTTGCAGTCTTAACAAAAACCTCAGGCATGAATCGAGTAAAAAACAATCAAATGCTTCAGGTTAATTTCCAAGGCAAAAATAAAGCTTTTGTGGCACTGCCTTTTAGACAAATGGGTAGTTTTGCATGCAGAACTCCCACAGAACAGCAACAGTAGTGAATGAACTGTGGAATATTTAGATGTATTTGGCAACAAGAAGTCATCAGTACTGAGACAGGCAAACTTCAGGGTGAAAGCTTGTTTTATGGACAAATAATACCTTACACTGGCTGTACCACACAATCAGAAAGATAATTGTACCATCAGTCTGTCTTTATTTTTACAGATGAAGTGCCACATATACATAGAGGACTTCAGATCCTCACAAATATACATCATTGGAATTATTATGGAGATGCAAGATCTCCACAGTCTCACTATTATTTAAAATTATGAGCATTCCCTGTAGAATAAGAAGTCATATTTAAGAAAATTTGTGAGGCTGACAGGAGCTTCTCACAGTCCCAGCTGCCACTGTTACTCGTAATTGTAAGCACTTTGCAGCTGTTGCTATATGAAAGCTAATTTCAGCAGGCTATACATGCTATCACCCAGGTCTCTGCTTATGAATCCATTGTCATACGACAACTAAAAGCACAACAAGTACTTTGGGAGAGCCATTAGTCCTTTCTGAAACTTCACCATTGCTAATGAGACAGGAATGGGCTATATCTTTTTATTACACACTTGCCTGTTCATAAACGGTCTGAAAGATGTGTCAGTAAAAATGACCTCTAACTGTAAAATTTCAATTTTCATAAGGAAAGGAGAAGAGCAACACAAGACGCATTACCTTGCTGGTTTTTTTACTTTGTTTATAAGAACAATGGTTAATTGTACTGGATAGTACAAGACAAAACTTGGAGGAAAATAATATCTTAAGATTACATTTGCTCTACACCTCTGTTGCCCCCAATGGAAAAGGGAAGACTGGAGCACCTAAAGCCTAGAGCAACAGGGAACATATCTGGAGTGACCATTCTCCTCTCTACCCTCGCACATGCAATCTGGATCCATGTGTCTATTCAGGTCCAACTCCCAGAAAGATTGATATGGTTCAAGACTGAGTTTGGGGGGCTTTTTTTTGTGGTTTTTTTCCACCTGTTTCTTAATTGATGTTTCCCGTCCTTGCTCTGATAGAACTTGGCTTGCTTTGTGTTTGTATCCACAGCAACACATATGAAAAATCTGTTAACTGAAAGGTTTTCTTATTCCACATTTGCCTGTAGGTGAGCCTTGAACATTACAACTGCAGATTTATTTAATTAATTGTAATGTCTCTGAGACTTTTCCAATCTTGATGACTCTCCCACAAAGGCTGCCTCCAGGTACTTTCTGTATAATTATGGCTCAGGTGGTGCATCTTTCTGATGGGCTATGCTGGGCTTTTAACTGACATGCCACCCACGGTTAAAAAGCACACATTGTTTAATGATTCTACTGCTGATGCTGGGTTTGGAGGGCAGGTCAATCCTGTAAAATCACTAGGTGTCAAAGATGCAGCACAAGGCACAGTGCTTTTATTGTGTTTTACTTTGAAGTTAGTTTCTAAAGCTGGCAAATAGGAGGTGACAATGGAAGTGTTTAATGGCAAATGGATCATGCCTGAAATGAATACCTGGAAGCTGCATTTTGCTAATCTTCCATTTTCTACCTTGCTATGACTGCTTTGCTTTGTTTTGTTTTGTTTTCTCACTGTCCTGTTTTCAGCTGGGATAGAGTCAGTTTTCTTCCTAGTAGCTGGTACAGTGATGTGTTTTGGATTTAGTGTGAGAGTAATGCTGATAAGACACTGATGTTTTAGTTGTTGCAGAGTGGCACTTATCCTGACTTAAGGATTTTTCAGTTTCCCATGGTCTGCCAGTGAGGAGGTGCACAAGAAGCTGGGAGGAAGCATGGCCAGAACAGCTGACCCGAACTAGCCAAAGATACATTCCATACCATAGAATGTCATGCTCAGTACATAAACTGGGGGGAGTTGGCCACAGGGCAGATTATTGCTCAGGCATCAGTCTGCAGGTGGTGAACAATTGCATTGTGCATCACTTGTCTTTTTGGGGTTTTATTTCTCCCTTTTTAGGTATATTCCTTTTCATTACAACTGTAATTGGCGTGTTTTATATTATTGTAATACTTTAGTTAGTAAACTGTTCTTATCTCAAGCCACAAGTTTTACTTTATTTTCCAATTCTCCTTACCATCGCAGAGAGGGAGAGCAGTAAGCACGTGGCTGCATGGTGCTTAGTTGCCAGCTGCCCTTAAACCATGATATACATTAACAGTTGTTCTGGCCTTTTCAAAACTGTGTTTCTAAAATGCCTTAGAAATAGGAAACCAATTTGTTACAGAGTAGGTGTGAGAAACTACATTTGGGATACAAAAATGACATGACAATACAGCTTCTGATTCCACTATGTGTAATAATATACATGAGAGCTTTGTTAAAAGGTGCACTTAAAGCTTCAGTCTGCTGCCAATAGTACTAACCTAACTGTATTGGTAATTTTGTATGCTCAGATATTCTTTTAGGGTGATGTTGAATCCTTCACAGATACATCAGCAAGGGGAGAGTGAATGACACGAGGGGATGTGTGCCAGTCCTTCACAGACACTCTGCTAGCTATGCCCTTGGAAAGAGGGACTTGAAGTTTCATAAAGTAGATAAGAAGTCATGGTCTCATTAGAGGCATCTGTTTGGTTTATAAAAATCATACTCTTTTGAGAAGTTACAATACTCTATTTTTGCTCGCATTCATACCTAGGTTGGCAATGGGAAAGATAAAGGCCTGAAGGATATATCCCTGTTCTCTTTATAGATCAGATAACTACTGCTGAAATGTTTTACTACCATTGATTCCAAAGCAAAAACGTAACTGAGTTATTAACGATGTTTGTGTTTTATATTCAGTGTGGTTTTCTAATGGAAGACACAATTAAACTTACCATGATTAAAGCATATTTTCAAGTAAATTCTCTGTGAAATCTTTTATGAGGCTGTTGCATTTCTTTTTGATGTTTTTGTCCAAAGAAGTAACTATCTCCAATGGCCAATCTGTGTAAGTCAAACAAAACAGTCTAGTTACAGTTTGCTTTCCTTAGTAGTTAGAATAACGGGCTTGGAGCATGGCAACAGTAGGACCTGGTGATAAGTGAGGAAAAGAGGTAAGCGAAAATATGCTTGTGTGCCTCAGGCAGGAATGACTGTACCATTATTAATATTGTGACAACATGAAAAATCAGTGGAAGGATGAAGAAATGCCACACAGTTTTTCTCTCACTTTTTTTTTTTTTTTTCTCAATATGGAGAAAAGAGGACTGCTGAAAGAAAATGTATGATCAAGGGGTCTTTCAGTGTCGTGGAGGCAGACTCAGTATGTAGCTGTTAAGACACTTTGCTCTCCAATAAAGTTTGAAAATAACACACACACAAAAAAACCACTTTAAGTGTATTAGTGTAACAGTTCCATTGTCCTGAGTGATAGTTAATGCTGTTGCAGAAGTAGTTAAAAAATGAATGGTATTACAACATATTATATGGAATTCATGATAAGAGAAAACTTCTTAAGATTCCCCAGCATTCTTCCCATGTCAGTATCACCAGATATGAAACACTCAGCTCCCTTATTTTCCCTTCAGGTGAGCTACTAATTCAACTTGTGAACAGGCGTGTGTGTTGCTCTTCGGTCAGTATCTGTTGCAGACACATTTACTCAATATCATCTGAGAAAAAAAAAATGCTTTGAATGTACATTTGTAGCTCATGAGATGTAAATTAAATTACAATAAACCGCAACATTGAATTGAGCAAAACTGGTGCAGACTGGAAGTAAGGGGAAAAGTGATAGGTGAAATTAGATGATTCTGCACATTAAGAAAAAAAATACCTTAGATAAGACAAGAAAGACCATCATATGGTCTTCTATCGCATGGAAGATAAGTTCAGGCATTTAATGGTTGGGGCATTTTTTGATGGAGAAGTTGCTCAAAATGAATTCTAAAGGTGGTGAAAATAAATAATCAGAGAGCAAAATGAACAACAATAATCATGAATTTTGTTCTAGCAATAGGATGAAGAAAGAAAGCAAGCCTCCCTGCCAACTAGTAGGACTGGAAAACAAGTTATCTAGTCCCTATAAGAGCCATTACTGGAAGAAGTACAGAACTAATAATATATTATTCAGATTATATTTTTATCACAATGATTGTAGTGGGTTTTTGAAGAAAGGTTCTGTATTTACATACTTGAGCCTCAAGTATGTCCAAAAACACAAAGGTGATTTGAGAGTCAAAAAAAAAGCAAAAGGAAATTTGACATTAAAATAACAGATCAAAAGTTTTGTGAAATGGGTGATTCAATTGGAGAAATGCTTGTATGTATGTCTGTATTATATATCTATCTATAATACTGCAGAAGTGTTTGTAATAGAATAAACTGTCCAGCTACCCAAGAAAACGTCTTAACATTTTATGTTGTAACCTTATGATTTGATGAATTGTTTCCAGTGTACATGGGAGGAGGGCCAAGGAAAGTAAAAATCCTCTTACTTATATCCATATTTTTGATAAATTATCATTAGTGTATAAAACCAAAATGCATGCATTATTAGATCGTCTATTTAGGACTGGACTCAGCTATTCAATTTTCTTGTGAAACAACAAAAAAAAACATTCAGGTACCAATCCTCCAAGCTCAGAGAGAATATTCAAACCATTTATTCAGTTATTAAGTGATCAACTCAAGAGTTGGTTCGACTGTTAAAGTTCTGATACCCTCAGCAAAAAAAATGACTTGTCTGATTTTTTTTCTGATCAGACTGATTTTTTTCTGTTCCTTGTTTCAATGGGTAGCTTTGTGCTCACATAAGGCCATGCAAATAAATCCCGAAATACAGGACTAGCCCGACTTAATGTGGTTTTCTCTTTTGTGTTTGGAGGAGGCAGCAGCGTAATTCACTATTCCTAATAGATACAATTTAAGAGAAGAGATGGATGTAGAAGATAAAAGAGAGGGAAAGGGAGGTTGATATTTACTTGTTTTGTAGGCTGTTTGTAGGGAAAGGAAATGCTAATTTTAAAAATGTTTAGTTGCTAAAATGATTTTCTGTCATTTTGATATGGTGATTAAAAAAATAATAATTTTTTTTAAAGTGTATGTCCAGCTTAGCTCAGCTGCTTCATCTCCAGTACTGTGTATCAAGTGCAACTCATTTATGTGAGCTGTCTTTATTAATACATTTTCTGTAGGACACTTCCCAGAGTCTTTCGTGCTGTGAATTGGAACAGCAGCTGGGGAGAACTCAAGATGGATTTTGTGCTGTAACTCTTGTGGGATTTTGAGTTCCTGAAAAGAAAAATACTTCACATCTTGATAATCTTGCTGGCTTTTAATTCGCTTTAGAATTTTTTAATTGAAACCCAAAGTACTGTAGTAGTAGATCTATTGAATTGGGCTAATATCTTCTCCTCGGGATTTTCCAAATCTTTCAGTTTGTTCTTTAAGAACAAAAAAATACTTTTATTTCCTTCTTGAATGCATGTTACAGTCCCTCAAAGTAGCAGCATAGATCTGCTGCTGAACTGCTTGGAAGTGGATATTACTCTTCTAGCTTCAACTAGGATGAACAATTAATAGCAATTATCTTTTCATTTAGAATTAACATTAATTTGGATAACCATTACTGCATAAAATGAAAAATTAATAAATAGATAGGCAGACTGATAAATTAAATAGCCACAGTTCTGGAACCCCTAGTTTATATCTTATTGAGATGGGACGGAGTTTATACAGTACAATATTTATAAATAAATAGATGAATGAATAAAACACTCAAAAACCCAACAAACACTCAAAAAAAAGAAGAAGATTCTTTCAGGTAAACAGACAAATATAGGAATTATAAAATTATAAACGTCAAATTACTAGTCTGGTTTAAGTAAGGAATAGCTCTTTATAAGCAGCAAAGGAATGCTAAAGTAGACAGTCATGTTCATGAGCTATTGAAGATGGAAAAAGAAAAAAAACTAAGATGCTTTAAAAGCTGTAGTGGTGGGTCTTGGTATTCCCATAACATATATAACAGTGTATTGGAAGAAAAGAAAAATATTAGAATCATTTTCACAGGAAATAAACTAATGCATATGGGAATGGAAAGGAGAATGGAAAGTTCTCAGAGTAATGCATAGAAAATGAATCATATGTACTTTTAGTTTAATATATGACAAAGTCCCAGAAAATACTCATTGCTGCAAAAGAAGATTCAAACTCAGGCACAATGGAATATTAAACTCAGTAATTTGCAATTTCTGTATTTTTTCATGCCAAGAGGAAGTCTTATTTATGTAAAGTTTACCAAAATTATAAGGATACATAGACCTTAACCACATTTGAATGCTTTTTGTACTTTGTTTTTATTCTGGACCTATAAGAAAAGAAAAAAATAAAAGATGGGAAACTTATAATTTTAATTAAATATTTGAGTTACCAATTTTGAAATAATCTCTGAGTAGTGTACTAGTTATCTCTAATACTAGCTTTGGGAGCTGAAACATGACCCTTTCTCTGTTTTCATGTAAAAAAGTATTACAGTGTCTGAGATGCACTGTACAGAAAGTAACTTTTGTTTATTTATTAACATCTCTTGTTACATTAGGCTTTTTTGGCTTCTGGTTTTTAACTTATGTTAATTATTGGATAAACTATTAACTAAAGGATGGAGGGTGTTTGGGGGTTTTTTTGCTTTTGTTTTTGTCTCTTTTTCTAATGACTATAATATTGCCTGTTTTTATTTTTTTAGAGATCCAAACCAGCCTGTTCCACAGGACACAAAGTTCATCCACACAAAACCCAACCGCTTTGAAGAAGTGGCCTGGTCCAAATATAATCCTAAAGACCAGCTTTATCTGCATATTGGCCTGAAACCCCGAGTTCGTGATCACTACCGAGCAACAAAAGTTGCTTTCTGGTTGGAGCTCGTACCACACCTTCACAACCTGAATGAAATATTTCAGTACGTTTCCACAACAACTAAAGTCCCCCCTCCTGACATGACATCATTTCCTTATGTGACCCGACGTTCTCCTGGTAAATTGTGGCCAGCCACCAAACGCCCAGCAATGACACCTGCCAACAATCCCAAACATTCAAAAGACACCCATAAAACAGCTCCAGAGGATACAACAGTTCTGATAGAAAACAAACGAGATTACTCCACAGAGCTGAGTGTCACCATTGCTGTGGGGGCATCCTTGCTGTTCCTCAATATTTTAGCTTTTGCTGCATTATATTATAAGAAGGACAAGCGGCGTCATGAGACTCACAGGCGCCCTAGCCCCCAGAGGAACACAACCAATGATATTGCACACATACAAAATGAAGAGATTATGTCGTTGCAGATGAAACAGCTAGAACATGACCATGAGTGTGAATCACTGCAGGCCCATGACACACTGAGACTGACCTGTCCTCCTGACTACACGCTTACTTTGAGAAGGTCCCCAGATGACATCCCACTAATGACACCCAACACCATAACCATGATTCCAAATACATTAACAGGAATGCAGCCTTTGCATACTTTCAACACTTTCAGTGGAGGACAAAACAGTACGAATTTGCCCCATGGACATTCAACCACTAGGGTATAGCTCAGCCCTTCACCCTCTACCTTCACAAGCCACTTGGAAGAAAGAAAAAAACAGAAAACAAAAACAAACAAACAAAGAAAAAGAAGAGGAAAAAGTTATACCATCCACTGAACACCTTGTCAAAACCTAAAGAAAAAACATGTAAAAAACAAGGACAGTCATTATTTTCTTACTGATCCTTCCCACAGAAACTCTCTGTGATGTTAAAGATCAACTACAAACCCTATGAAATGTGAAAAGTGTACATTGCTGTTACTATACTGCTTTAAGATCTCAGCCACTTTGATTGAAAGTTGAGGCCAGAAGAAGTAACTTAAAATGGTGTTTTGAGTGTAACAAACAGATCAGATTTTTCTGGAACACAAAGCCAGTGACTGTACAGGTGTTTTGGTTTGGGGTTTTTTTTTAATAAATAAAATAATAAAAAATATTCTTTATGTGCCATACCATGAATGGCCCTTGTTAAAACAAAGACATCACCACGGGCTTTTACCCAGCATATGAAGCTCTAATCCAGATGGGGGAAATAGAATTTTATTACTAAAAACAAAAATGAAAAAAAAGAGGAGGACTGACTATGCAGTAAAATACGTATAGTTCTGTGCAAAGAGATGACTTGCCAGCCTGAACTATATTTAAAGAAACTTTGTAAAAATGTACATAGCTGTGAGTTTAAAAACAAAACAAACAAACAACAAAAAAAAAAAAAAAAAAAAAAAAGCTTTTATTGATGTTTTCAGTTTGAAAAGAGCTTTTAGAAAGATTGTGCGTTTGGTTGTGACCTATATGTATATACATTAGTCATATCACCTCTGTTTCCTCCAAGCCCAAAGGAGGAATATCTTCTTAATTACTAGTGATAAACAAAAATCATGAGTTTTTTCTAACATGTTTCATTTATATGAGGCCATGGTGTCATGCAGAGGATACAGTTGTCTGTGTGACCTGCGTATTTTCTCTTACAGGTTACACTAGTGCATGTTAAAGTATTCATAGGAGATTGTTGTTCTTTTCTGAAAACTTTTTTTTCTATAATTTAATTTTATGTTAGACTTTGTTAAATTGCAACACAGCAATGGATTGGAAAATGGAGGAAAAAGAACCACAAGAGAAAATCACTATTTTAAGCTTGTTGAACTGAACCAAGAAACATCCAAAAATATATATTCAGAGTCCAGTTTGTAGTTCTTGGGTATTGTGATACATTAGGAAGAGTTTTGTGCCCTGACAAAAGCAAAGGAAGCCTGTGTTTTGGTCAGCCTTTTCTGAGGAAAACTCACTCTATATTCACCAGCAGTTGCAGTGGAAGAGAGTGCTGAGAAAACACCCTCTTAGCTTTGCTAAATCAAATAAAACCACAGTTTGAAAGTGGGGAAATGGTGGGTTGGTGTGCTGGCTGTTTTTTGAAGTGTTTAGAAATGATCAATGTGCAAAGAACTTCTCTGCCCAGCATCCTGTATTGTGCTTGAGGGCGTAACTATCAGAAAATACTTTTTTTTGCTGATTTATTAGACAGCAGTCCCATAGTCAATGAACATTATGGAGAGAGAAGCAGAGACATGGCCAGCTGTTCTGCATCTGAATAAAACCAAAAATCCCAGAGAGCATCGCTTTCAGGAAGGGCAAAATTCTTAGCTGATTATTCCTTCAGTAGGAAACCAGGGGCCAAGCGGAGCTTTCAAACAAAGGAACTTAGCGGTTTCATTCAAACAACTGATTTGAGTGTGAAGAGCTAGAAATAAGTTCTCACAGATGAATATTGCTTTATATTTTGTCTTTGAAAGTTACTCCATCATCTAGAGATAGTAACCAAAGATATTTGAACAAATTGGTCTGCACTTGAACATGATTATCCCAGATGTATTTTCTATTATTAATTCACAATTAAGCTGCATCAATATCATATCTCCCATGAGTATCTAACACAGGATGCCTTGTACCTCTTCTTGTTTTCTATGCTTTTTGTTTTCTATGCTTTTTGTTTTCTACTAAAATGTCTTGAAATAGTCACCCCTACAAAGACAAGGTGATTCACTGAGGCCTATTCATCTGCACTATTCCTTGTAGCAGGCAGTAAAACAGATTCTGAAGGAAGGAAATAAAAAGAAAGTTAACGACGTGATAAAAATGGAACATGTGGTTGAAACGTGATAAAGCAACAACCCCAAAGTACAACTAGTAGCAAATAGAAAACTGGTTTGTTTTTTTTTCACTGATCCATCACATAGTATTGATTAATGCTGACTCTGTACCAGGCTATTTCCACCACCTATGTAGTGCCTCAGCTGACATGCAGCAGTTCATAAGTCTCAAAATAAGGTTGAAAAAGAAAAAAAAAAAAGAAAAAAAAAGAAAAAAGTTTAAAAAAAGGTAATGATGCTTGGCATCATAATCAGTTGGGTATGTTTGTAATGTGAATTAAAGTATTTGTTTAGTACTTCCAATTGTCTTCTGCTAGCAATATGTACAGTACTGTGTCAGGCTTGTGACATTTGGGTAAAAAAAAGTTCCTGTAAGTGAATGATTTTAGCTTTTAAAAGTAATTACAATCAAGTTGATTTAATAATTTGATACATCTGGACTGATGTATGATTTATAAAGGGAACAGATTTATAGGGTCTTCATAGAATTCTATAATAATGATATCAAAATATACTTTGCAAACTGTAAAAGAGAAACAAAAATACTTTCCCAGGCTTATATTCTTGACCTTAAGAGGCACACAGGGTTTAATGGTTTCTTCTGTTATTGTTTTGCAAGTTTTTTGTTTTTTTGCCTTAAGTAATGATAGAAGATATATATGGCTGGACACATATGTATAAACTTTTCAGCAGCATTTTTAATAATAAAATATCACAGTATTTTCTAATGCTTTGTGCAAAGAACTACGTGTTCATCCTTTTGTGTAGAAAGTCTTTCAGAGGTGTGTTTTCTGCCCCATTTCCATTTCATTATCTAATGCCTTGATACACAGTATGAAAATATTAAAGTAACAGAGGTTGCACTTTTAAGTTAGCATTGAGTTTTCACAGCTTTTATAGTTCCATAAGCCTGCCAGTAAAAGGAAGGAAACTCAGACAATGAAGATATGAGATCATAAGCTTCATATATTTATTACCTGTATGCACTGCAACTCCCATTGAAGCAATGGTTTAATTATTTTGTTAGCATTTTCTGTAGCTATAAAAAAAACTTAGGTAAGCAGCTTCCCATATTAGTGTATAGCTTAGCAGCTGAAAAATGCATCTTCCAAATTAGGCATCAAATTAATTCAGATAACTGTAATGCATCCAGCCTTCACAAGTAAATATACTTTCATTTTGTATTTAAAATTTAGATAAACAATGAGTTTTGTTAGAAAAAATATGTAGGAGTAGCAATATAAGTTACTCATATATATTTTAGGGATATACATATATTGCAGGTATGTTAATATCACACTTCCTTCAAAAGCCAAGTAAGTAAATACAGTTTGTTCTTTTATGCTGTTAAATTCCTTTTACCAACCAGGTCTCCTTTCACTGGAAAGGTACACAGACATTTTAGTAATTTGAGCTGGGTATTGTTTGCTTTCTGTAACTATTCTGCTGAATAGACATACTAACAATAATGTTTAATGAATTTTGATCATATTATTGAAGAGTATTTGCAAAAAGCAAATTCTGAATGATTAATATCAGATTTTTGGTATGAAGAATCAAGCTTCTGAGACAGAAACATATTATGTGCCTACTGACCTAATCAAGCAGCTTGAATTTTGAATATTGAATTTATATATAAAGCTTTTGCAAATAAACTGCAGATTTAAAATTGTTCAGCAAATATGTTTAATTACAGGTACACTTTGAAGTTCCACAGCTTGCTCTGAGATAATTGATACAGAAGAAGAGGGGTTACAATTGTGTAATTTCTGTGAATTGTTCACCTTAACTTGCTGGGTGAACTTAATAAATTACCTTCTTTTCAGTTAATCAGTTTGACATTAAAAAAAGAGAAAAGCTTCAGAAGTTTGTTCATGCCATCTAAATATTGTGTTGTTCTATTTCTTTACTGTCTGAAATATAAATCTGCAGATTAGTATGTTCCTATTTCGACTTTGCTTCGAGTATGACAATTTAATGCTATTTAATAACACATAATAATCATTTTAAATAATACCATGATAAATATCTGCTTGTCTCAGATATGTAGTTTTACATGTGTATTATTTAGATATTGTCAATTGTTTCTCATATTTTCATGTCCAGTTGTTTGACATAACAAGCCTCATCAGGCTGAGTCCCTCCAGAGGCCATCAGCAGGTGGTAAAAGCGAGATTTTCATCCCACTGGAAATTATGATATTATGTATTTAATATCATAATATGTTAAAAATGCTTCTCAGCACCTCAAATTAGCCTGAAAAGCAAGGTATTAACCTTTTATTAATGCAAATGAAAAATAAGGAAGGGGTTTGGAAATGTCTAAACATCTTGTTTGAGCTGTAGCATAATAAATAACATTTTACTTTGGGATGAAGCTTTGATTCAAACCATTTTGTTTGGTGTTCCATTGTGGCCACCAATATCCTTACTGTGTCTTGTAAAAGTTGTGTTTTAAGACAGTTACACCTTCTTACTCTTTTATGGCCCACCCAGACTACTTTATCCAGATTTTACTGTGGTAAAGAAACCCACATCACTCAGGGATGATGGAGATGCAATCCAGTCAAAAAGTCCAGACCAGAGAAAATATGTTGTCATAAACCAAACTGCAGCTCCCCTGGGATACAATGGTAATTAAGGAGAATGTGCATTAATATTCCAACAATTCAAAAGTAAAATAACCATATAATTAATTAGGTATATTCAGGTTTTTAATTTGTGGTGTTTTTTCCCCATGAAGAATAGTTTATGTTCAGCCAGTTCTAGTAATTTCTGGAGTATCCGCTTATGTAAATGAGACATGCAATAGAATCAAAGAACCTTTTTGGTTGGAAAAGACCTTTAAGATCATCAAGTCCAGCTGTTAACCCAGCACTGCCAGGTCATCACTAAACCATGTCCCTAAACACCATTTCTACACATCTTTTAAATACCTCCAGGGATGGTGACTCCACCGCTTCCCTGGACAGCCTGTTCCAGTGCTTGATAACCCTTTCTGTGAAGAAGATTTTCCTAATACCCAACCTAAACCTCCCTGGCACAACTTGAGGCCATTTTCTCTTGTCCTATTTCTTGTTACTTGGGAAAACAGACTGACTCCCACGTCACTACAACCTCCTTTTTTTGTTTTCCCTTTTACGTGAAGACCATCAAGTACTGAAAGCATAAAAATTTCTTCCCCTACTACCTTTTATCAGGGATTGTATCAGCGTTGTCCAGATGCTTGAGAGTAGTCCCATTCCCAAGAGTCTAGGTCTAAATAAGAGGGAAAAGCTAGATGTAGAACTGACATATATTGAATTAGGCTAGACAGCAGAGTTACATTTCTTTCCAACAATCAAAGATATGGCACAAAAAATACAGTGAACATTATATGTGTTTTATTTTTAGAATATTGCATTTCTAGACACCACTTTCTCTTTTTTTCAGCTTTTGATGTCTGATGTCATGCTTTTTGCTGTACCTAGCTCACAGCCCTCACATTTCATATCATCTCATATCTTTTATCCCTATTTCATCAGATACTTCCCCAAGAAGTGTAGATATGTTGTGTTTTGTTTTTTTTGTACTGCCACAACAGTGAAGTTCAGCCCCAGATTTGTTCCATTTGGTGCTGTATAGCTGTGAGAGACCATTTTTAATCTGACATTTTCCTTGCTGCTTTTAGTCTTTAAAAAGTTCCACAGGAGGAGTATTTACATGGCAGTATTAATCGTCCTTGAAATGCATCAGTCTCTGTGGCTGTCTGCACTTTGTGCCAGCTCAGCGGCTTTGGTTTAACATGGTCTATGGCTTAGTGGGAAGTGTCAGCTTGGAGCCAGGCTCTCCTGTTACTCTGCAGTTTATATTATTGTTATTATTCACTGTTGGCATTAATTTCTTTTCTATACTGATCTTTAATCAAGGATAAATTAAGTTACTCTGTCATTCTATTCCACAGCAAGATTTCTCAAACCCTAAAAGTTTGTATCTTAAGATACAGCTAATTACACTGTACCATCAAAACATAAAAATCTTTCTAAGCCATTCATATTTCCAGGTTCTCCCCATCAGTGCACACTGCCATCACAAAGGCCTGTAGTGATAGGATGAGGGGTAATGGCTTTAAACTAGAAGAGGGGAGATTTAGATTGGAAATGACAAGGAAATTCTTTACCCCGAGGGTGGCAAGACACTGGAAAAGGTTGCCCAGGGGGGTTATGTATACTCCATCCCTGGAGGTGTTCAAGGCCAGGTTGGATGGGGCCTTGAGCGACCTGGTCTAGAGGGAGGTGTCCCTGCCATGGCAGGGGGGTAGGAGCTAGATGATCTTGAGGTCCCTTCCAACCCAAACCATTCTGTGATTCTGTGATTCTGCAATAGGGGACTGGCACAGTTAGCCTTGTGTGATGAGAACATGTGGTAGCACACCTTCCACTTGGTATGGACTTGTTTCACGTATCTTGGGAAATAAATACAATTAATATTGTTGTGCATCAAGATTTCATTACATCATGTCAAATGTAAGCAAGCTCTAAGGTAAAATTAAGAGAGACTGCTACTGAGGATCGCACTTTCATGTCCTGCCCTGGTGATTATTTTGTAAAGGTAACAATTTGAAGGTTGATAGCATCTGAATGAGTGCTTAGTACACTTCAGTCACTGGGTATCTCACATCGGAATCTACAGTGGAATTTGTGGATTTCAGGAAATGAAATGATACTGCAAATGTATTTTTAATGGATTTTGTGCTTTCAAGAACACCTATAAGCAGCAGCAAAGAAACTACAGGAAGAATGGTTTAAAATAAATAGGAATCAAATGCAAATTGTTTCTAAATTAATTTGACAGGATGAAATATGATATGATATGATATGATATGATATGATATGATACGATATGACCTTAAAATAATATGATGGATTTCTTCTGTGTGAAGGGCCAACAGAGAAAAGGACAAGTATCTCAAAAAATACATTTTTACAGGAACTAGTCAAATTAAATCACTACAGATAATGAGATTATAATGGGACTTTGAACAGAGGTGTTATGTCGTAATGCTATACCATACGGATTTAGATATGTTGAACATAATCTACAGTGCTCATCTGGGTATTGAGAAGTATAAAATTAGATCCCAAGATGCCCTACTTTAGCAAGACAACAGTGCTGCCATCATAAATAATATAACAAAGTAAAATGCACACTTGTGTCAGGGAATGACAAAAGAACATTCAGCTCATTTTATTCCAAGAAAGACAAAGTGCCAGACACAATAAATAGGGAATAATAACAGCACAAGCCAGTCACAGGTCCTGCCTGGAGAACCAGAATGTAGAGGCCAATGGAGGGATTATGCTCCAGATTTGCTTTTTTCCTCATTTCCTGGTGGGGAGGCAAAGAGATGGAAGGTCACTGGAATATGCTGTGTTCCAGTAACCACTAGCCCTTGAGCTCTCAAAAATCACTAACAACTTATACATGTTAGAGGTCCCTCTAAACTGGAACTGGAACCAAGAAACAAGGAGTAGGAACTGTTTGCTTGTTGGTAGCATTCTTTTTTTTCTCTTCAAAGTGAAAGATAGTCAGGAAGAAGCAAGCAAAGAAGAGCAATGTGCTGCCAGTTTTCCCCACTACTCAGGAACAGTCAGCCAAGATCCTTACTCAGTTTTCATTATGGCTGCCAGCTGCAAAAAAAGCAGTGAAGGCACTCAAGAAGCAGTGATCAGTGAGGGTGTTGCTGAAGATGGGGCAAAAGTCACTTGCTAAATTGATGTGTGAAACTTGAATGCCTCTCTCTTCCTCATTACAATGGGCTTATTAAAAAATCACTGCTCCTCAGATTTTAGATTCTGCAGTATTAATTTAGCAGAAGTCAGTAAGAATGTGATTAATAATTAATCAAATAAGAATTTCTTTACAAAAAAATTAAACCTCCAGCATGTGTGAGACAAGTAATACTCAGTGTTGCTTGAATATTGTGATCTAAGTGCAGATGTGATATTCGGTCTCCAAATTGGACACTTAGGAGAGTTTTGATGTAAGCACTGGGAAAAATCTTCAGGTGTATATGCACATAGCTAGGATGCAGTATTTTGTTTGCAACAGTTCTATAAATCACTGCTTCAATACATAGTAAGTTCAAAGTTACTTACCTTTCCTGACCGAGTCTTTGCGGTGTGAACAAGTAAATGCCAAGGACATATGGAACAAGTGCCAGCGGCTGTCAGATATGCAGCGCATAGCTAAAGAAAAATGAAGACAGAAGTTGCTGGAACTTTGGACAACTGAGACCTATATTAGGAACCTGGTCTTCTTCAGATTGTCCTAGCAACACACCATCCAGATTTTACCTGTAATGAAGTTTCCTGTGGAGAACTGTTTCTTTCTCCAGAAGGCTGACATGTAACTAGGGTCTAACATGAATTGAAAACAAGAAGTATCTCCTCAAGTTGGTGATGTCTCAGTGACTGCACTGACCTTCAAAGAGCACATTTACAAACTTCCTTGGCACTCAGCAGTTTCCTAATAGATGACCAATAAGAAACAGAAAAATCTATTCAGTAAGTACCATGTAAGAGATAATACCAACCACAAAGCAGAAATGCAGGTGATCTCTGTAAATAAGGACACTGTTGTTTCAGCAATTTCCAAAAATCTTTATGAATCTGGTATATAACATTTAATAATCTGGAGGCTGCAGGTAATCCTGGACGAATAAGTAAAAAGCAGAGATGTGTGCACTTGTGCTAAACTGACCATAGTTTTCTATTTTTAACTCAAGATCTGATCTCGTATTTATTTCTCACCTGGAATTATTTGGTTTTATGGCTTTTTCCATAGTTGGGGAGTTTAAACATTCTGAACTTGTAGAGTTTTACTGCTTTCCTTAAAAAGACAGCAATTAGCAAGGGGAAAATTAACATATATTAGTCATCTGAGTGATGGCCTGAAGGAGACAGTAAAGTTGTTCGAGAGACAACTGAGCATACAACTTTTTACAACTGTCAAATTCTTACTGATCTTGATCACTGTAAGTCAATTCTTCCACATTTTCCAAATGATACCTCTATGAGTAGGTAAGATGGCACTGTTCCTTTTAATTTCACATGAACAGCTGCTTTAGGTCTGAAGCAGATGACTAATTATTGCTTTCTGTTTTGTTTTCTCTTCCACTATTTAGAAAATAAAATTAAGGTTATAGTAATATTTTTCTCCTTGTTGTGGTGGAGTCTCATCCAAATTGACATTTCATAAGATTGTAATTTTTTTTCCTCAGAAAGAATTTAGAAACCTAAAAAACAAATGCAAACTTTTTCAAACAGGTAAACAAAAATATTTATCTATATTTTATAAAGTGAACACATTTAATTTATGAAAAAAAAATCAAAGTGTATTGCTTTTACTTCTGGGATTATTATATGCCTCCACAACTTTAGAAATTGGTTTCAGAGCAGCTTTCTCATTGCAAGCTTTGAAATGCTGTGAAAATATGAGAACAATATAATTTTATAGGATACTTAATTTGAACAAAGAGGGTATTTGATAGACGTACCAGTTCAACTATTCTGATAGGAAGTATGATGATTTATGTGCAAATACAGAACCTTTGCAGAAACTCATGCTGAGAATTTTTTGATCTAGAAGTCTACATATATAGATAACTGGTATGTATTTCTACATCTATCTATCTTTATGCACAGATATAATTATGACATACATACATATGGTTATTATCTGCTTCCTCACTGCCAGTTTTCAGTGTCAGAATGTATTTTCAATTTGTTACAAATCACAGAATATGAAAAATACAAAAGCATTTCACAGATATTTTGGAATTGGTCTTTTCAAACTCAGAGATCTGCACAAGCTTTTGCACAGAAGATGCACACACAAGTGTAACTTGAAGGAAAGGTGGAAAGATAACTTATCTATTTTCACTCACTTGGTGAAAATAACTCCTCAGCTGCAATAGTTCTGTTGCAGAACCTAGTCCTCATTTGTTCCTCAGAGAAAAAGAATTAATCCCATTCCTCTGTGCAAAATGAGGTTACAGATATGTAGGTATAAGCAAGTGATGCAGAATGGACAAAATGGAGTCAGGAGGATGGCAGGAGCTACAGGCAAAATGTAGCTATTAATGAAGCAAGCTGGGAAGTGATGTCAGGCTGGACTGACTGAATACAGAGGGAGTTCAAAAGAAGAAAAGTACAAACCAGAAACCAGGAAGATAAAAGAATCAGAAAGCACATCATACTGAGAATAAAAGTTCAGAAAATAATGCACAGGATAAAGAAGTGATAGTGGACTACCAAGGTGCATTTGCATCAGTATTTTTGTTTGGATCAGGAATATACTGCTAAGGGAAATTTCCCAGTCCCCATTTATCAAACTTTCCTCACAAACTAAATGTTGTTGTGGATTACAAACGATCTTGGAGCAGATAAACTGGATTCCTTTTGCGGGTATATACTGAAATATACAATCTAGGAGTTTACCTCATGCCTCCAAGCAAATCACTGAGATTCGTGGATGCAAGCCATTCTCTGATACTTGCCGACAGCCCTGGCACCAGTCCTCATCCCCCTTGTATTTGACAGGCTAGCAATTTAGCGATATAGCCTGTGGGTATAAAATGATAGACTTTTCCCACCACATCAAGGCTAATTCATCCTGCTGTCTAAGTTCAGTTCATGGCACAGTGCATTTGATTTCAGTTCCAAAATGCATGCTAAACTGCCAAGTCCTAAACCCATTTACAAAACACTTACCATTTTTAAATTCTGCTCAACACTATGAAAAAGGGAAAGGGCAGATCCCATTGTTGACTTTGCTCAGCAGATTGTGCTGAAAAAAGGATATTTCTTTTCTCTTTTCCTTTTAATAAATCAGGCACACATTTAATAGTAAATCTAATTCTGCGCTTGAGGGTTTAAGGGTTCAGCAGTGCACTGAAATTTACTTGTTCACTTTAGAACCTGGTATGTTTTGTTAAATATTTTAGTGGGAAAATATGCACCTTTCTATTATGCTATGTATTCCTAAAATGTCAGCCACCTAGAAGTGCTAGGTACTAGAAGTGAACACATACAAGAAATTTTTTTTTAAAAAAAGAAGATATTTCACATCTTCAAAGGGCTTTTATTTTTTTAATGTCTCATTTTATTTTAATTCTTTTGCATTATCAAATCTAGACACTGCCTAGCATTATATTTTTATAGGTGTTATTTTACTCACTTTGGTAATTATTTTCATTAAAATACCTAGTGGGAATCAATTATGAATTTCAGTGTTAGATTGAATGATTCTTCCCTGCTTACATATTCTAAGTACAGATTACAGCCATGGGCAACAGATTTGTCACTCCACTCTGAAAAAGGGAACAGATAAGTAGGTTTCCTGGTTCCTTTTCTGTACCAGACGTAGTGAGGATTTTCATGTCAAAGCTGGGCTTATTTGTATTTTAGTCTTGGATATTCCAGTGACAAGCCCTTGTGTTAACTAAGAAAGGGACACAGAACAACATGCTTTCCATACTTCCATGACAATTATGGTATCAGATCAAATGAGAGAACTGGGGTATCACATCATTTACTACAAAGTCTAAACTTTGAGATTTTCTCAATTTAAAGGTATCTGAGAATACACTTCTTTCAATCCATAACTTAACTTGCAACAGCCTCTTTTTGCAAAAAAAAAACAACAACCTAAACCTGACCCAATACGTTTATGTGTTTAGAAGGACAAAACTATAGAAGACATCATACTCTTGGAGAAAACAAAACTTGCACCTAATATTGAATCTGAACCACGTGACGTGTGGCAGCCAATAGTCTAAAGAGAGGTCTTGTATGATCTCTAGAAGTAGAAATTTACAGAATTATTTTTAAAATAGATTTTCAGTGTTGAGTAAGGTAAAGATTATGTTTGATTAAATTAGAAATTTTTAGATATGGTACTTTAAGTCTCGTTTTGTTTGTCTGTTCCTCCTTTATATCTACTGAATAATCATTAGCTTAAACTTTTAAGGGCTCTTAAGACCTCCTATACACATGAAATCTTTAGAAGAAAGAATTTACATTAAATCACCCATCAGCCTAAATAATTAAGTAAAAGAGCTGTTTATGTAGAGTTACTATATTTTATAGTCTTGGTGAAATTGCTTACATAAAAAGAACCAAAAAATCCATTGACATTTGATAGAAAAAGAAATTTTAACTTAAAGCAATATAGCTGCACTGATTTTTTTAATGCAGTTGTGAGTCAGAATATCAAATATCAGTCAGAATATCAAATTATCAAATTTAAAAAAATTATCAAATTAAAAAAAATATCAAATTATCAAATATCAAATTATCTTGATTAAGCAAAACATTTTCTGTTTCATTTTAGCAAATCTATTTTTCCATGCAAAATTTCAGGATTAGAGGAGCTAAAAGTGCAACTTGCATAAAGTAGTTTCAAATCAAGCAACAAAATTAAATAAGATTGTCCTCAAATCTGAGGAAAATATTTTCTATTCTTTATTGAACAGTTGAATTATGTCAGCGTGATCACTATTTCTTTCCAAATATCTAAATCTCCCATGCCTGTATAAAATTGTTTATTAGAATGTTTTAATCAGAGTAATTTTCTCAAAGGTGATTTTGGCATATATTGAATAAAATAATTAGAAATGATAATAAAAAAACAATCAAAATAAGAACAGAGCAAGTTGGTTAGTAAAAGTAAGAAATAATGGATGGTTTTAATTTGGTATATGTGAAAATTGCAAAGTAGAGTAATGCCTGACATAAAAGCAGAACTAATGGAAATTACTGTATATCAGCAAAGAAAATTTGACCCTCCAGCAGCAAAGTTTCTACTGTGGAGGTATTTTATTTTCTGAAGTTCCTTAAACATTCCTGGGATATCTTATTTGTAGCCCGTGCAAACATATTAGCCATAGTAGAATAAGAAACAGAAATGTTTATATTACATCTATAGGTATAAAACCCTTCCTCTAATAAAAAAGTAATATTTATTTAATTAGAAGGAAAGCAAACATATTTAGTTATTATATGACATTCCAAGAAAATCAGAACCTCTGTATCTGGATGTCAATAGAGTTGTTAGGTCTGCTTTTCATAACTCAATGCCATATCACAATAAGGTAATCTGAAATTATTAAAGCTCCTTATCTTTTAAGCATTATGAAGCGGAAGCAGATAACATTGTTTTAAAGGAGGCAGTGAAAATAGTCCTTGTAAGTTGAAAGTGGAGTTTGCAACCATGAATTAAAAAGCATTCTCAACAGATGTTCAGAAATTTATATTCCCATAAAGAAAATGCTTTTCTTGTGGTTGAAGCACTTAGAAAACACAGTTATTCTCTAATTCTCTCTCATTATCAACAGCTTTTCCCATGGTACTTAATAGCAACAAATCAGGTGATCTGCATGCTTAGTTGATACTTAATATGTTGATACTTAAATACATCAGAGAACAGTGGTTTGCAGATTTAGGAAATATAGATATTAGTATGACAGTCTTAGTAGTTTAGGAAATTACCTTTTACTGATGGCTTCCTTAATTTATAAATGAATGAGATTATTGCACAAGACAAGTGGACTTCCTTCTTCCTGTTCAACTGGTCAGGCTAGGAATAAGGAGAAAGGTTGGAAAGCATTCACCAGTTCAGGACTGCTCTATTCTGGTTCAACTGCAAATATCCTTCAAGCTATCCACACCTGTGAATGAAGAAATAGTTTTCTGATTTCTGCACTACGTACTGTACTACAGAGAATCTCATGGAGAAGAGGCATCTATGGAGGAGGTAGGAGCAGAACAGATAGGACACTGTGCTTGGAGAAAGAGAAGCTGGAGTACAAATGATGAAGGGCTGTGGTCTAGAGTTTGTAAAGCCAGAGATGAAACTGATAGAGAAATTGAGAGGGCAAGACTGACTTGGTGTCTAGGTGAAGAAATACACTGATATAGGTGTCGAATATTTTTTTCAAACTACTGTAAGCACAAAAATTCATATACTTGTGTAAGGTTGAAAGAAATCATATTTATATCCAGCCCTGATTGGAACAGTGAGTTGCATCATCAAAGCCTGGAGGCTTTAAGACACAAGCGTATGCAGACTGGGGCAAGAACCGCACTGCTATCTGGATAGTTTCATGGCTTTAAAGCTGTAGTGATTTTCCTGGGCACCAAGCAAAAAGAGTGATTCAGCAACACAGACTCCATCTAGCAGACCAGTCTGAGTGTGCATGATCTTCAGCAGAGCAGGTTAGGCAGGCCAGTAACCTTTCTTTATGATTTTCATACTCACTAAATCAGTTTTCTAGTGTCCCGTTCCACCAACAGTACTTGAAATCACCACAAGGACTTTCGGCAGAGGAATTGAAAATGTGAGATACAGTCATGGACTGACTGTATCAAGTACCTCTGAAGTAGTGTTCTGTAAGTTCAGTATTTGTGCTGAGATCTCACAATGAAAAAGAAACTGCTACTAGAACAAGGGGCAAAGGTACAAAAGAGTTACAACATAAAAACTCAGAACATGTGAAAGCAGGGTTTGTATTTACAGGGGTGTGATAATAGCCATGCATGAAAAAGCAGGAAATGAAATACAGTGTATGAGAGAGATCATGAGGGAGAGAACTATTAAAAAATATTATATACAACACGACAGGAACAGAAGACTAGAAATAAATAAAATAGTAGCAGATAAACAATGGGGCTGAAAAAGTTCTTCCATTCTTTCTCTTATGTTTAGGTATCTATTGTAGACATATTATGCAGAGGTGTGTAATCACTGTGTTATAAACTGGTATAATGTGTACGTAATAGCTATAACACTAATGGGCAGTAAAGGCTAGTGGAATGTAGATACTGTTAGAAGGTACAATTATAGTAATATTATGCAAAATACATGCATTCTCATATTATAAATTACATAGTCATGACAGTCCTGGCATTTTCTAAAATATACAAACTGTTTTGATTCCTTCTTTTTATCTCTTCTGGTAATATATGGGCTGTAGTGGCACATGAGTAAGGTTGCTGAGTCCACAACTGCACAGTCCGAGTTTCCCACAGAATAAGTAAGTGACTGCAACCAAAAGATGAATATATAAATTGGTTCATTCTAGAAAATAAGGTATTATGTTCTTCTCAGAGCTTTTCTTTTAAACATACAGAAGAATACCTTAATGTGTCTTCACCATCACAGTCCATTCTTCTCTCAAGCTGTAGAACATTTTAATACCTTCTACATTAACTACTGAAAACCATCTATTCCAGTACACACTTTGTGAATAATAAAATCAGCATTTCCATTTCAAGTATTTTTTTCCTTTCTAATACTTGATTGTGGAATGTTTATGTGGAAGAGAAAATACCCAGTCACTGCTTCCTGTACTGTATTTCATTTTGTCACTCTTCTGAGAACAAAAAAACATCCAAGTTGCAAGATTCCTATCTTGTAAGGTGCTTCACCCACTAGGTTATTCTCTGTAACTAGTATTTAACTGTCCTGCCCTTCTTCCTCCTCCTTGGTGGACACACATAGCAGTATATAATTTAGCCCGAGGCTTCGGTGAGCCAGACAGAGGAATGCACCCAGAGGCAGTTTGAGCAAAATGTATGTGACTTGGTTTGTCCTGGCTTGCTCACTGTCTTCCCACCACTGCCTCAAGGGACCTACTACATGGGTCCTCAGATGCTCCTTGGTCCAGCGCCAGGTCATGACCTATAAGGATCAAAAGCAACTCTTTCCTCTCTTGACCATTACTGGGAGAAGATTGTATTGACTCATGCACCTGCATTCACAGCTCTCATTTCAGTCAGCTGGACAAGTATTCTCAAACAGCAGAAGGTCTAACAGATAGTGGAATAGTGAAACACTATTTTCCTTCCCCCTCCCCCTTCTTTTTATATTACATTTAAATGTGTACTTCAGATTTAGAGTTAAATAACATGAAAAGACTGAAAATATTTACATCAAAAATCACTCTTGAAAACAATTAATTGTTGTGGAAAGCATTTCCCTCTGTTCGCTCAGCTATCATAACAGATTTTCTCAAACAAGGGCAAATGAGCAGATAACATTTAGACATAAAATCTGCAAGAACTAGGTGTCCATTTGTGACTTTGGAAAGCATCATGGATTCTTCTGCAAAGCTTTAATTCCAGTAGTTCTTTCATCACATATGCATACTGGTCAAAATATCTTCCCTCTAAAACCAATAGCAACGTTTCCAATTAATTCAACACTGCTGAACCAAAACCAATGCTCCTACTTTCTTAAAAATGAGACAAATGCACAGCAGCTGCTTTGTCATTTTCAACTGAATTTTCTTCTATGTGTTTTTCCTCCCTGTTAGAAGCTGAAAAAAAAATTACTGGTGCTGTATCCATAATACAGTTGAGCTTTAGCTTATTCATAGCAAGAAATTCACAGTTAAATATTTATCGTGTGTTTGCAGGATTTGGTTGCATCTGTCTAAAAAATATTTGGCAGTCAAGTTTTTTATTAAAAATATCACTAGAAGTGGTACTTACATGCTAAGTCTCCAATTTTAAGTCATGTAATAGTAAGGGTCATAATTTGTCACTGAAGATTGGCAACAGCATTGATTATTTCAAAACAATGTCCAGTTTTACACATACCTTGCTTGCTTAAGTGCTACAGAAATGCCGTGCCACATTCAGAAAAGAAAATGAAGCCTGTGGAAAAATTTTCTTTCTCAAAGGGCTGTTCAGATTACTTCACTGACACCAAAGAATACATTATTCCAGTGTTAGCAAAACTTATTTTTTTGGTTAATTCATCAAAGACTTCCTATGTATATATGAAAGATTTCCTATTTATACAGGAAATAATTGGATGCATATTCATAATTCTGACTTTTTCCAGTTCATAGTAAAATGGGGTGACAGACACGAGGGAAATAACAAAAATCACAAGGTCAGACAAGATACAAATTTAATGTCACTTGATTTTAAAACGTGCTGCTTCTGTCAGTGTGTATATTTCAACATGTAGATTAAATTCACATATAAATAGCATATAATTGTAAGAATTTCCTACTCTTTTCTTTTTTTAACTGAATGAAGGAAGAATGATAAAATGGTTGAAATTTTATGATACTAGACATTTTTCACTCAATTGTATTAATATTGAAATTTTCAGTATATTTTTCCAGAAATAAAAGAATAAAACTTGGTTATCTCACTCTATCAGAGTGACTTTGATTTTTTTATACTTTGTAAAATCAGCTTACTGTTTTTTAAACAGCATAAGACATAATGAAGGACAAGATAAATGAACTATCAATTTTCTCAAATTGCCCTATGGATTGTACACAATCAGTAAATCATGCTCATTTGGCCAAAAGAAGTAAGCAATATAAAGAAAAGACTGAAATATTGTATCAAAGAAACGCACTAACATTCATAATGTGATAACAAGGAACCCACATTGTACCATGACATACACAGAAGTGCATTTTTAAAAGCGTCAATACAACCCAAAACAAAAAAAACAAAAGTATGTGTGGGGGAAGATGTGGTAGTTGGTGTATCTCATTAAACTGTAGTTGAAATGTAAATTAATTTAAGCCTCAAAATGGACAAAAGAGGAAAAATCACATATGACACGATATTAATCGGAGAGTCGTATGTTTGCTTCAAAGTGGGCACGGTGAGATGTTTTTAATTATTTAAATCTGCAATAAATAAATAATTGTGAATGAAACAAGAATGTATTTCCTATGTGCTATTGGTGACACATCTAGAAAAATAAATGCCCTCATTAACTGGAGTACAATTTCCCTTTATGCTTCTTATTTCACAGAAGAGCTTGAAAGGTGGGTTTGATTTGATATGGCCATGTGTGCCGCAATAGTATTTAATATAGAAACAGAATAAAAGGAGCAAAGTAAAACCAGTTTGCGTAAGCAAGAGCACCACACTGATACTGAAATAGAACAGGCTTTCCATTGAATTGGATGGAGCTTTTTCTATTCATGGCAGATGAAGATTTGTGACAGGAAGTCTTCACTGTGTATTTTTAGCACAGGTATCTTTTTTGTTGTTGTTGTTGTTAGCTACTTACTGTTAATGATGATAGTAGAATTGCTTATTCTCTGTGAGTGGAAAGCAGTGTAAACAAGTGATTGAAAATGTTAGTTCCCATAGCACTGCAATTCTCAGATCAGTTACCCATGTCATCACTGCCACTGTATTTGTCTTAATTCAAAGACAACTTGGATACTTGAGACAATTTGATCTAGGCTACTTTTCAAGAAATTTATAGTTTATTGATGTATCCTTTAAGGTCAGGCTTATGAGGCTCTGAGCAACCTGACCTAGGTAGATGTCCCTACTTGTGTAGGGAGGTTGGACTAGAGGTCCCTTCCAGCCTGAAACATTCTATGATTCTATGATTCTATATTAATCTATTAAAGTAACATAAAACTCAGTTGACAACTTCCATAGCTTTCAACAAGGAATTTTTTTTCTTCCTTTTTTTTGTCATGTTATAAAGTCAGTCTGACCAGACATATAAGGGCTATGTATGCCATATATTTTTCTCTTCAATGTAGCAGCAGTGCTGATATTATTTGGTAACCCTGCTTTTTTTTACCTTTTCACTGTTACATGTTTGTTCCCCTATCCTGTAATTGGCATCATGCATCTTATAGTATTGTTCTGTGGGCTTTTTTTCTCTGCTTGTTTGGGTTTTGTTTGTTGTTGTTTGTTTTTTTTAAGGAGACCATCTCCCATTTTGAAAGTTTAGTGCTATTTGAGCAAGTTTTCAGTGAATTTTCACTCTTTAAAGTCAGCTTCTGTCAGGAGTAAAACGCATCTCTTCCCTGAGACCTTCAATTGCATTAGTGTTTGCCTTCAAATTAAGTTGCCAACAAAATATAAAATCATAGCAGGAAACAAAGAAATGATCATGACTTTTATCATATCATGCTATAGGAAAAAAGTGGGAAAAACTGCTAAATAACCATCCATTCTTGAAGAAACCTGGTTTGAGTGTGGAAGGAGATGAAATATTTGTATATGGGTGGAAGTAATTGCTCTGCTTTTTCTCCTATCCTTCTCCACTTCTAAGTTTCAGGTCTTGACCTACTCTTACTGGCAAGTCTTAAAGTAGAAAACTGGTCCTTAATAAAATTCTCATACTCTGCTTTTTAGGGAAGAGTATGCTCTACTCGTTGGTATGGACTGTTGCTGTGGACTGCACTCAATCACAGGATCATAGAATCATTGACTTGGTTAACCTGGCACCTTCACTTTTTAATAAAAGATAAAGCTTCATGGGAATGTTTCCCCTATCCCTTCTCTACTGAGAAGTTTTTCTTTAGGGACAAAACAGAATAAATTCCCACATGGGACCTACAGACTGTTTTGAAAATATCAGGTGTCCTGGACATCTTGATGCTTTTGAATGGAGAAAGAAGACTGCCCAGCTTACCTTCAGGGCCCTTATGCTTTGTAGCAGAATACAGATAAAGTGTATGAATAAACAACAGGTAGAAAAATTTGTTTGTTTCTATAGAAATCTCTTCTGATTTTGTTTATCCAGGATTTTACCTCATCTTCCCCAGGAGGAATGAAACCAAACTACTTTACTTCCTACTGCTAAACAACTACATTTCTACACTTTACTTTGACACAGACAATACTCTATGGCTAAATGAAAAGAACAGCAAAAAGGGTGAAAAGAGAATATAGGGAAGAACATGAATTTCAGTGTATCCCCCTTGATTTATATCTATCACCTTTCTCAGTCAGGTACTACAGGGTTTTTCAGGATTCAGACCATTACTTATAAAAGATCTATCCCTTTCCTCTCCAGAGGTTGTTTTGCAATCTCTAAAGAAAACTGATCTTTCTTTCTCTCAAAGAGCTTTTCAACAACCTGAACAAATAGAGTCTGTACTATGTTACATTGCTGCTAATTTTTACTAAGGCCAGGTTCAGTGGCAGAATTTGGGAAAGTGATGCCTTAACCCATAGTTCTCAAACTTTGTCCTGTGCTTTTTTGTTAAGAGTTTGCAGCGACTTCTTTTTATATGACTACTAGAGACTATGACAAGTCAGAGATCTGTTAGCTCTAATTCCTAGCAAGCAACTGAGTTTTCTTGAACCATTAAAACTTGTAGCTTAAGATAAGACCATAGATCAAACAAAGCTATACAATCTAACCTGAGCATCATGACATTAAACTGTATAAATTTGTAATCCTCAAAACCCCCTCTGTTAGTTCTTCTTATTAAAGGACAAAAAGTTATGATAATTGGGAAAGAAGCAAAAAAAATGATTACTGCACTCACTGCATTCTTTTGATTTTTTTCCTCTCTAATAATTTTAAATTAGTATTACCATCTTCTACATGCTTCTGGCCTCACATGTCGTGTTACATTAATGAAATTGACTAAATTGATGCAATGCCCTGACAATAACAGCTTGGGAGATCAGTTATGGTGGTGATAATAAGAACAGCAACAGCAGCTTCCTGCCTTCAACTGACTAATGCTATTAATCCTGTGACTCATCATTCCTCATATTCAAACAGCACAAAAATTCTTCACAACCTTAATGTCATCATTCACCCATAGGTGAAAAACAGTCGTTTTAGATAATGGGAAACTGTTATTTTCTTTTTCTTCACCATCACTGTCTCTCAGCTCCTTAACTTTCCTTAACAAAGATCTTAAGTAAGCCTTTTTTATCAGACTTCCATGTCTACAAGTGATGTTGGTTTACTTTGATGAAGATATCTGAATAGTCTCAATCAGATCTCTAGAGTAATCTATCACTTGTCAGTATTGTTGAAAAGCTAAATTATGTAAAAAAAAAGTAACACTTTTGGAAATGTATTGTTGTTACAGGTCTGCAACTGAAACATTTGATGAATTTTAAAGGTATTATAAACTCCTCTGTGCAGTTATCTCAGAAATCCTTCCTTTTTTCTTGTCTTGATATTTGTTGTTGTCTAAAATTGTCAGAGTTTAAAACAAACAGCTTTCATTATTTGAAAATGCAAACTATATATCTGTTTTACAGTAATACGGGATATTCCATATAATATGAATCAAGGATTTAAATTAATATACATTCACAGAATATCCTTCAACTATACGGTCATACAAAATACTATTAAGAAATTGTATGAAAATTGAGCAATTAGAAGGATTTTCCTCTCTTGCTGTTTATAGTATTCTTCAAATCAAAAGGAAAGAAGCAAGCAATCCCAATGTTTTAGCTTTTGCAGAAAGTCAAAATATTCTAGTTGTTTCTCCTTCTGTTTTACATATTAGATAGGCAAAAGCAACACAAAGATAAGGAAAATTCCCAGTGATATTGCCAAACATGTCATTTCTGTTTCTGTCTTTTGCATGAGAAAGAATAATTTTATAAGGAGAGGAACCTTCATACTTTGTAAGGACGAAATGTTCTCCTGAAAGAAGCTCTGTGGAGAAGTACCTGGGAGTTCTGGTGAACAAATTCACCATGAGACAGCAAAGTGCCCTCGTGGCCAAGAAGGCCAATGGTATACTGGGATCCATTAAGAAGAGCATGACCAGCAGATCAAGGGAGGTTCTCCTCCCCCTCTACTCTGCCCTGGTAAGGCCACAGCTGGAATATTGTGTCCAGTTCGGGGCTCCTGAGTTCAAGAGTGACAGGGAACTACTGGAGACAGTCCAACAGAGGGCTACGAGGGTGATTAAGGGATTGGAACATCTCTCATACGAGGAAAGGCTGAGATCCCTGGGGCTGTTTAGCCATGAGAAGAGAAGGCTGAGAGGGGGTCTAATCAATGTTTACAAATATCTGAAGGGTGGGTGTCAGGAAGATGGAGGAGTCAGTCTCTTTTCAGTGGTGCCTAGTGACAGGACAAGGGACAATGGGCACAAACTGGAACACAGGAAGTTCCACCTCAGCATAAGGAGAAACTTCTTTACTGGAGGATGACAGAGCACTGGAACAGGCTGCCCAGGGAGATTGTGGAGTCTCCTTCTTCAGAGACTTTCACAGCCCATCTGGATGCATTCCTGTGTAACCTTGCCTAGATGAACCTGCTCTGGCAGGGGGGTTGGACTAGATGATCTCCAGAGGTCCCTTCCAACCCCTACTATTCTGTGATTCTGCTAGCCAAATAATTTATAATGAGTGTTGCATATGCAATATAAAATCAAAAGTCATCATATTAGATCCTCTAAGGAATCCATCCTGCATCATTTCTCATAGAGTATTTACTACTGCATTGTTAAATTGAACATCATGTGACTTGATCAATGAGACTTTCATTATTTCTCTAGGGAATTCAAAGATTAACAATAGGTCTTATCAGTAAGAAGTCTTTCTTTGTCATTTCCCTTGCATGTAATACATTTCATCATTTTACTTGTCACTGCAGTTTCTCATAAATTGTCCTTATTCAGTAATGAATACCTTTCTGTAGAAGTCTGTGTTAAAGTATTTAATATGCTTCTGCAAAAGTAATACAAAAATGTATTGGGTTTCTACTGCTGAATTGTGCCACTTTACATTGCAAACTATTAGCATTATATAAGCTTCACTACTGTGCTCTGAGGTAAAGGAAGCAGAAGAAACTTTACTGAAGCAGATAGGGTAGATAGATAACTTCTACTGAGTAAAGATGCGAATCATTCAACCTTTTGCTTACTATGAAAAGTCAGCTTTGGGAATGAGTCTGTAATTACAATTTTTAAGTGTTCTGAATGAAATGGATAAACACCTTTCCCCTTATCTTCTCCCTCATCTCATTCCAAACTGACTGATTTTTTTCCAAGTTTTGGGATGGAACGATAAGAAGTAGAAAAAAACCAGTTTCAAAGTACAGGATTTATTTGGGGTTTGTTTATTTTTTGTTTACTATTCTGAAATCAACATGTAGCAATTTTTAACATAACGTATTTCTGGTTTAAAAAAAGAAAGATCTTTCAAATAAATTATGGTATCTTGTAACTTACAGTATTTCTGCTTCAGAAAAAGCATTCAATAGGGCTTTACTTCTACCCCTGGTAAATAGAAAATATTTTAATATATATTTGTTCAGCAGATGAACCAAAAAATACAGCATTGATTCAGTGTTATATAGCATACTTATATAATATCCCAATGTCATGTGTTTTCAGTTGCTTTCCTTTTTTTTTGTGTGTGTGTGTGGCTGCCTTATTAAATATATATTTTCATAGCAAATTTCCTGACACAGCAGCTTGGTTTTTGTTTAACATTTAATCATGCTATGTATCGTGCTATGTATCATCCTTGTTACTAATATTTGTGTAAGAAAAATATTGTTAGGATATGAGCTGCTTTTTGAAAACATGCAACTTCTCCCAATGGAGTACTAGTTTTAAATTGTATTTACCCGACATTCATTTTTCTTATTTTCATATTTCAAAATGTCTTGTGTGTTAGAGATCATTCTGTCATGTATCCCCAAAATATGTCCAAAACCAGGCCTCCTATTTTGTCATGATTCATACTTGCTGTTTTTTTCATGATGTTAAGGTGATCAGGCATTGGATGAGCAATACCAGGAAAGGACTGCCAATCTTTCCAACCTGTTTCCACTCTAACAAACCCTTTCTACTACGTATGGCTAGTCATGCTTGCAGGAACATTAATTTCTGTGCCACATGCTTTATCCCCCAGGAGACAGGAGGTAAGATAAAGTCATCACCTGAGAGTCAACAGCAACTTGACTATTAACCTTGAGAGGAGAGCACAAAAAAATTTTGAAAAACATGCACACAACTACTCTGTATAGATGAGATGAGCATTCTGATGTACTGTAGGCAAGGATGATACGAAACAGCTTTAAAGCAGCCCTTTTTATAAATTCAGAGATTGGAGCCCTGAAGTGCTAGGGCCTGAGCATTAAGCCCAGAATTGAAGTTGACATAGGGATGAATCTCACAAGCAGGTGAAAGGATTAAGTCTGGCCAGATGCCTCCTACTACGGTCAAGGGCAAGACTGGGTTGTCCTCTGTGTTTGCCATCAAAAAGAACTTTTAGCTCCGCTGCTGGCTCCAACCCAGTAAGCATTGAGCCGTGGGGACACATGCCATACCAGACCTTGATATAAGGGATGGCCCCTCTGAGAGCCATCCAGGAGGGCAGACCAGGCCACGCATACCCCTAGGAGTAGGTGTGAAGGTTGTGGTCCATCCATATGTCAGGGGACCGAATGAAGTGCTAGGGTCTGAGCAATAGGCCCTGAATGAAAGTTGACATACGGATGAATCTCACAACCAGACAGTATGACTGAAACCAGCAGAGGATTTTTCTCTGCTAGGAAATTAGTTGATTAGCTGTGAGAATAGACCAAAACAGATAGAGGTGCCTCCTCCTCTTTGAGTTTCTTCCCCAGCTTGGCCAACCTAGGACGGAACCCAACAAGGAGGAAAAAACAGCAGGTGTCCCGGTTTTGAGGTTGTTTTTGAGGATTGCCTTGAATTGTTTATCCAACAGTATAAAAGCTGGTCCTGCTTGTAGCGAA
>VZZY01017485.1:0-30874 GCA_013400335.1 Eurystomus gularis
ATTCTGTGATTCTGTAATTCTGCGAACTATACTTTTTGGCATTATAGGTTCCACAGTCCTTTGTTTCCTGTTTGAAACAAGTCAGTAGCATCTGCCCATGGCTTTAATTTGTACTTGAACTGTTTCTGCCTGCTAGTAGCACATTCTAGTTTGTAGCAGTCCAGAAAACCTAAAAGCCTGATTACAGATGACTCTACAATCCCTCATATATTATTTTCATCACAGATACATGCTCAGTTCTATTGTGCTGGGGAGACTTTATTTCTGATTTTTCTTTATTAATGGGGTAATACTAGCTTTGTTTCTCTTCCCACGGTTTAATGGGACAGTCAAGGAGCTCTACTTTCACCTCCACAGGATATAGGAAAATCAGATTGCTTGCTCCCAGCAAAGGAAGATTTGTTAGTGTTATGGCAGTAAAGTCAATTGGAAACTTTACAACAGATTCAGTGGGGTCTGGATCCCACATCTTAACCAATCTGCATTTTGCCTCTGTCTAGGTTCTTAAATATCCTTGACAGTATTGTATGGCAACTAGCAAAGCCCTCAAGTAGCATTTAAAAGAAGTAAGATTTGATTATCTTTTTTTTTCAGTAAGAACTATGCAGCCGTCTTACAACTCAAATACGAGTTAATGTCACTTTGCTGAGAAAAGGAAACCAGATCATTCGAATTACAAGATTGTTGATGGATTAATTTGTGACAGAAGAAAGTGAAAGTGAGGTGGTGACAAGGGGATTAGTTAACAAGATGCAGTAAGAATGCTAGGAGAGCTGCTCTTGCTTTACAAATACACTAGACTTTTTGAAGATATTGCTAGCATGACAGATAAAGGGAATGTAGCTGCATTATATATTTAAATTTTCCAAAGGCATTTGAAAAGATACTGCACAAATGGCGTATTTTGAAAATAAAAGCCCGTGTCATGAAGAGGAAGGCACAAAATGAATTAAAATGTAAGAAGAAAGGAGGGGGAGGAAAGGGATACTGCATATAATATACTTAAAATGGAAGGTATTCTCCTGAGAAATATCACAGAGCTCTTGAGGCTTAAACCAGGGCACCTGCACCTTGTTATTTAATCTACATAATGGTCTGCTTATAGACTCTTATTTGACTGAACCGATGAAAATACTTTATGCAAATGCTGATGTAAATTTTCTTTTTACCTTGTTTATAGTATTTATACTATATTTAAAACATGAAATTTCTTCCTTGGTATCACAGAGATGGAGGAAGAGACTAGCAATAGCCTTATCATTACTAAACTCACGTGTTATGGGTTTAATTATTACAGAAATCCTTTCCCCCTTCAGACACCGAAATGACTTTTTTGTAGTGCCTCTGTTAGAGCTCATCTTACACTGAACACCTGGAACCTCTAGAAAAGAAGTGCCTAGTGAAGTCCATAACCCAGAGATGTTTCTTCCTAATTAGTTTCTCATCTCAGCCTTTGTGAATCACTGGCTCACTCTCTTCATGCATTATTGTGTTACTAGATATCCATGCACAGAATTTGCATGGTCCCATTAACCTTGTTCCTACAATTTTATAATTACATTGATAGGATGTGAGAAGAACCAATATCCCATTTTTATGGACAAGGAAAAAGAGACAGGGAGAAACTTAAAGGGTTGACCTCTTAAAAGCAATGACATGCAGCGTTGCAAAATTTACACCATCACCTAATGGAATCCTCAGTCATTAATCCTCTCTGAGACTCATGAGCCTAAATCTGGTTTGCCTTTTTGCAAAGAAAATGACAGGAAGAGCACAGAGTAAACTGAAGTCTAAAGCACTGGCACAGAGGTAAGAGATCTGCATTCAAGTTCTGCCTATACTGGAACTAGACCAAAAATTTTCAGCATAACTCCACTGGTTTCCATGTGAGCACCTTAATTGTAAAATACTTGGCTTTCCAGTCAAGTGAAAATTAATCTTATTGGAGTAACTCTGTCCTATATAAATGTTTTAGTAAGAAAAAAGGGAGTGTCTCTTCAATCCTGCAATTTTCATCTGTCACAGGGAAAGACTCTTGTTAGCTCATAGACATGGGAAAAGAAGAACAGGGGTCTGAATCCAGATTTCTCCACCCCAAGGGAAATTATCTGAGCACTTACTCTTATGCTGGATGCATAATTAAAAAGTACTGCTCAAGAAACATGTATTTCAGATGCATGCTTCATTAGCTCTAATTCTAGACAATGTGTCTGTTCTGGGGAAATGTTAGATCTTATGCACCTCTGTCCATATCCTCCTATGTGGCCTTGGACCATTATATTGAAGATGATACCCAAGTATTATTTAATACCTTTTTTGAGGAACTCAAGAATTACCAGAGCCAAGACATACGCCAAAAGACACACAGGGATAAAGATGGAGAAACTGGACCCATAGCTTACGCATGAGACGCCCCTCTTGCTAAAATGGAAAAAGAGCATATTGCAGTATTGTCTGTGCCTGATCACAATGCAGTTTGTCTCCTGCCACCTCAAAATTTTGGTATTCTACAATCTTTCCACATTTGCTAGGTAATTTGATCTCCTCTGTAGCTGTAATTTTGAAGGAAATGCTGTAATTTGCTGAGCTACACAGTGAAATTGTTTCAGTGGTGGTACTTGTAAAGGACATTTCAGAAGCCATTGTTTAACGTGGTTTCCTAAGTGGGCTGGAACTTTCAACTTGAATGCCATCTTCTTCCAAGCCATGTTGCTGCAGATGAGTCCAGCAGAGGTGATTAAATTCTCTGGAGCCTGATCCAATAGAAAAACTCCACGGTGAGCAATGGGGCAGACATTACATGAAAAAGAAAAACACCCACTGTAAAGGATGTTGTGGCCAGTCCAGTTCAGGATAAGTCATTCTACGCATGCTCAAATTTAAACTCCTGCTTAATTCTTCTCGAATCAAATATTGCATGCAGATATGAAGAAATTTCATGGAAGGAAAGTTGTGCCTACAGTAAATTTTGAATATGTCCAGTATTAAGACTTACTGCTTGCTTAGAGCACCTGGGCTTCAGTTCTCCTCCAACAAGAATCATTTAACCTCTGCAAACCAAAGATGGAAAATGTTGACTGGTACTTCTGCAAGAAATTCAGAATTCAGAACAAAAACTCCAATGAAACTCAAAATCTGACTAGCAGAAAAACAAACCTCAAGAATATTTTGATTCTTCCCTTGTGTCTCTCCCCTTTCCAAGTAGAGAAAGCCTCAAAGTGGAATGATTTCCATGAGCCTGTTCTACTGCACCCTGAGGATAGGTTTGGAAGTAATGCAGCACAGACTTTGCACAGATCTCCAGAAGTCCACTGGGGGAAGACTGAAAATTTCTGGGAAGGCAGAGCAAACTCTCAGTGGAATAACTGGCAGGAAAATATACACCCATAGGCTTTCCCATTCAAGCCTCATTAATGAAAGAATAAAACAAAAAGCAGGTGTTTATTGCAGGGGGAGGGTGTCCCATTCTGTGTTGCTGGCTCTGCATTTGATGCTCTTGGCCATGACCTCCATTTTAATTGCCTCTTATAGTCCACTGGCAACTTAGGGAAGAGAATCCAAACATCAGAACTATCAAAGCTCTTTTGTAACAAGCTGCAAAAGGTGTATCAGTTTCTTCAGCTTTTATTTTGGAACATGGAGAGTATACTAGGTACGGAATGGCTTTGTTGTTAGGGAAAACATTAATTACTGAATAGTGATAGAAGTAGGACTGGCTAATTTTCACATCAGTATAGATGCAAAATTGTTGATGCTGGCTTATTGCTACAGGGAGGTGTTAGCTGTCAGATCCTATTGATTTCAGCTTAGATGTCTTAATTAGTCAATCCTATTGATTTCGATGAGGATGTCATGAAAAGTAATTACTCTACATTCAGCATAATCATTTTTCTATTTTAACATCTCTTTTCTTTCAAAAAGCTGACTATTTAAGTTGCTGACGGCGCTAATGCCAAGAAAGCAGACAGATTATTTGGTTTAAGAATTAAACTAGACTTCTAAGACCACTTGTCATCGTTTTGACAGTTTTTGAAACAGACCACCAGAGCTACACTCAGAACTGTCAAAAAAAGTTGTGTTTCAATACTGCTTCTTCCCCAAGGCCTGATTACAGTTTGGTATTCTTAACTTACTTATTGAATTTTCCCTCAAGTATCCTTCGTGCCTGAAAATTGTTGAGCTGCTCCATCGTATTAGTAAGAAGTGCTTGTACTAATATAGTACAGCAAGGACAACAAAGCTCAACCAGTGTTATGTCACTTCATCCATTTTTCACGTCTTTTCACTTCTGTACTCCATCTCTGACAAGATCTTCTCTATGTCTTGTAAGATCAAAGTCAGGAAAGTTAGTTTCTGGTGCACTGGATATGNCATATATATGTATAATATATATATAAACTATATACGTATTTTATAAACCATTTCAGTTTAGTCTCAAATGCTGTTTTGGTCATTCTTTTAAAATTAATCACATTTTATAGAGAGAAAAAAAGTAAAAGTATTAATTAATGGAAAAATACTAACCACACTCAAATATGACTATATTTATACAAACCGTAAGAAAAGTACTCCACAACTAGGACAACAGAAGACACTTCTGCTGCTGCTTTTAATTACATAATATAAAAAGGAAGAAGAAAAAGTAATGCAAAAAAGAATAAAGCCAGCAAATCTTCCTGAAAGGTACCTAAGACTCATAGGAAGGATTTTTAATGTACAGAAGTAGAGCACAAAATTGTGAGCATATAATGGCCCAATCTGTATGACTCTCGCTGACTTTGCAAGTAAGGTTAATGCGTCGTTTCTGTTTTCCTCTTTTACTGTGCCTGTCTCAAAGTAATCCAGTTAGACTCAGTTGTGTATCACTGGCTTTCCAATGCGAGTTACAGCATTGGTGGATGAGGGAAGAGCAATTGACATCATCTACCTGGACAGGTACAAAGCATTTGACACTGTCCCGCATGACATCCTTGTCTCTAAATTGCAGAGACATGCATTTGATGGACCACTCACTAGGTAAGGAATTGGCTGGAGGATCACACATAAAGAGTTGTAGTCAACAGCTTGATGCCCCAGTAGAGACAAGTGGCATTGTTCAGGATTCCGTATCTGAACCAGCGCTGTTTAACATCTTTGTTGGTGACGTGGACAGGGGGATTGAGTGCACCCTCACCAGATTTGCCAATGACACCAAGCTGGGTGGTGTGGTCAACACACTGGAGAGAAGGGATGCCATCCAGAGGGACTTTGACAGGCTTGAGAGATGGGCCCATGCCAACTTCATGAAGTTCAACAAGGCCAAGTGCAAGGTCCTGCACATGGGTCAGGGCAAGAAGCACAGACACAGGCAGGGCAATGAGTGGATTGAAAGCAGTTGTGAGGAGAAAGACTTGGGGGTGCTGCTTGATGAAAAGCTCAACGTGAGCCAGCAATGTGCAAGTGCAGCCCAGAAAGCCAACTCCATCCTGCGCTGCATCAAAAGAAGTGTGGCCAGCAGCTTGAGGCAGGTGATTGGCCCCCTCTGCTCCATTCTGGTGAGACTTCTCCTAAAGTATTGCATTCAGCTCTCGGGCCCCCAGTCATAAGAAAGACATGGATCTGCTTGAACTGGCCCAGAGGAGGACCACGGAGATGATCAGAGGCCTGGAGCACCTCTCCGGTGAGGACAGGCTGAGAGAGTCGGGGTTGTTCAGACTGGAGGAGGGAAGGGTCCAGGAAGATCTTACCGGAGCCTTCCAGCACTTAAAGGGGGGCCTACAGGTAAGACAGGGAGAGACTCATTATCAGGGAGTGTAGTGATAGGATGGGGCTTAACAGTTTCCAAATGAAAGATGGTAGATTTAGATTAGATGTAAGAAAGAAGTTCTGCACTATGAGGGTGGTGAGACAGCAGAAGAGATTGCCCAGAGAAGTTCTGGTTGCCCCCTCTCTAGGCATGTTTGAGGCCAGGCTGGATGGGCTTTTGAGCAACCTGGTCTAGTGGGAGGTGTCCCTGCCATGGCAGGGAGTTGGAACTAGATGATCTTTAAGGTCCCTTCCAACTCAAACCATTCTATGTTTCTAAGATTCACATAGTAGTACTGAATGTGTATCAAGCATTCTAGGAATCCTGGAGTCTACAGTATCTACCAAGACAACATCCTTTAAAGCATGTTGGACCAGCTTTGTATCAGCAGTCGTCGTCTGACTATTTAAACCTGTGCCACATCTATTATAATATATACTGGCTTTTCATAGAACTGAGACTGATTTCCTAAAGTACAGACTTATAAGTTCACTGGTCCAGCATCATTCATTTCAGTGTTTGAACGTGTGTTATGTAATTATATTACTATTTTATTTTATTATAAAATCAGCAGTTTGCTGGCATGATATATTCTACTTGCTTCAGTATGTATCTTTCCCTCTTGAAATCAGATTACATTTGTTTTTCAGACCTTCTGAGCACCTGCTCGTTTCACTGGGATGGGCAGTACTGGGACAAGAAGTACAAGAAGTTCCAGTACCTCAGTATCTCATAAGATAAGGGAAAAAAACAAAACCCCCCAACTCTCAGAATACCTGTAGGAATTCAGTTCTGACGGAGATCTATAGGAACAATTTTTGTTTGGGGTTTTACATTTTAGTAATCTAGCAGTTTACTTTGTGGTACCTTTTCTGAAGGTCACTTTTGAATCCTGCTATATTTGTACTCTATTTCTGCACCAGCTTTTTCTTCCTTGAGATGTCAAACCTTCCCCTTTCTTTTTGTGCCTTAAATGTTCAGATTTCTCCCCAAAGTCTAAGTGGTGGAAACCGGCCATGAAGTTCAATGATACAATAAAGAAATTCTCGGTGAGCTTTGTGACTACCATTTAATACACTATTTTATACCATTTAATACACTATTTTTTATTCAGATGCACAAGTTAAGTGTAATATGGTCACTTAGATCTTTTACAGACACTGTGACTATTGTACCCTCCTGAATACCAAGAGTATTGTTTTATATCTACAATGTGTTTACAATGAACAATAGAAATGAAAGATATCTTGCTGCAAAATGACTGGGACAGAAATAGCATTCTGTATAGTACCTCCTGACCTTTAACATCATCCTCACAAATCTGAGTCTAGTTCAGTATGAGAGGGAAAGAAAACAGTCTTCAGGTGGTACGGGTGGTAAGATGGAGTTTCTGTGGAAGAAAGAAGACACATTTATCTTAATTTGGGTATCTAAGTTTGAGAACACGTAAGATGTTAAATGATACTGGTCCATGTGGTGATCAGTTTCTTCCTAAAGCTGCTGAAACAGTTGGAATGATTCAATGTTCATTGCATAACTGACAGAGAACCAAGAAGCTGAATCTGATAAGAATTCCTAAAACATTGTGCCAGGCTTTATGTGCCTATGATAGTTGATTAATGTAGTATAAAAATATAATTCATATATGTATGCACCATAGTACACACACTTTATTTTAATAAACTCACAAATACACACATTTAAAATAAATAAATGTCTAAAAGTGTTACAGCAGAACTTTTTCTATCAAAAATTACAATTCTAAGGGTCTGATCATCCATATACATCAGAGTCCAATTCTTTCTAGCAATATGAAGCTGGCTTTACTTCTCTTTTAGATTGCTTTTTTCCCACTAAAGTGAATTGGAGCTGTGGGTTATTTTGCGTGCTGATGTGTTTGAGGGTTGTTAGAAATATGGTATGTTAATTTCTTATTCATCACCTATACTAATCTCTAGCCTATGGAGTTCTTACGAAACATTTGGGTAGTAACCAGCTAAAAAATTAGTTTATTAATATCCATCTGACATACTTTCATGAATAAGTCAAAGATCAAAAGCAGAAAATTTAAAAATCTCCATTTTATCTTTGGTCAGAAAGACACCATCGAAAAATAGGGACTGTCAAAGGTGACACTGAGCTAAGGAGCAAAGTCAGAACAAAATACTCTAAATCTGGAGGCATGGGCTGTATGCATCCAGCAGGTCCTGGACTTCCCTAGTTATTGCAAATGCATCCTGCTTTCATGGACAGTTCCTCTTTTCCTCAGGGAAAATGGTTTTCAGTTTTACTACCATAGGTTCCAAAGATAATAATTATAGTTTTCTTCCTCTCTTCTGCTGCCATTTTCACGTCACTAGGAAACATGAGCCCTGTTTTCTTATTTGTCCTTTTGACTGTGCTGAAATACACTTGTTGGTTCGTATTTCTCTTTTTTGTCTCTTACTGAGAAAAAGGTGATTTATTACCTTAACCCTTATAACTTTTGAGTTACTTAATAGACTAAAAAGGTTTTTTGGAAGACCAAATGTATTTCTACTTTCCTTTTCTAGTATTTTGTTAATATGACCAGGAGAAGTCTGGTATATAAAGCTCTGATTCATCAGATCACTTAATCCCAGGTTTAAATCTTTTTGAAACACACAATTAGGTAGGTGTTCTACTGAGTCAGTTCTTCAAGATGTGATTTTCTTTTATGAAAGTGATATGGGTTATAATAAAATGAAGAGACCATCGAACTGCTTCAAAATTGTGCATTTAATTTCTGTGGTGGGGTTTTTCTTCTTCACTGTGCCTGGTAAGATTAATATACCTGTAAGTCTCAATATCATTTTATACAGTTTACTCAGAAGAAAGACATATTGTTTCTGTGTCAGTTGTGTAAGACCTGATGCAAAGAACAACAGCTTCTCTTGGTTATAGTTATTCTCTTGGTTATAAGAGGTATCTGCATGTCAGTATGTTTAGCTGATTGACCTCAATGTGTCTGTCTTTCAGTTAGTGTAATCCTTATTTCGCCTTAATCACCTCTCTGAGCAGCACATTTAGACTAGGGTTGGCCAGTCTTTTAGCATTTATGCCCAGATGATCTCCCAGTCTCTATCCTCTAGAGGAGGCATGAGTGATCTGTGGCCTATTCTGTTTCCCAAGGCATATCCAGCTCTCATGAACCCTGAAAGGTCAGATGGATTTTTCCATTGAGAGAGAGAGACAAGAGCTGGAGCTCAGTCTCACATTGAAATCCACAGGCTCACACTGAAGCTCACATTGGAGTTGGCAGAATGCATGAGGCCAAACACAGTATCACACATATCTATCTCTATTGCACTGGCCCTTGAATCTCTGGTTGGAAATAAAAATGTTTCCAAGGCATAGAGAAGCTGGCCAAGCCTGTAAGGCTTTGGAGATTCAAGTAAGTCAGCTATTGATGCTGAGGTGATATTGTTTAGTCAGTGTACCAGCCCTGGAGACAAACTGGCTCCAGATAACTCCTTCTCTTGATACATTCATGCTGCCACAAATGACAGAATCACAACTGCTTCCACTGAGAACTTGCTCTTTCTTTTTTTTTCATGGACAAATTTGCCTCATATAAGTAATATAAACTGACCTGACTCCACTTTATATCGTAAAGAAAGGAATAAACACTCCCTGACCCCAACCCAACTCAAAGCCAGGTCCAGAATTGTTCAATATTAATGAAGCTTCAAGTCAGATCTTGACCACAATTTCACAGATCCAATCAGTCCTTTCTTCAAGGCTAAAAACTGACCTTTCTGAAGGAGTAGGGGAAGATGCCAGGCCATTTGGAAATGAATTTCTAGTTAGTCCCTTAAGGTCTTCTGTCTATTTACTTCAACAAGTGTCCGCTTAGTTCTTATGGATGCTCACTGGATGTCACTGTGGCCATCTCCCTGCAATCTCAGGTTTTATAGAAGGCTAATTTAGCTGTACCATACTTTATCACTATTTGGTTCACCAAGACAAACCTATCCTTTGGAAAAAGTAAATACTGGAAAGAAAAGGATCTACGCCAAAAATTTTGTGGCATAGATGAATGCTTGTAAAGTTGCAGTGCCCAAAATAAAGTGCTTTAAGATGCATCAAGTCCTACAGAAATTAAAAAAAAAAAAAAAGAAAGAAGGGAAGGAAGGAATTATTTCAGTCAGCATATACTTACTTGAAACATGGGCCCACCAGCCAACTGAATATTTGTTCAAGTGATTCTGGCAGTGACCCTTGAAATCACCTTCCTGTTGCTCTGTTACATCATCTTTAAGTATTCTGGGATTTAGCAAATAATTATGAAGAAAATCATATCTTGATTTAGGGCCTCTGTCCTTCCCCTGCTTGGGGACATACTTTAAAAGATAACCATGGCAGGTAGTAGGCTAAATGATGAGTTCCCTAAGTTATCCAGTAGTAAATGAAGACAAGTGGTTTCATGCTTGTTCCTCAATGGGTACTTGCTCAGAAAGACAGTTTCTCCACTGACGATGCACCCCTCCTCAGTGCTGGGTGTTTGAGACAGGTCAGCCTCTAGAGCCAGGGAGAGATTCTGTAGATACAAAATTGGGCTAGGGCTTCCACAAGGGAAAATATATCACTGCTACTATAAAGATCTCAGCTTACTCTTTTCAGTGATTTATAGATTGCTAGTGTATAAACCTTTTTGTCCCTATATGAACTGTAAATGGTAGCCACATTTTTTCAGATATGACAGTCTCATGCAGGTGGTTATTTTTTTTCCATTAGAACACATACCATTAAATTCATTATCCTATCTAGTTTCTCTGTCAGTGCAATCTGTCTCCGCTTTGCTACAGTTAATGCCACTATTAATTAATCTTATCCTTAATTCATACCTCATATATTTTTTAAAGTAACTGTAGAGCTTGTAATGAGCTGGACTGACAAATTTTGAGATCAAAGGCACAGATCCTCAGAGATACATGGGCACTTAATTGCTATTTAGGTACCCAGCTTCCATTGATTTCAGTACCAGGTGCCTTAGATTAATGTATTAACTGTAGTGCCAAGTTCCCATCACTAGATTCATTTTGAGAGGGACTGTGTCTGAAAGGGTTAGAACATAGTGCAGTACCTCACAGCCCATTCAGTCACCAACCTTGCTGCCAGGATGTAAGCATAACTCTACTTGTGAGCATAGCTTTGTGACAGGACAAAAGTTTCTACCCAGATGATGGCTGAGCGGTCAGTTCCACCAACACTTCGTACGCAGATGGAAAGAGCTACTCATACCCTTCAAAGCTCTCATCAATGTCTAAGGATAAAAATCAGAATTTTCCATCTGTGATTAATTTTATATTCAAAATGATGAGGAAGTAGGGGAGTCTTTGCAATTTTTATAGAGGACACTTAGCTCAATCTGCATCTTTTCTTCTTACATGGTTTCCTGTGGATAGAAGAGAGCATCCATTCTGCCGAAAAGTGGTTGTGTCTCTTAAAATACAGTGGCTGAAGAAGTAATAATTTGGATGTTGGGCTGCAGCACTGCAGTATTTTCCATTCTGCAGGGTGGCACGCAGTGGCATGCTACTTGTCCCTACACAGCACAGCATGCCAGAGTGCGCTTGTCTTTAAGCCTGTAAGGAGCTCCAATGAAGTCAGCCATGATGCTGAAGTTAAGCATTGCTTAAATGCTCTGTTGAATCGGGTCAGAGTGCTAAGCACTCTTTCAGATTGTATCTCAAATGTCTTAGCAGCCTGAATCTACCTCATGCCCTTAAGTTGGCTGTTTACTCTTATATGCTAGGTTACATTAGTGAGGGATACCCAGATATTCCTAATTTCTGATGAATAGAGATAATAGGGCCCCTGCTATCTTTCCTCAAGTTTGCTCACATATACAACAGAGCTTGATCAAACTCCAAGGTAGGCTTGTTATGCTCTTTAGCAAAATTTTTCTTCCAATAACACCGTAAAGTTTCGTATTGTGTCATAGTATTGCACAGTAAGATTTTTCATATAAAAATTAAAGTGCCTAATGCATGAATAAGAATCATTCCAATGGAGCAGCAGCTTTACTGGAGGCTGAGCTGTCTGTATTCCACAGGAAAAGAAGGAGAAAGTAGCTCCCTTCCAGTTATAGGGTGATGTAGCCCTACAGACACGCTGAAGCAGGCACTCTACTGCTCCCTTCTTACATTAGGGGTCATCTGCACCACTTAGCCTCATTACCACTGAGGACATGAGTCACGTGGGCCTGACTGAGCACTCTCAGTTGTATTTCTCATCATCTGAAATGAAAGAATATTAAAGGAGCTTGACACGCTACTTCAAAGGTCAACAAATAACTCTCAGTGTCTCCATACATAAAGCAAATGACAGTGGACAACGGGCACAGCTTTGTCTCCTGTGCTGGTTGTAGTTTAAAGCAAAGTGACAAGAAATAATGAGGTATAAATTGGTGAATTGGTTTGTGTGTGCTGGGGATTAACCTGTAATACACATTGCACCCAGATTACAGAACTTCAGATGTAATTCAGAGAAGAGCAGCTTTGAAGTATGGTAGCACACTCTGACTGCAATGGTACTTCATTTACAGAAACACTGCTATTCCTCATTATCATCCCACAGTCACATGTCACAAACATAGATGAAAACTTAAACTGCTTTGCAACAAAATTCAGTGGTATGAGAAAGTGAACACTGCTGCAAACTGGTTTTAGTGAGGTGAGTGGTAGAGATAGTGAAATGTAACAGCTGAGATGTGGTCCAAACGTTACATTTTTAATAATACTCCAGCATCAGTATTTATGAATGAAGTGAAGTACAAAGAGGAAAAAGATGACACCTGCATTCGTGCTTTTTAGACAAAAGAATGAGATGGAATAATTGTGCTGCTTGCAGTCTTCCAAACACTCCCCATAGTAATCGAGGGGTAGATTGCATAGAGAAAATGAGTAGCAGCATGTAGACCTTTGTGTCACAATCTCTCTCTGTGATATAAGGAACCACTGTGCAATCCCTAACATTGTCAGAGGTCAGTAGGTAGTGAGTTCCACAGCACTGAGTAACAGAAATGACAGGATACTTTGCATCCTTCTAAATCTGCTGCTGTTTTCTCTTGTCCTTTTATAGTTATTCTAGTAGGTGCTTTTTTTTTTTTCCCCAGGAAACTCAGCCTGAGCTCACACGAAATGGGGCTAGCAGTGTGACAACACAAGTGCTGTAAGCTTGATGGGTTCTTAGGCACAGGATTCAATATATATTAAACTGTAAATAAATAACGACTCTTACCCTGAGAAAGATAAGATTCAGATGAGAGGAAGGGCAGAGCAGAGCAATTCAGTTACTACACCAAAGAACCTTTATCACCAGCAAACAAATTATTAGGGTCGATATTATTAGGGCTGAAGACAGTAATTCGAGCATACAGCTCCATTCACATGCTTTAGTTGAAGTAGATCCCATGACTGTATTTAGTGTACTGATGGAGGCATATTCTTTGATTCTGAGAGTTCTCACTGCTTTGGCTTTTTTTTTGACTTTTAACGTCTCCATTTGCCACCCCTACTCCCCCCCAACAGGCAAAACATAAAGATGACATCAGACATAGCATGGTCAATTCCAAGCATTTAAAATCTGAAAATGTCACTCAAAGCACCAGAAAGATTGACTTGTATAAAAAAAATCAATAAGCTGTATTATTTCCAAATCAAAATAATAATCCTTCTGATTTTTCTGTGTGTAAATTTCATTATTGGAGGAGGCTCTCTGTTAAACATGATGCCTTGAAGCTTGCTCTGACCATGACAAGAGGAAAATTCCCTTTCACATATTCATATACCTCCAGAAGCTGAGGCATTGCAAAAGGCAATAATGCTGTGTTAGTTCCTTGGCTGACTGCCCTTCTACGCTCATCAGGCATTCTTGAATCTATCCTCTCTAACAGGGTACCCTTGAGACTAAGAACACTTTATTTTTTAAGGGATTTTTTTCCCCACTATTATCCCTATCTTCAAAGTGCAAATTTCTCCTTAAGCAGGTGTTTCCATCTCTAAGTCAAAAGCTGAAAGCTCCAACAGTGCCGTCCTCATGATCAGGGAGATGTGGCTTCCTCTCTTCCCCTTCAGAAGGACTCCATCCTTATTTTAATTCTCAAATTATTTGTTGGTTAATGAGCAGCACCCCAGGCTGTCACTCTGTGAAGAGGCAAAGTGTCACAGGGATGGAATTATCTGCCTCTATGTATTTAATCACACGTACAATTTTAATCAACCTGCAAAGAAACCTGCATTAAAAGAGGACAGATCATGATACAGTTAAATCGTGATTTTGCTGTTGAGATAAAAAAAATGGATATTAATGTTCATTTGGCAAAAAAGGTGTACTTCACAGTACATAAATTAAATATATAAACTTTGCTATTTTATAATACATCTGTTTGCATATTTTAGAGTATTGTTCCATTTTATTGCATTTCTGATCAAGGCTAATGCTCATTAAAAACTCTAATATGACAATGAAAAATTTTATATGGGAAAATTCTTGTCCTCTATTACAATTGCTATCTGCTCCATTTTTTGGAAACCACAGCAAATTAGTCTTGGGCCATGGTAATCTTAATTATATCTTGGAATAGATGATGTTGGAAATACATTGAATAAACCCTTTTGGTGAGATTACCTTTGCCTCTTAATGCAAAATCTCTATATTCATATACTTGCATTATTTAAATTACAAAAGGCAGGCATCTGAAAAATGGGATGCTTTGTTGGGCAGTCATACTCATGAAAATCCATTCAATTGCGAGGGGGATCAGAAATAAAGGGGGAAAAAACTGCTTGCTGATCAAAATTTAACATAAACTGCACCATTTCATTTAAGCAGCAAAATGTGTAGACTAAAAAAGAAAGTTTTATATGATCTTAAAACTCTGTTTCTATGAATTCGGTATACTTTTAGCATGATGGACATGGGACATGATGTCAGCATGGTATAGAATAGCCTGGCTGCACCAAATTAACCCTGTCCTGGCCGCACCAGGACAACTTCATAAAGGGCTTTTTGGTTACACGTAGACTTTCCAATTATTGAAAATATTCAGATTTACCACAAGACAATAAGGAAGCAGAAGGGAGCAGTGATTGATGTCAGCCTTGACGATTACTATGTTCTCTTTCTTCTTGTATTACAAAAACAACAGAAGAAAAGGCAACACAATTGCATTGTTTCCACAACGGCTTTAAATTTTGTGGTAATTAATTTCTTCCTTTTTTTTTTTTCCCTAGGGAGAATAAAGGGAAAGAAGAAAGGTAATGGCCCTGCATCAGAGACAATATAAAAAAAAATATAGAAGATTTATGGAAGACTTACTGTAAAATGTGCTAAATATTTGCTCACTATATACCTTAGCATAAGTAACACAAATATTAGAGGAGCACAACTAGAAATAGTCTGTTGGAAAGATATAAACAATTTTAGTCAGTTACAGGCTGACAAACATTCTTGAGGTGAAAACAGAACTGCCAAGTATACAAATATTAACCAAGAGCTATAATGGATTTTCTTACCTTCTGTGAATGCTAAATTTTCTGTCACAGAAGGTTCCTGTAGCGGAGTAAATACCTTCACTCACATTCAGAATTCCTTAGTTGGAAATAATTTTGTACAGTGATTAGAATTGAAAGTCAATACGTCTGTCTCTCTCTGTAAAATATACATTCCTGATTCATCTATTAGACCTGTTTGTAAAATAGATTCATGGAAATCCTTAAAGAATCTGTCACCAGTTCATAGCATTGAAGATGACGGGGGGTTTTCCATGTTTCCACCACTGTTAGCTGAAAAAAACCCTCTTCTGTTCCCTAAAATAATAAAATTCCTTTACCTAAGTCAGCACTTACAAGTAAAGGCCAGAGAAATCCTTCACCAAGAGTAATCAGCCACAGACACAAGTTCCTTAGCGACCTGAAGATCTCCAGCATTCAGAAGTGGATTCTCTTCTTCAACCCACAGAAGCTTTACCCTGCAGCTTTGCACTCCAGAGTAGAGCACATGTGAGCAAAAGCAATCAGCTCAATTAATTATGTCATTACCTCCACCCAATCAAAGAAAAAAATCCTCCACCTCTATTAAAAATTAGTCAAAGGAGACATACAACTGAATATACTTTCCAAGGCTGAGGAGATACCGGTTATCTAAAAAAATACCTATCTCAAAGAGTCTTTCTGATGCTATCTATGAAATAACTGCTTAGTTGCAACCAAATTAGCCCAAATAACAATTCACTAGAGCCATGAAAGGCAGTGATTTGTTAAATTATTCCCATCCAGAAAAAAAAAGGCTGTTGAACACATTTCATTTTAGACACAGATGTAATTAAGCATGTGCTTCTGTTCTTTCCAGAGTCAGAACTAAAAATTGAAAACCATAGCTATGTAGTAATTTGCCATGTTACAGTAGAATCAACTGAATTGTTGCAATCATATTCTTTCCTATGATTTCAATATCCTGCTTGAGCAGGGCTGTTGGACAAGATGACCTCTAGAGGTCACTTCCAACCTCAGCCCATGCCATGATGTTGTGAATATTGTATTGATGAAAGCATGTTACAGTTTTTTGCTTACCTGTAACATAAGAAATATGCAGCATTGTCATTGTTTATGTAAATAGCAAAAAAATTACCAAAAGGCAAATGTGTCATTTGGATCATTCATTCTTCTTTATTGAACTTAGATGAAAAACAGTCCATTTGAGATAGTTCCAGCAACAATTTCAATTCCAAATGCTCAACACAAAAACTTGGTATCAGAGTTCAAACATATAAAGTTACATCTTATTATAATTTAATATTTAACAAAGCTAATAATTTCTGATTTTTCATAATTAAGTTTACAAAAATAATGTTACATTTATAAAATAAATCAACTTTTCCCAATAAATTACAGTGGTGTCTGTCTTATTCAAAAATGTAATATATCATACAAAATAGATAACATTTCGCCAGATAAAATCCTGAAGTATATTTTTCATCCAGTACATTTTGGCAGTGTGTGAAAACATTTTATTGTACACTTGGTATCTAAAGTACAGTGTGAAAACTAAACTCATTAAGCTATTATGCACATAATGTATATAAGGCAAGGGTGGCCAACCTGGGGACTACTTCTCACTTCCAGTTAAATGCTTTTAGTCAGACCAATACTGTCATGTTTCTGCAACAGACTTAATTAATCTGACTCAGTAGAGTCAGGCAGATTCAACTTGAGCCCAACACTCTTCCCATGCCAACTACACAAAAGTGACCCCCATCTGTCAACTTTTGGGCTGCTCAGCATCTCTCACTCATGCTTTAACTATGTGTTTCCTCACCAAAGCACTGGTGGCCAACTTGTGAAAACAGTACAGTCTGGATTCCCCTAAAGTTAATGGCAAAACTTCAGTACTTTACTCTGTCATAAAAACTCATACTAAAAGGGACTTGTAAAAAGAGTCACGCATTGATAAAAAATGAACAATAACCAGCAAAAATAAAAACACTCTAAAAAGCCCAAGGTAAACACTAAGAGCTACTGTTTGCAAGACTTTACAAAAGCAACTACTTTAAAATAAGATAAAAAACACAGCTTCTACCCGGTGGTAAGTGTATTCTCATTAAAGCCTTTTGAATGCTCAGGTCAGCTCAGCATTTACTGTGTTACATTTCCCGCCTGCAAAAATGTATCTGAAGAATCATATCAGTTTGTTTGAGTGACTTTTGACAGCCAAGGGTTTAACTACTTCATCTTTGCACGCTGTGATTAATACCAAGTGTCTGGTTCAGGACAACCAACATCTCACCTTGCAGAAATTCTGACTCCGCTATTTTTTCTCTTTGCAATAGTTCAGCAAACTGCAACATTTTATTCTCTCTTTCTTCTAATTTCCTCTAACTTCTGGGAAGAAAGTCTACTTTAAAGTACTAAAGGAAAGTCATTGCTGTCTGGAGTAAATAAAATGTGCAAAGTGGTAATTTTCTTACGACGTCAATATTGTATGAACAACAGATCACTTCATATATCATAATAGATTATTTTCATAAATTGTAACTGAGTGAATATATGCCCAAGTATGTGTCACAAAGTCCCCTTTGTGCAAATCCACAGAGGCTCTAAATCCAGATGGGTTACTATAGACTCCAGACACAAAAGTTAGTCAATGTTGGATCCCCCCAGAGCGGAAAGGGAGGAAGATGAGGAGAAAGGGGCTCATCACAGTAAATCAATTCATCCTAAGCTTCTGAAAACTCTTAAAAATCCAGAGGACAAGTATTTGGTCTGCTGGCTGTCTTCTGACTTCAAATACCATGGCTCAAATCAGGAACATCTGGAGCTGAGCTCCGGTACATTTGCCACTTGAGTAAATAAGCCATACCTCTCCAGACAAAGAGCTACTACATAACTAAAACTTCTCTGTAGGTGAAGTTTAGAGTGATTGCTGAAACATTCATTCACCAGTAGTTAGGCAAATAAACACAATGGCTACATTTACACTAGTAAATCAAACAGTACAAAGTCTATACTCCAGCCCTGAGGTCAAGTGGCATGATCTGACCATATTCCTAGTTATATTCTCTGTGTCCCTAAAGAAAGGCGGCCATATCCAAAGCACCTGGTGAAAAGTGTCCACGGACTGGCCTAATTCCAAAAATGCACCCAGAAATTGTTTGGGAGAGTATAAGTTAGTCCTGAGCAAAAAGAATACCAGTCCTTGTTTTAACTATTTAGCAATATAAATTCTATCACCCATGCCTCAGCACTGTCCAGTTGACTGATATAGACATCACTGTGTACACAGATTTTTAAAAGTTCTCAAACATATTTGCCCATGGCAGGCCCTCTGCTTCATACAAATAGGTAAGCGGTGAGGATTCAACTCTTTTGCTGAAATTTTACTTGAAACAGGCGGTTCTTTCAAATCAAGAACTTTTTTAACATGAGTTGGGTATATCTTTACGTTAAGTATTTTCTCCTTTCTATTTAATGCATGTGCTTTGTTTGGTAGCCTACTGTTTTACTATTAACGGAATCTTACCTTTGTCTGATTAACCCTCTTTTCCACATCTACAATTCACAGCTAAACAAGCACTAGCCGGTCTGTCACAATGAAAAAATTATGTACACATCTAAAACAATAATATTAAGACAACAACTAAAACAGGAAATAAAAAAAATTCATTTGTGCAGTTTAAAGATCTGAAAACAGTATCAACCTCTATACATATTTGTCAGACTGCAGTGTCCACAGTTAGAGTTGTATGTGGCAGTCAGAACTCTAAGTATTACTTTCCAAATCATGAGGTGTTGTAAGAAACATTCACTGTTAGTGGCTGCTGAGGAAATAACTTCCTTTATCATCCTGAGATTTCAAGTGTGCAAGAGTCCCACAAATGTACCTAGTGCATAAAAAGGAAGAAGGGAAGGAAGGAAGGAAGGAAGGAAGGAAGGAAGGAACGAATGAACGAACGAACGAACGAAGGAACTAACTAACTAACTAACTAACTAACTGTAGTGGGTCTGGCTGAGCTGGTTTTCCACATAGCAGCAGTGTTTTGTGCTGGGAGCTAGAAGGGTGTTGATAACACACCCATGTTGTGACTACTGCTGAGCAGGGCTCGCACAGCACCAAGGCTCTTCCCAACGTTCCCCCCCCAGTGGGATGGGGTGGGCAAGATCTTGGGAGGAGACACAACCAGGACAGCTGACCCGAACTGACCAAAGGGATATTCCAGACCATATGATGTCAGCTCAGNCATTTCCGTGCATGGATTTGCTTGGCTTTTGCTTCTATTATTATTAAACTGCTTTTTGTTTCTCATCTTATTTTCCTCCCCTTTCTTTTTGCTCTGTGGAAGAGGGAGAAGGGGAAGAAAAGGTGGGGGTGATAGTGGCTTGGTGGGCACCTGGCACTCAGCCAAGGTTAACCCNCACTCAGCCAAGGTTAACCCACCACACTAACTAACTAACAAAAGAATGAATGAAGGAAGGAAGGAAGGAAGAAAGGAAGGAAGGAACGAACGAAGGAATGAAGAGATAGAAGCATTATCACAATGGCTTTTGTTTTAAAATAGATTGCTGTGCAATGACTGAAGCCTGATTTGTAGACATTTTGTATTCTTGCCCAGAGCCTTGAGGAGGGGAAGGTAATGGAGTTTCTGGAGTTGCTGAAAAATAATATAGAAAGAATTAAGTACTTTTATATTCTGGCCTACTCTGCATACCTGTATACATACTACTGCACTGAAAGGAAGTTCTGTTACGTAGGGCATGCTAGGAAAATAGGATGTTTTAATTACCAGAATTTTTAGTTTATTAAAAATTGTGCATGTGAAAACAACAATATATCAGAATGGTGCTGAATTTTTAAAATCAGATTACACTCAGGTCAAAGTCTCTTACTTAACACTGCTTATAGACATACATTTTTAACTCATTGTTACTTTAAGAATGTTGATGAAGTAACTATATGAGCACTGACAGGTCCCCATTCTAATTAATATTTTTAAATGTAACAGTGAAATGTTACAACAGAAGGCTAACTTACAACTACTTACAAATCTGTTCTGTATGTACAGGAGCAGACATTGAACTTATGAGGATAGTTTGGCCAGTTAATGGATCTTGGGCTAAGTGAGGATGTACTGGATGATGCAGATGACTGGCATCATTAGAAGTACCTGCAAAAGTAACATGGCATATATCAATTCAAAAGAGCATGTTGTTGCCAATGACTTATACCTCAATAAACACATTTCTGTTGAGCAAATATTTTGATTGGCAATTTGAACAATTGTCTCTGGGTATTCATTAAACAATTTAACCAGACTTCATGTGAAGTGCTGTGTTTATTTTTACTATTTTGACTGCATTAACAGTGGATTTCACAAAATATTTGTAAGGATTCTTCCACCTGCCTAGGGAATTGTATGATACCAAGCAGTGACTTGAGAAATACACAGCACAATCTGAGGTCGCAGGACTGAGTTAACAAGAGGAACAGCCAAGACAATAAGGCTTTAGCTAACAAGCATATGACCCAAAGCTCAGCCAGCAAGGCAGTGGTCAAAGTGCTTGCTTACATCGTGATTCCCTCAACATCTCAGTACGCTAAATTCAACATAGTACAACATGGTAAATTTAAGAAGTTGTTAGCTTACCTCCCAGTAACATTTCCTGAAGCAAACTGTCAATTTTAACAATTCCAAATAGTTTAACCAGTTGTATTTGCTCAATCATTTGCCAAGTGATGCTCTGGAGTGTCGGCAGTAGAAGCAGAAGTTCTCCAAATCTTCCTCGGGAGTCGTATTGACGGTCATTAATATAATCCTCTAAACTGATTTGCACTTGGAAACGCATGTTCTTAATCTTCATTGGATTACTCAGGCCTTTTGCATCTTAAATGACAAAAACTTACAGTCAAAGCAGAGTATGATTTGGGAGGAGCGTCTTACTTTTTAAAAATTTTATTCTTTTCCATCCAGCCAGAGAACATGAGCAGATGCTACATCAACAAAAATTGCTTTCAATATAATCACGTGTAAATAATTCTGAGAGTTATTTTCAAAAAGGTACCTGGGTCAAAAAACACAATTGCTTTCAAGCAAGCATACTCATTGTCGTCTATTTGAATTTCCTGGAAGGGTCGAACTAATTCATCTAGAATCCGGTTTGCCACTCGGCTGATCTCCACTTCAGTACTGTTGCGATGGATTATGTAATTGTTGCCTTAGAGAGAAAGAATACCAACATGTGGATTGATATAAAGACTTTGAAGTAACATACTAGATAAAGCCCATTTTCAAAAACACATTTCATTTTTCTTAAATAAATTAGTATTTTTAAAGTAATAACTCTCTTTTGTATCATACAAAACTGTTCTTTGCAAACAAAGTATATGTGCAAAACATATCTGTCACCCAGTAAATAATCTGTGCACGTAAATATGCCAACATGTACAGCTACTGATTAGTCTACAGGACTAAGGTCTGTATTTGAATGCACAAGTACAGAGCAAGCAACCCTTTATCTTTACATAATAGATAAATATAATCGTAAAATGATCTTAAAATTTCTTCCTTCCCCATTAAAATAATATATACCAAGCTGAATTTTTGGGACTTGTCAATGGACAAAGAAGCCTTCTTCCAGAGGAGACACCAGGAATGCTTCTTTTTCTAACAGTTGCGTCTGTTACTCCTAATAACATTTAGAAGCATCATAAAATTTTCAGTAAAGAATGAATTTTCCCTGCTCTTTTAATTTTACATTTCCATTTTGAAGAAGCCTTCATCATGACATCTAATTCATATTCTATCCACTTACGAGTGGTAAGAACACTGGGAAAGCCACACAGCATCCAGAAGCCACCAAGCAGTTTTTGAAAGAAAAGCTAATGATTATATCACAAGAGATCCATGCCAAAAAGATTTATAAACTTCAGAGATATCTACTTCCAAGTGTCAGAAATAAGCCTTGAAGTCTCAAATTATTTTCCAATGAAAGCAATTTTATGATTCGATTTCATCTTTTAGTATATATATGCTAATGCTGGTAATGCTGACTATCATTTTCTGCTTGTTATTTTATCATTATTTTCCTTATTATCTACCAATCCAAATAAAACTTGAAATATCTCCTTTTTCTTTATGTTAATTTTGTCAGTAAAACTGTAGCTAGAGAAAGAACTAAGTTAAGAAAGTAGTTTGTATAGTTTTTAACTTGAAAGGATTGCTGCTGAGAGTAATATCTCCAGAACAAGCCCTTCTTGTCCTTTTAATATTATGATACATGTGAAAATAAATTCAAGCTGATTTAGACCTACAAAGAGGAAACAGAACAACTAACGGAAAACTTCCTACCACACCACCAGTGAAGAAACTAGTTTCAGTCCATAGTCTTGCATAACACCAAAGATCCTGTCCAAGAAGACCTACACACTTCCTCACAAAACAGCCCAAGAGTTGCACACGTTTAGTGAGACCATTTTTGGCAGGTTGCACTTCAGACTGGCAGAGTACTGCATCCAACAACGCTAACAAACCCCTCATTGCATCACTATACACACCGGCACACATCTCATTGTACTGCTGTACCTCTCTGCTCTGTGAACGAAGGGAAGACATGCTTCCACCGCATGACAATGTCCCCCTCCCTAGAAGCCATGCTCTCTTTATATAACCCAGTGAAGGATTCATTTCAAGTGATCAAGTATATGCTTCTGACTCTTCATATGCTCATGACTCTTCATATACCCATGACTCTTCACCAGGCCATGGCTGCACCCATCGCCCATATGGCAGTGGACAACAGGCATGCTGTTCACATGATGGCCATGTGGCAATTGTCAAGGCAGCAGTGAGAAGGCTCTTGGGAAAGCGAGTTGCAGGGAACAGGCTATCTAGTTTTCTAGCCTCTAGACTGTGTCTGAAGGGCTCTTGAGAAAGCTCCAGATAAATGTTTTTCATGAAGTCTGAAATTATTACATGGGCCACAGGTTGGCTACTCCTCTCTTAAGCAAAGGGATTTTTATTTTTTAATGTTGTTGTTTTGTTCTGGGTTTTTTGGTGGGACAAAGCTGCAGAAAGGATGCTAACAGAATCATAGAGTATCTCAAGTTGGAAAGTACCCATAAGGGCCATTGAGTCCAACTCCCTGCTCCTCACAGGACTACCTAAAACTAAACCATGTGACTATCAGAAGAAATTCAAAACATGTTAACTGGGAATGTCTTGCAAAAAATGTCATGCTATGTAAAAAAACAATTTGTCAGGAACTCCTTTAAGTTGTGGGGTTTGGTATTCAATAGGCCTTTATCCGTATTAACTCACAGAAAACTGTCCACTTGCTTTTGCTGGAACAGGGCACGTGACATTATGCCATTAATATCTGTTTAGCATTCACAGAATGAATTGCTTTCAATACATTGATTGTGCCGGAACAGTTGTCCCACTTAAGCGATTACATGGTTGCTAATGTACTATAACATCATCGTTATTAATTAAAACAAAACCAATATTTACCTAAAAGTAAAATGTCCTTATACGCCATGGATCGTTTTGCTGCTCCAAGCAACAGATGTTCCCCAGCATGTGCTCTTAGCAGGGCAACCTCAAACGTAAAAACAGCAGACTCATTAGGAGACACAGCAGTAAGTTCCAGTGAGGGCAAAAGAAATGAAGATGCATATTACAGTGAGTGCATTCAGTGTACATGTTTAAGAATGTTAAGATTCTAACGTAAAATGTAAAGTGCATGTAAAAACCTTAACATTGTACTAACAGCACACTATAATTAAATTGTCATCCTCTGTCACTTCTAGCATTTGCTCTAGATTTTAAACATATGTCTCTGCAAAATAGTTCTCAATAAATACAATACTTGCATTTATTTCTTGGTGCGTATTTCCTTAACAAAGTCTTTGATGGAATTCTAAGTTGACACTAGAGAATTTGGTGAGCTGGAATGAACAGTTACAGTAAATTCGACACTATCAGTGTTTCATTTTTCTCACTTTGAACCAAAAATCTATGTGGCATTTAAAAGAGCTTTTTCCCCAGCAAAGCTACATATGCTAAAATATCCGCTACTGTCAACAAAGAAGAAACCTGATTCATACTAGGAAGGCCCTTTAAATTGTGGTCATTAGTTTACTCTGTCACCTATTTCTTTTGGTTTTAATGTCTGTTTGAAACTTCAGTGCTGGCCTCTATATCCTCAAGGAACTCCTCTCTTGGCAAGTAATTCTTATGTCAGTACTTCATGAGTGATGCAAAGGTACGCAGCATCTAGGAATACTTTGTAGGTTAAGACTTTTCAGGTTCTCAGTAGAGTTATCTGCTATGACCTGTTCTATGGTTTGTAAGTCAGGCTGATTTTCAGATCAGAAATCTTTTGTTCAAAACCAGATGGTTTATTTTATAACTAAATGCACAATGTCCCTTTGAAAGAGTCTAACAGAAACGTAAAAGTGGCTTTTGTTATAATTCTCTGTGCCTTTGTCACTCCTCTTCTACGGTACTTAAGGTTCTGGAGTATTTCCCAACATGTATTCCTCAGGCACTGCAGGGGTGTTTTCAGCCTATCTTTCTAAGACGATTTTTTTTTTGTTAAGTACAGATAGGAACTATTTTAACGAGGTCTGATTTCTTCTCTTTTCCTTCATGCAATCTTAACAATAAAAGTAGCAATATTTCTGCTTGCTTTTTTTTGCCTTGTGTAACCAATGCATTTAAAATTCTTCTTTCACATGAACAGATTTTAAACTTACTCCAATATGATGAGCTTGTGCATATATATCATATTCTGTGGGTCTGCAAAGACATCATTAAGCTCCTATTTTGGGGGGGATCTCCTGTGGCCTGAAACACTTTCATATTCCTGAGGAAGAGTATAAGAGGGAATGAGCTCTCTTTGAGTCTCAAACCCTCTCTAACCTTCCTCGCAGGATTTTGTTAAAGAATGAGAGACTGGAGGCAAAAAGGATCACTTACACAATTCCACCTCACAGAGTCATTTTCAAGCTGAATTAGATTTTGGTGAACTGGAATCAAGAGAGATCCTGAGCTGTAAATTAACCACCTGACCAGGCAGCCGGTGAGAGAACTGCTCACCACAACGTGAACATACTGATTCTGAACACACCAGCACAACTTACATGAAACCCAGTGGTATATTAGAATATATTACAGATGTGATGATAGATCAGACCTCTATCAAAAAAACCCTTTAGGAATTTTCAAAGCTTGATGCTTCCCCCCACCCCGGCCCTGTACTCATTACCTACAATATTATTCTTGTACATTTAATTATATGAAAGATTATATCCTATGGATTGATATCAGTATGTTTGACATTTGTTTGAGACTCTAATGGCTTTTTTTTTTTTTCTAGTAGAGAAGATCTGCTTCAAATTAAACAACATGCTGTCTTAAACCGTGTTATAATGAAGGATGAACATGAAATAAACACTTGCAAGGTCAGAAAAAAGAATGGCGCTTTTTTTGACAAGATTCTTTTCATTCTTGCATGCAGCTTGGTATCTCTGCTTTCAAAAGAATACAGAAAGCACAAAACACTGAAAGCCATACTGTTTTGCTACTTTTTGTTAACGTGCTAGAACTTTATCAATTTCCTCTGGGTTTTTTTGTGGTCATTTTAATGGTTTAAAACTTAAAAAAAAATTTAAGACTGTAGGTCTAGCACCCAGCTCTGTTTGATCAGACAAAAAATGAATGTTTAATCATAACATTTAAATATCACAGAAATAACAGGACAGTAATTGAAGTTCTCTGCTTGATCTCCTCTTATACCTGGTCATCCAGAGGTAATTCACAGAAGCCTGGAATATATTTAGCCCATTCCACAAGGACCAAAAGCTGTTGCTTCATAGATTCACAGACATCACTAATACCAGCAATTTTCTTAACATTTATGTCAGTGCTAGCACCAGGACTGGGGATTGAGATCTGACCATAGTGAGAGAAAAAATTAACAATGTTAAATTTCATATAATTGCATTTTCACTGATTAACAGCATATTTAAGAAAAAATTGCATCAGTAACCATGTGTACTCGTGAGAAATTCCTTGACCATACAGACCATTAGTCTGCATGAAATTATAACATTTTATTTCTCATTATTACCAGCGTGTATTACAGTATGTTAAAATTTACATTATTCATATCATGATACACTATCTTCTCATACCAAAATACTATTTTTAAATATACCAGAGCCCTTATAATTTGTAGGGGGAGGTGGATTTTTTTTATTACCTTAAAAGGTTTGACATTTACTTCATTTCAGAAAAAAAAAAAGAGCTCATAGGGGAATGCAGTAACATTAAGAGTAAAGAGATAACGGGGTAGCATGTTTTTCCTAGGGAAAATATAAGTGTCATTAACTTCAGAAGGTAAAACAGGGGGTTTTTAGTGCCTGGAGGAAAATGGTTTGCAATGATGAAGCAGCAGTATAGGCAGAGGCCTGAGACATTTCAGAGCAAATGTAAAGGATATGAGTGCACATTAGACCACCTGCAGTGAACAGTGTTCTGTGAAATAAGAGGAGAGCAATATCTTTCTGGGTCTGAAGTTAGGGCACTTTCACATAATCACTGAGCCAAATCCTGAAATTCTTAATGACTTTTCAAGGGAAGGAACGAAACTAGGTTTGCTTTTAAGACAGGAAGGAAAGTCAAAATAAAACCAAGCCTTAGAAAAGGAAAAAGATCCCACCATGACAGCAACAAAACTTCACCACTGTATAAGGCCTATGGAACTGAATTGCACCTTATGTTTCATTAGAAAGCATATTCAGGAAATTCTGTAGTTTGATTATCTGCCCTTCCACCCCTCCTCCCAAATTGTTCAATCTTCTAATACTGTGAACCTATAAATTTCAGGATGGTGGAAGCTGTGTAGGTTGACTCCTACCAGATCCCTTTCATTTCCAAATCCATGTTAAAATTCCCGAGTGGGATCTGTGGTAAAATCCCATTATCCCTGGGTGATCGAAAGGAGTTGCAATTCTGAACTAAGGCTCGGTGCTTCAGTAGTCTACAACACTGAAAACAGCTCAGATATGAATGGCAGTTAACCAGCTGGATATTAGTTCTCAGGGAAACACAGCAGCTAGGCAGAAGAAAAAAACCTCAGAAACATAGTTCAAAGACTATCATGTAGGAAAAAGGTTAAAGATATGGTTTCTTTGTAGACAGAAATCCCTGTGTGAAATTCCTGTTGTGAAATCCCTGCCTTAATCATGTGCCCATTTCTGGCATCTGTTCTACAAAACAAGTAGAAAGTTGAAAACACTGAGCATCATTCAAGTGAGAGCTACTAGAATGATTCAGTCTAGAAAACCTTCAGTACAGAAAGAGAGTAAAGAAATTTTCATTTTTTTTCCAGAAGAGCAAGAGGAGTCTTGATCATCATTCAAAAGTACCTACACAAAGAGTGTTCAGATAGCAGGAGGTGCTCTGATCTACCAAAAAAAGATTACACCATACACCAACTAGAAGTTAATTCAAGAAGATAAAAAACAGGTGGACCATTAGACTTACTGGCTCATGAACTTAATGTCATAGAATTATAGAATGGTTTGGGTTGGAAGGGACCTTAAAGATCATCTAGTTCCAAGCCCCATGCCATGGGCAGGGACACCTCCCACTAGACCATGTTGCTCAAAGCGCCATCCAGCTTGGTCTTGAACATATCCAGTGATGGAGCATCCACAACATCCCTGGGCAACCTATTCCACTCTCTCCCACCGTCATAGTGAAGAACTTCTTCTTACATCTAATCTAAATCTACCCTCTTTCAGTTTGAAACTGTTGCCCCCTGTTCTATCACTCCAAACCCTTGCAAAGAGTCCCTCCCCAGCTTTACTGTCATTCCTTTAATATATTTCAATCAAAGCTATGCATCTGTATAAGTTACATAGGGTTGCATCTCTTCAAAAAGATATGAAGCTGTGAACTTTCCTCTACCAATTTCTCTATTGCTTTAACCTTCCTCTGATTTCTGGGGTGCAACACAGGAGTTGCTCACTTCATAGAATTATAGACTAGCCCAAGTTGAAAGTGACTGTGAAAGATCATCTTACCCAACCTTTCTTGGGAAGGGGAGCCTAGATGAGATTATCTAACACCCTGCCTATTCACATCTTGAAAACCTCCCATGATGGGGAAGGACTCCACCATGTCCCTCGGAAGGTTGTTCCAATGATTTATTGTTCTCACTGTAAAAAATTTCTTCCTTATATCAAGATGAAAGCTCTCCCAGTTTGTACCCATTAATGATTTGATGAACATGAGAATATAGCACTATATCTCTATTGTTCTGAGAACCATCAGAGACATATGCCTTTAATCCTACTCAAGTCCACCATGGCCCTTTCATATTTACATAATCCTGGAAGGCTCTCCTGGGTCTGTAGGAGAAAAGTTTTACTTGTACAATTTTCCCCTGCAAGGGATCTCCAGGGACAAAATAATTAATTTTCCCTATCTTAATATGAAATTTTAAAAAGGGATGAATGCCCCCTTCTTCCTCACTTCACAGCTGAAGGACTTGGCCAACGATTTGTGACACTATCACATCCTCCAAGTCTCTCCTCAAGTCATCTTACAGATTTATTTGATTGAGGGAAAACAAGGACTTTTAAGACTTTACTTTTCCACCATGTTAATGTAAACTCTTGGTCTTTAAATTGAATAATTATCTCCTACTACAACATATCAAATAATAAGTAGAATAAATTTGTGTGTATATACAAGGTGATGTTTTAGGCCAGGAATCAACCATCTGAAAAGAACTTTGTGACAGGAAAGGCTAAGGATGTGATTCTGTTTAAGACAGCTCTTTTTCCTGAATTGCAAATACCAGTTGGAAATGATTAAGGGAGTACCACAAAAAAAAAAAACCCAACCAAACAAACCACAGTAAGCTAGTTCGAAGAATTACTAAGGAGGTAAAAATAGATATATTTTTCATACCGTATAGGTATGAAAAGTAGGAAGGTCCATTATATTCACCTAGTCTGCACAGACACGCAATACGTGCCAAAGACCATCACCCAGTAACACATGCAACATTTCTTTATGGACAGGTCCACCCTAAGAGAGATGCTGATAAAGGATGAGATTACAGAACCTTTGGGGATGTATAAATCAGCCAGCATGAAATCATAAAGGTAGCAGTTAAGTTCTAAGTAATTTAGTAAGAGGTGCAAGAATGCAGAATCAATGACTATGATTTATCTAAGGTGCAGAAAAGGACTGGAGACTGTTCCGTTCAGCAATTGATTGGATGGGAAAGAAAAATTAAGTTCAGATGAGACAAAATTTAAAAGCGAGATGTGAATAAACTCCGCAGTCGGAACACTTCTGTTTGCCTTATTTATAATGTCTAAGGATATTAAAAATGGGGTTTTCAAAAGAATGTAAGGAAATGAGTGTCCACACCTCTTTGAATCTAATGGCTTTGGACAATTTTTTCTCTAATGTTTCATGTGAAAGCCAGCCTCTAGGATACATAGATGCCACCAGCTGCCTGAGACAGCAAATGATTTAAAAGCTGTAAGAACCATAAAGCTTTATTAAAAAAGGTGCCTAGGACATATTGTCCTGAACAAAGTAGAACATCTTTTATTGACTCCGCGTTAAGAATGTATTCTATTACCGATTCTTTCATTGGGAAAAAGGAAGCTGGGTGCATTTTGGAAGTAAAAAAAAGTAATCTCCGTAATTATATTTAATACAATAAGAAACTGGAAAGTATTTAACTTTAGAAAAAATGGTCTTACAGTCATCAAATAATTTTGTGGTAGATCTCAGTACCTGGCGGGAGAGTGTCTCAGCTTGTGACAATGTACTAATAGAGGGAATGTTGCAGCCATCAAAAGTGTTTCTTCTCGTGCTTATCCTGTCGCGTTCATTCTGTACAGCTGAAAAAGAATAATCTTATTTATTGACTTGTAGACACTGCCACACAATATCATTTCAGAAGTTTACTAGATAACTATAAGAATCAAAAGATAGGACATTCAAAAAAGACCCTGTGCTTTTACCTCTGTGTACTGAGAAAGGGTGACAATACAGGTTTATGGTCTTTATCTGTATACTGTTTGCCTGGAAAACCTATGTATAACTAACTAATTGTGGATAGACACTGAATCATCAGCACTTTTGTGATGATTTTGGCGTTATTACAGTAAAATGTCTTTCTTTCTTCGAACTTGAACACATGCTGTTGCTTTGTTATTATTTTGTTATTATTATGTTAACCAATGTAGTAAGTGAGGCCTTACGATAATAGTAGAAATGGATGTCTCCAGACTGCTGAAGAGGTCAAGAGGTACAGCACCACCACTGACAAAATGTCTGTCAGAGGAAGTCTGAAAGCCTTACTCCTGCTCTCCTGTGAGAAACCCTCAAACAGAAATGAACCATGAACATAATCCACTAGTAAGATAATTTTAAAACTTAAGTCTCATGGTCCTCCTCAGTGACATTGCATTCCTAGCCAGTTTACAGAACATTAACTAAGTATAAAAAAAAAAAAAAAAAAAAAAAAAAGCCCCAAA
>VZZY01017485.1:31397-60061 GCA_013400335.1 Eurystomus gularis
AAAAAAAAAAAAAAAAGAAAAAGAAGCACCAAAAAAGTCTCAGACTGGTAAGTTTTGTCTCATGGGGTCCAAAAAAAGGCAGCTGAAAGGGCTTTGGATAAGGAATCCTTAAGCAGCACATGCAAGGCTTATGAAGCAACAAGGCTTACATTTGAATTGATGGAAGCAGAAAAAATAAAACGATCAATCAAATTTTTTTAAAACCTAGATCATGTCCAAGGTTACACGAAGGAGAAAGGAAAAGGGAAAAAAAAAACCAGGAATTGTGCTGATCAAAATCATTTTATTGCACAGGGAATCTCATCATCTTTTAAGAGCAGCAGCTTTATTTCCAGAGATGTTTGCTATTTTGTGGGAAACAATCTGCATTACAAAATTTAGGACTAGCACCAAAGGCTTCAATAAAAAAAATAAAATATTCTATACAATGAATAGTTTTCAGGGTTTATCTGAACAACACACAGTGTTTATTCCAGAGGTGTACTAACTTTTTGCCAAGGACACTCATTGATGGGCCTTTTATTAAGGTCATGGTAAGAAATGTTGTGCAGTGATAAACACAGAGGGCTAAATGTTCATGTAGACGGGAAAAAAAATATAGCCTTTTTTAAAAGAATGGAGAAGAAAATATCCGCTGAATCTCAGGAGCTTAAGCACTACATAGGTAATTAAAAGAAGGTCAGTGCTGATTAGTATTAGAAAAATAGTCAGCTATTCTGACAATCACTCATGAAAGTCACTGGTGGAACACTTCCAGAATCATAGGGAAATGCTTCCATTACCTCCTGCGTATGCATAATTTTGGATTATTGAACTGGATAGTCTGTCTTGCTAAAGCCTTTTTGTCAGTCCAGGCTAAAATTGCCTTAAACAGACTCCATGAGGAAAGGGTAATATTTGTTCAAAGAGGGCTTGTATAGCTTTTACCAGCTGAAGCCTTTCTCACTTTCATCCTGAAGAAAAGAGTCATTTGCTAGAAACAAGCTGAGAAACTACCATACAGACTATGCTACGCTTATGCTATGAGACAGCCCCTGATGGTGTAGAGAGGTACATAACAACACACAAGCAGTGAAATTTACAGTTCCGTGTTTCAAGTTATTTTAGCACTGGGAAGCCTTGAATAAACATGGCTTGGGTACAATGAAAAAATTGAAGTTTTATAGGTAGTACGACCAGAGGAGGCAGAATGGTGTAAATTAGGTTAAAAGTTTTGTGCAGGATATATCTTCACTTTATAAACATGAGTTAGCAGCACGACTCATGGCCATGTCAGCTAGCCATGCACTGGGCTGTATTAGCATCTTGAGGGAAGTGATTATTCTTCTGGTTTGGGCTCCACAGTACACGAAAGATGCTGGACAACTGGGCAGCGTCCATCAGAGTGCTACAGAGAGGTAACCCACAAGATGCACGAAGTGAGACAGGAAGAGGTGTCTTAAGTTATGTGGAAAAGAGAGGACCAAGGTGGAGGTGGAGGTCTTAGTTTCAGTAGTTCACAGAAAACGGAGCCAGATTCTTCCCAGATGCACAGTGAAAGGACAAGAGGCAATTGTTCTGGGTCCGTTTAGGGGTTCAGGGCAGGTCCCCACGGAAACAGAACGTATGCTCTCCCCCCTCCCTACCCCTTAGTTCCCCCCCAGACAGGTGGGCAAAAAGGGAGATCAGGAGTAAAAAAAAAAGAGAGAGAGACTTTGCACTGTATTGGAAGTTTAGAAAGGTGTATATATATATATTGTTTAAAAGGGAACAGAAAACAAGAAGGGAAGGTAGATATAGGTACAAAGATGGGGGAAAACACAATAAATGCAGTATAATACAAAACCAGAGGTTGGATGACTTCGGATTCACTGAAGGATGAGGAGTAGTGAGGAAATGGCTCCTGGCCGCATGGAGAGGGGTCAGCTCCAAAGCGTCTCTTCCTCCCACGCTGGAGACCACTTCCTGCCTCCAGTATCCGGTGTGGACAGGAAGGGGGAGGGAATAACTGCTTCCCCCCTGGGACCCTCAGGGTGTCCAACCCCTGCCTGTCCTGGTCCCAAACCTCAAACCATAACAGGCAATGGACACTACTCTAATTGCAGTAAGACACATTCCAATTAGTTTTAAGGAAAAACTCTTCCCAATGACGGTTGTCAATCACTGAAAGAAGTTGCTGAGAGAAGCCGTGGAATCTGCTTTTGCAGGGACTATACAAACCTAGCCTAACAGAGACCCAAGCAACCTGACGGAACCTAGAAGTTAGCCTTACTTTTAAAGGGAACCAGGACTAAATGACTTCCAGATGTCCCTTCTGAGCTAAATTATCCTGTAATTCCAGGTTTTAAAGGCCTGTGAAGCTCTGCTTTTTGCAAAACTTTTAGGGTTGCTGGAGACATACAGGTCTTCCCTTTTCTTCATGTCAGATTGCTAATATACGTCTATTATTCAAAAACTGATACCAAAATCCTTTGATATTCCCACTGTCTTTCTTTCCCTGTTGCTCTGCTCTTGGGGTCATCTGGTCCTTTCACTTTAGATAGGAGGATCATTGTGACACCTGTGTTTCTTCGTATCTGTCTGTGAGATGCACAAGTAATATAATCTTCCCACATTAAGCCCTAATGAGATTAGATTTTTTTTTAATTGATGCTAACTCCACTGACAGCTACCACTACTGTTCTCACTACTATTTTTTGCTCAGCTTCACACTCCTTCCCCTACCTTAAATGTTTCAAGCATTTACATTTAAGGGAAGAATCAGTAAATTTGCACTGTCATTACTCAAATAGGTAGAAACAAAATCCCAGATGGAGTTTTTATTCCTCAAATCTGGTAAAAATTAAATTATCCCACTTTGAACTTTTCTAGGATGTGGCTCAACATTTAGAAATCAATTAATTTTTGTGCCAGGATTCATGGCTAAACAGTTGCAAATTCACTTTAAACCCATAGATTTGCTAAGGCTTAAGGTCTTAGAACTACTTACCCACCTGGAAATTAGATGACACATATTTTCTCTCAATATAAAAGCATTTCTCCATCAGAAAGGCATTATTACAGACTTTCCATTGAATTACTCTGTTGGAGTTTTTTAGAATTTTTGCTACATTTGAAAACTATCTAAAATAATAAATGACTGTATTACCTTCTTTTTTCATTCCTGCTCGAAAACACTTTTTTAAACGACAATATCTGCATTGATTCCTTTTGTCCTTGTCAACAACACATTGCCGGCTGAATCTATCAGAGACAAGAAAAGGTAAATATATAAAGCATTAATAAAGCAGAACCCTGATTACAAAGAATAAAACCAGCTAAGTTGGCCTGTCAGAATAATATCAATAAACACAGACTTTCTTCTGTTGTTTTGATTTTAATTAATCAGTCTTAAGAGGTTTTTCATACCAGCTTGGTTTGCAGGAATATATGTTTGTATAGACGCATATATGCATTGGAACGGTCAAGTATGGGAAACTTTGGAGTTACGTGCATCATTTACACCTCAGTTTATTTGTGAGATATGCCAGAAACTAGCTGCATCGAATGGTGATGGCAGAAAAAAAAAAGGAGTAAAGATACAAATAGAAACAGGACTGGACAATCAGTGAAAATGCCAAGTGTCACTGGCATGGAGGGGCCCTTAGCTGCAAAACCAGTACCTCTGGCTGGCCAAGTTCACTCCTTCAGGGAGATACTAACGAACAAGTTACAGGTGACAACCTAAACAGGAAACAGGATGAAGATTTTCAACCAAGATGATGTAATAAAGACATGAGGAAACACACAGGGCATGACACTGCAAGGGTTACGCAAGCTCTCATGCACATCTACAGGTGTGCCTAAGGGGAATGTGTGTGAGCCATCTCCCCCTCTCCCCATTTGCTTCTGTATTTTTATTGTGCATGTGTTTGTTACTTACACAGATCTGTGTTTTGCTATGCTAATCTAGGTATGTCTACACTGTATCACCGTGGTATGTCTACAAGGGAGATATTTTATGAGTATTAAGCAACCAAGAAAGCGTGCAACAACTTTTCAAGAAATAAGCTGTTCTCACAAAAAGTTTTCTCCTTTAGTGATTTGTCTAAATTCAAAGAGGTTTCCATATATTCTGTGCATGACTTAAAACTGACATTTTATGGACTTGTTCGTGCACAGAGCAATTCATCAATCACGGTGCACAGACCTGCAGTCTGATAATTTTGGCAGCCAGACATCTGGAAATTAACAGATTGCCATTCAGACAGACAGAGGGGAAAACGGTCACCCAAAAGAGCAGTGTGTCACCCAAAGTGGGAAGATGTGCAGGTATGCTTGTACGGCCCTCAAAATAAGACTCATAAATCTTTCTATTCAGAAACTGCATCCATTGGAAAAAATTTGAAAACAATTTTTAGAAAACAGTTCAGAATTACAGTTTTCACGTTTCCAGTGTAAATATGACAATTATTACTTTTTTTTTTTCCCCAGGAGATGGTCTTTGTAATAATATATAAAAGAGTGAAGAAGCTCTTGCATCATGTAATGATATCAAGAATATCAACAGACATCCAGAACGTAGTATCTGCAATGTGTAATATCAAGTAGATTGGAAGAAAAGACATTTTTTTCACAAGAATATACCATGAACAATATTCTTATCAAAAATGTTGGTTAGAATTCCTTAAGAAAAAGCTGAAAATACCCTGACATTGTTCTGAACAGTCTGAAAAGGACTGAATGTAATTTTTAAGTTAATTAATTTAGTGCCTTCAGACAAACTTTTGAAATACCTGCATGTATAGACATGATTCTTCCGTATACTGCGTCTAAAGAATCCCTTGCATCCATCACAGCTGGAAGCACCATAATGTTTTCCCGTCGCTCGGTCCCCACATATTGCACAGAGACTACTGACCCCATTGTCAGCAGCATTCATGTTGACAGCTTCTCCCGAACTGTCTGAGGAGAGGCAAGAACAACATATGTAGTTACAGACAAGATTTTCAACAACCACACCATGAATAATTTTGTACTTAAATGGTGGCTTTTTCTGGCCTTTTCTCTTTTAATTGCCTATTACTGTTTCTATAGTATGGCATAGCTGATAGCATCTGGTTCTTACTCAGATTAATACTTTCAAAGCTGTAGAGACGTTAACAGAATTGATGAAGTTCATGGCAACAAATACTTTCATTCTAAACTCTTTCCAACTGAAATGGGTTAAAAACTAAAGTGTAACTCTGCATGTAACATTACATATACTTCCTTATTAACATGAAAAACTGTGGCACAAAGCAGTGTTGCCTAGTTGGCTCACAAAGATCTCGTGTATCAGTTCTCACAGGAGCTGGCAATAACCAGTAGCTACTGTAGAAAGATAAAACTGCATACATGACATAAAAAAAAAAAAAAAAAGGACAGTTTTTGCACAATACTTAACGGCTGCAACAACCCCCAGCAACGCTACAGGCCTGGGGAGGAGTGGCTGGAAAGCTGATCAGCAGAGAGGGACTTGGGGGTGTTGATGGAGCCAGCTGAACATGAGCCAGCAGTGTGCCCAGGTGGCCAAGAAGGCCAACGGCATCGTGGTCTGTGTCAGAAATGGTGTGACCAGTAGGACCAGGGAGGTGATTTTACTCCTGTACTTGGCACTGGTAAGGCCGCATCTTGAGTACTGTGTGCAGTTTTGGGCCCCTCACCACAAGAAGGACATTGAGACACTAGAGCGTATCCAAAGAAGTGCAACAAAGTTGATGAAGGCTCTGGGACACATGTCTTATGAGGAGTGGCTGAGAGAACTAGGGTTGCTTAGCCTGGAGAAAAAGAGGCTCAAGGGAGACCTCCTTGCTCTCTACAACTACCTGAAAGGAAGTTGTAGAGAGGTGGGCATCGGTCTGTTCAACCAAGTAACAAGTGATAGGACATGAGGAAACGGCCACAAGCTGCACCAAGTTAAGTTTAGATTGGATATTAGGAATAATTTCTTTACTGAAAGAGTTATCAGGCATTGGAATGGGTTGCCCAGGGCAGTGGTGGAGTCCCCATCCCTGGTGGTATTTAAAAGATGTACAGATGTAGTGCTTAGGGATATGGTTTAACTGAGGACTTGTTAGTGTTAGGTTAATTATTGGACTCAATGATCTTAAAGGTCTTTTCCAATCTAGGTAATTCTGTGATTCTGTGAAAAAAAAAAATGCACACTAAAAAGGCAGTCAAAATGTTATTTCCTTGAGAAAAATTTCCAAAGGAACATTGATACAGACTTTATTTGCACAAGAGATTATTACCTATGTGATCAACAATTAGTCACTGAATATGGTAAATAATAGTTAAGAAATTCACCTGAAATCAAAGCAGACATATTAATTCATCTTTTGAGTCACAATATTTAACAGATATATTCAATGATATAATTGTAAAATGGCTTTTTCTGTTATGCTTCTGGTTGTACAAAAGGAAAGCTGTTTGCAATATGCCCTAAACATTTGTAGTTGTTCAGTAAGAGAGAGGAAAGGGTACCACATTAATTAGTTATTCGAATATACATTCAGAAGTCAAGTATATGAGTTCATGAACAGTGGGCAGGTTGAAAAGTAAAACTGTTAATAACTACACATATTATTATTCATATTGTACGAGATCCAAATACAAATATATTACACAAATATATTACAACATTTTCATTGTGTCCTGAAGAGCTTACAATTTCAACGTTGCTCTTTAGGCAAAGAGAAAAGAAGCAACATTTTTCTGTTTTACAGTGACATAATTGATAGGAATTATATTAAAAATTGATTAAATAAAAATGAAAGCTTAAAGGTAATAATTCAGTTCTATAAAGACTATATTTTTAAACTAGGTTTGTCGCGATTGGAAAATGATTTTTAAAAATGGGTTACAGAGTTACTTTAGAAAAATAAAAAACTTTTCTTTTGGACTTTTGCAATTTTGCATCATAATGATACAGCAGAATAATTAAAATACACTATTTAAATTTAATGATGAAATATTTCATAGCAACACAAGTTGTGTATATAAATAAAGATTCACTTATTTCCCTTGGTATTATTCTGAAACAAACTGTCTGGCAAATTGACCTGACTTTGCAAAATTCTTTGATTTCAGCTGTGCCTGAGATGTGGCTTGTTAAACTTCTCTGAATGTTTCAAATTAATTTAGACAGCTAGAAAAGACACACAGGAAGGTTCATAAGAGGCAGCTTTCACTTCCAGGCTAGCACAGTAGCTACAAGATCATGTTTTCATAAATGCTGTGTAAAAATACTTAGGCTAAACTCAAAGCAAACTCCGAACAGGAAAAGGCTACACCTAATAATTATCAAACCAATCACCAGCAGTGAATAATTTAACTAGCTCTGTCAGCAACACATAATGCAACACAGCATAACCTCCCTAATCTGCTTTCTCTTTTTATGTAACATTAACAGATCTGAAAGGGTGCTATTCAGCAAAAAACAAGTGACCAATGAAATCATCCACATTAGAACAAAAAGCAGAGAAATAATTTAAAAGTTAGATAATCATTGTTGATAGCTTCAAAATCACTTAAGGAATAAAGGTTTGGGTTTTCTTCCTGAACCAGTAACTAAATCTACCTTTCTGTTTACTAAGCTTGTTGTAAACTAGCATCAGAAATGCAGATAAAACTTCAAGCCCAACAATAAAAACTAATTCAGGTTCTGTATGGCAGCAATATGTGGAAATGCAGGTGCTAAGTACTTTTCCTGCAAATCACTACATATTTGTTCTGCCTTTTACAAATACGTGCTACAACAGATCTAAGAATCATACTTTATGATATAATAAAGTAATTTTTGAGTATATTAGAAGATTTGGAAAGCCATTTTAGAGTAGTTTAATCTGCCCGATACTTTAAAAAAGAGACATTTCCTTTTTCGTTTGGTCAGTACTTAATTATGGCATAATTAAATGGTGTGTTTCCTATTTCAAGCATAACTTTTCCACATAATTTCTCAAAAATTTATTGCATTAAAAATTCCACATCAGCCAAGTGCAAAGAGTTTTTCCCAGCTAAACATTAGCCTCTAGAAAGCCAATATGATTTTTTTAAAATATCACTCTTGTTCATATATATATATATAGACACATACATAGAAAGGCTAGATTAACATTTAAATAAATAAAATAGTAGTCCAACAATTAGAAACTAGTCATCAAGAAACAGTAGCTCATTTTTTTCACAAGCCTCTGGACAATTTTTTCTTACCCTTCCAAATGTCATATACAAAATATACCTTCATGTCCAAACTGTCAATACTAGTTATTCATTTGTCTTACAGTAAATAAAACAACTGATGAATACACCGTTTTCTTCCTTTAACTAACTGGTGACAGTACAGTTCAGTTACTTTATTACATATAACCTCTCTTTTATTTTCCTTCAAGAATTATAATGTTATTAACTTAGAGTTACCGATGAAGTGTAAAAGAGCAGATTTGTAGTTTGAAAACAACCCCTAACGCTCCAATAATAAAACATTTAGCTTACACATTATAGTATCCCTAAACACCACTTTTTCTGTTAACTAGCTCGATTTTGCATCACAGAGCAGAACTCACCATTGCCATTATACAGAATCTGCATAGTTTCGAACTCCAGTGCTGTATACGTCGGATCTAAAACGTCACTGTAGTTTGCCATTTCTATATCTAGTATTGGTTCCGAAAGCCTCATCATTGAATGGAAAACCAGTGAAAAGCTGCTCAAGTGTACAACCTTCCCATTCTGTTTCACAGTGATTGATAATCCAAAGTTAACTATAACTATGTCACTTACGTGCTCAAATGGGAGGAGCTGGAAAACTGCTTCTGTATGCTATATTCTACCTGTTGGTTGGTTTTTGTTTGTTTTGTTTTTTTTTTTTTATGATACAGTGCAACCTTTTTGATAATCTTGGAATGCTTTATGGAATAGCCTTATCAGGAGTTGTACTAGTTCCAGTTCTTGAGTGAACTCAAGGACGTGCAAGAAGCTTCCTATCTCCTATGCCCAGCTACACATTTTGTTGTCAATTTGTGGTATAAATGGTCCTAAACAGACCACTTGGGTTGTTCTGTGTAAAGAGACTGTAGGTCCTCTCTCTTCAGAACAACAAGGAAGTGTGGTACAATTATGGACTATCCTCATATCCAAAGCATCCACCATCATATTTTAAAAGACAGCTTCAAACCCTCCCATTTTTACAACTGTTAGCGTTCTTTAACAGCAGCAATGAAGTGTCTGTGTAGGCAAGTTTAACCAGGCCTCAAGCAACACAAGCTCTGCAACACGGCCAGTTTATAGATCCTCTCCATCACACACTGTGTTGCTGTAATGGCTCTAGGCTGTGGACCTTGCGCACTCTCAGAAGGTGGCTTCCTGCTCTAACCCTTCTCCATACAAGACGTGATGGCATCACGTTGTTTTCAAGCACCATTCAGATACACAAGGAAAAAAAATATCATCCACCTTCTCTGAAAAGCAGAATCTCTGGACAGGTCCACTGCTCTTCAGTTAGTACACACGGCATGTATAAACCCAGTTAAAAACCCTCCTGTAAAGCTGCTTAAATCTCTGCGAAAGGTAAGCTGAATTTCATGTGCTAGTCAGGTGCTTTTACAGGTTGGATAGCAGAATTTAAGATGTTATTACTTCTCAACATATTCTTTACAGAAAACTAGCCATTATACTGCTGAACAACAGCTACATTAAAGATTGCATCTATAGGAAAACTGCCCAGTTTATGTTGAATTAACAAGAGTGAGTAACTGTATATACAGCATTGAAATGATTATTTGAATGGAAGGAGTGCCTGCAGTTGCTGTTCGGACAAAGCAGCAAAATGGCACCGTAGAACAACTCTTTGATTAAAAAAAAGAAAGTAAAGCAATTGATGACAAGCTAGCAATGAAGAAGGAAAATTTACAGGAAAAGACCTAGAAAAAAAGCCTTTCAAAATTCATCCTTCTAATTTCCAAGTCCCCAGCATTATCTGAGAGGCACAAATCATCCTGTCTCCTTGTGGACACACAGATTCAGTCTCAGGACAGTTCTCCTGCTGACTCCAATGGAGTCCAGTGTTATAATTATGACAACAGGACTCTTGTACAAGTCACAGAGCTATCCCCAAACCAAAGAGCATTTGCGGTGTTACTGTTTGCAGACATTCTCTGCAGATTTTGGAGACTGTCCACAGGGGCTGTCCTTTTCAAACTACTGCTATTCCTTTTCTTTTTAACCACTCATCCATTATTATATTCCATGAGATATAATAAGAGAATGAATGTAAGATGGAAGGTATCACGTATGACACGGTCACATCCCACTGTTCCCTCCACTGTTGGCAGAACTTCTTCAGTGCTGCCAAAACAGACCCCTCAGTGACTACTAAAAAGAGGAGATTAATTGACTCTTCATACTTCTGTCATATAAAAACTCATTTCAATTGATTTTTTAATATGGAAAAATATACACTACAAGAAAGATGTTCTTTATACTATTTTTTTCATGTTTTGCTAAGGAAACTTCTCACAGTCAAATCTTGAATTTGTAAAATGTGCTTCCTGGGGGATCTTTGGCATCATGAAGTAAATTATGAACAATTAATTTATACTAAGTGACTACTATAAAATATTAATGACTTTTCTTTTGCTTGAGGTTTATTAGAATGTAGTCCTGGAATTAGAGCAGTTGAGGAAAGAAGCTAATGATGAACAGCTTATGGTTCTACGCTAGTTCAAGCTTTATAATGTTCACTAAAGTTCAAAGCCCCACACAGCAGATTTCTTTTCATATTGGACACCTGCACTGTTTTTCAAAATCTGAATGACACTGCAGCTTGTAGTATGAGATGTCTTTCAAATTCTAAGTGAGATCACCTACTACTGACAGCCAAGAAATAGTAGCCTTAGGTAAGCCGAATTTTAAAAAATTGTATAATTAGTCAAACTGTGAAATACTCCTTTGAGATAAGTGACACTGTAAACTTGAGAAACTATTTTTCAAAATAAATCTTGCAGTAATTGTGAAGAAAGACAAAGCTATGCAACACTGGTCTTGTTTATGTGATTTTGTTGGGTTTTTTCATTCAATCTGATGACCTCACAATCACATATAGAAAGCATTCCTATCTTATCTTTAAGACTGTTAATTGTTCAGCTCTCCATATTAAATGTAATCATTCTTTCTGACTGTGGTATAAAATAGAATACAAGCTAATAAAATCATGGTTATTCCCATAAAAGTCTTCCTTAAAATAAAAACAAATCTCAAACTACTATCAGTACTGAAAACAGTTTTGGTTTTCTGTCTTTTTTTTTTTTTTTTCATTAAGTAGCAACATGTCCTTTTATCATTCCAGCTTAGTAAGAAATACAGTTCCCCAGAAGAAAGTCTTAATTTAAAGGGTTTGTGTTCTTGTTTCCCATGTGTTCTGAGTAAGGAACACATCTTTGCAGTATTTCTTGTTCTGCAAGTACAGTGAGTTGTAGTGGACATACTTGGAAGGCCTCCTATTCTTACCAGTAAGCTGACATATTTAACCAGTATGTTGAGAAAACACACATCTTGATATGTCTCCCCTCCCATTTGCTGGCAGACCCATGAGAGAGGGTATGCAGGGAATCTGTACTAACCAACCTAATGAAACCATACAAGCTGAGTCAGAACATCACTTTACTACAGTAAACTCAAAGATGCCCAAGTTAGAAAGTTTATTTGCCAAAAGCTTGCTACCGAGGAAACGGTGTACAACCTCTACACGCCAGCAGGCAATCTCATATTTGGCTTACATAGACACATGCCCGCAGAGACTGAGGGTCCCTCTCTTGTAACACATCCTCAGTGCCAGGGAGAACACTGTCAGTCATCATCACATGGATTTACAGCATCAGTGGATAAGAGAAGAGCAACCAATGTCATCTACCTGGACTTGTGAAAAGCGTTCATCACTATCCCACGTGACATCCTGGTCTCTAAATTGGAAAGATATGGATTTGATGGATGGACCACTCAGTGGCTAAGAAACTGACTGGGTGGTTGCACATAGAATCATAGAATGTTTTAGGCTGGAAGGGACCTCTAGAGGTCATCTAGTCCAACCTCCCTACACAAGCAGGGACATCTACCTAAGTCAGGTTGCTCAGAGCCTCATCAAGCCTGACCTTGAATGACTGCAGGGATGGGGCCTCCACCACCTCTCGGGGCAGCCCATTCCAGTGCTCTATGACCCTCATGTTAAAGAACTTTTTTCTAATATCCAACCTGAATCTATCTTTTCCTAGCTTAAAACCATTGCTCCTTGTCTTATCACTACAAACCCTTGTGAATAGACCTTCCCCTGCCTTCCTGTAGGCCCTCTTCAGGTACTGGAAGGTCAGTATAAGGTCCCCCCGGACATACAGAGTTGCAGTCAATGGCTCAATGTCCGAGTAGAGACCAGTGATGAGTGGTTTTCTTCAGGGATCAGTACTAGGACTGGTGCTATTTAACATCTTTGACGGTGACAGGAACAGTGGGATTGAGTGCTCCCTCAGCAAGTTTGTGGATGACACCAAGCTGTGTGGTTCGGTTGACACACTGGAGGACCTTGACAGACTTGAGAGGTGAGACTCATGAAGTTCAACAAGGCCAAGTGCAAGGTCCTGTACATGGGTCGGAGCAATCCCAAGCACAAATATAGGTTAGGCAGAGTATGGATTGAGAGTAGTCCTGAGGAGAAAGACTTGGGGATGCTGGTTGATGAAAAGTTCAACATGAGCCATGAATGTGTGAGTGCAGCCCAGAAAGCCAGCCATATCCTGGGCTGCATCAAAAGAAGTGTGGCCAGTAGGTCAAGGGAGTTTATTCTGCCCCCCTACTCCACCCTTGTGAAACCCCATCTGGAGAGCTGCATTCAGCTCTGGGGCCCCCAGCGCAAAAAGGACATGGACCTGTTGGAATGGGTCCAGATGAGGGCCATGAAGATGATCAGAGGGCTGGAACACCTCTCCTGTGAGGACAGGCTGAGAGAGCTGGGGTTGTTCAGCCTGGAGAAGAGAAGACTTCAGAGAGACGGTATTGTGGCTTTCCAGTATTTGAAGGGGGCCTACAAGAAAGCTGGGGAGGGACTTTTTACAAGCGCTTGGAGTGATGGGATGAGGGGTAACGGCTTTAAACTGGAAAAGTCTAGATTTAGATTAGAAATTAGGATGAAGTTTTTCACTGAGGGTGGTGAGACACTGGAAAAAGTTGCCCAGGGAAGTTGTGGATGCCCCATCCCTGGATGTGTTCAAGATCAGGTTGGATGGTGCTTCGAGCAATGTGATCTAGTGGGAAGTCGAAACTAAAAGATCTTTAAGGTCCCTTCCAACTGAAACTATTCTATAATTCTATGGTATCAGCTCTGCTGCAACCCAGTTCCAAGTATTTAATAAATGGTCTATAAGTGGGAAATTTTGCTCGTATTCTAAAACACATAAAATTATGATGTTTGACATTAAAAGATTCGTAACATCATAGTACTACAAAAATACAAAAAATGTTAGACTTGGATCAGACCTAAAAACTAGTGATATAACCTAAATGTGTATTACCAAACTTAGACTTCTTGGAAAGTAAATAGCCTTTTGTGCTTAAGCACCTAAACACCATGTCTACAGTCCTCTACAACTCTAAAACTTTACAGCAAGTCTCTTAACATTGTCATGCCCTCCTCCATTAAAAAAAAAAAGGTTCCGAGCCAAACAAGGACAACGTTGCCTTTGAGCTGGTTAATGTTAAAGGATTTTTCAGAACAATTTGTGACTCAGAGCAAATGCACAGAACAACAACTGCTTCCAGTAAGATGATCAACGGCACTATCTCACATGCACTTCTCCAACCCAGCATCAGCTACTAGCTTTACTGACTAAGTTTATGGCACTTAGATGCTTTTGTGCCTTTTCATTTTGTATCTTCCTTTTGACTTTGTCTAAATGTGACTTTGACTAAAAATATAGTGGTTAAATAAAACACTAGAAAAGCAAAGCCAGTTTTCACAGCACACTTACTAGGCAAGGTGGTAAGACTAGCTGCAACAAATCATGCCAGATGAAACAGAAGTACAAATCTTTGTGGAAAATCTAGGCTAAGCCTCTTTCCATTACACACATTTTTAGACGCTTAGACCACCCTAGGCATTCTATAAAAATGAGATTCTTGCACATATTGAATCTGCCTCTTTTTGCATTTGAATTGGTGATTCATTTTTTTGAGCTTCACTGTACCATACAGCAAAACCAGATAGCTTTCTTTAATAAGTTATGATGAGGGTTGTTTTTCCATTTTTTCATTTTGGCATAGCAGGGAACAGACCATTATTGCAAGCTCTGAATTTTCTTTATATTTATGCTTTTGGCTTCACAAAGTATTGGTCTTTTGGAACACCTAGCTACAACTTCAACAGCCATAAACATGAATAAACACAGAAAACAAAGAACTTTTCTGGCTTCTGACTTCTAAAACACTATGTACCCACCCTATTTAGCACATTTTTCAAGCTGGAAATAATCCTAAAATAGTTATGAAGATGTCAATGAGTAGTCTACAATAGAGCTGGAAAACTGAGCATGAGATTTAGTACTCCAAATTCTATGAATTGCAATGTACAATTTTAATCTTGCATCCACTAGAGTCTTGTCCCCTCCACTTGAGGGGAAACGTCAAAGGAATATGAAAGCTCTAAAATATATTGAGTCTGAACAATAGTTGCTGCAGGATAATTTTGAAGATAATTTACACTGGCTGAGGATACAGACCACGTTCAGATACTCCCTCCCTATTCCAAATATCATTCTCTGCATCTTATTCTAAAAGGATAAATGATTTATTCACTTTATATACCACACTGTCATTGAGAGGATAGGCTACCGGCACAGCCATGGTAATATATTGGTGTCGTATGCAAGGGGAAGATGTTACATCCACCACTTAAGCTCAACATAAACAAAGCTATCTGGTTTATCTAATTTTATTTATCACTTAGACATGCGCACATGTATATCAGTGACCGCCTTGGGTCATCTCTCAAAGTACAAGACACATTCCAGTTCACAAACCGTTAGCTGCACTCTCTTTTAACAGAAAGATGTGTTCTAAGGATGATTCTCATATTGCATTCACCTACAATCTGCACAGATCAAAATTATTGAGGTAGTATCTTCTGAATTTTCCAGGTGTCCTGTGCTACTCTAATGCTAGTTTTGGTAACACTACTTTCTGTCAATGGTTTAGTGAAACCAGTGGTGTGTCTGTATTTTTACTATTGTTATTATTTCACATCTTTATTATTCTCATGTTGCAGTGAATGTTCTTCAACTAAAGAGAGCTGGATTACACCTATAATAACTGTATGTCAGCAGCTACTAACTTAAAAGCTTTCTTCTGAGATTTCTCAGCCTTCAGCTTAGCATAGGACAGCTTTTCACCAAGTAATACCACTGCTGAAGAGTAGGAAAAGCCACCTCTTACATGGACCACTGCATATAGGCCACCATGAAACATCAACTGGTAGCTCTGCAGCTGTGCTGATGGAGGGTAGTGCATCTGAGTGATGGAAGAGTCAAGAATATGATGGTGCCTGCTGAAGAAGCACGTTAGAAGGACAGCTAATGGTGAAGAGGAAGTCTGATGACAGTCAGCTGAAAAGGCAGCTGAGGGGTGACCTCATTGCTCTCTGAAGCTTCCTGGAGAGAGAGAGGAGGTGCTGATCTATTCTCGCTGGTATCCATTGATATGATGTGTGGGAATGGTTCACAGCCGCGCTGGGGGAGGTTTAGAGTAGACATTAGGAAGAATTTACCAAAAGGGTAGTCAAACCCTGGAACAGGCTTTCTAGAGGGGTGGTCAATGCCCCAAGCCAATGTTTAAGAGGCATTTGGAAACTGCCCTTAATAACATGCTTTAACTTTTGGTCAGCCCTGAATTGGTCAGACTAGATGATTGTTGTAGGTCCCTTCCAACTGTTCTGTTCTGTTCTGTTCTATTCTATTCTATTCTATTCTATTGTCAGAACACGGTATGCCAGGTACAGAGGTTAGAAGGTAAAGAGTGAGGACACAGAGTAGTTATATTCCTTTAGCTGTTCCTGGAGGCTGTCCACAATAGACTGCAACATACTGTAGATATCAAATATTATGCAGATTTAAAATCTTTGTTTATTTATACATATGTATGTGTATAAGTACGAATATATGTACACATAACTTATTTTCAGTGGGTTTGTGACAACTGAATTTGTCTCCTGAATTATAGTATACCTACAAAAAAGGATTTGACAGGGGGGGGAGTTCTCCCTCCTACATACTAGATCCTAGTAATTCTTGACATTGTATTGTCCATGTACACATTCTTTGAGCTAGTAGTAAATTTGTATTTTGCCACTTCAACACGTTCCTGTGCTTGCTTTGTGTCCAGATTAACAGTAAATTCGCTAACCCTATCTGGACTTAGCAGGCACTACTAGAAAATTGTGCATTTTCATGGGGAGGAAGGGTAAAAAATAGGATACTTTTGCACTTTTTGCATAGCAACAGATAAGGTTTGCTATTACGTATGTGAATTACTATTAGGTAGACTTTAGCATTTAGTATTTCTATTTTAATTTAATATTGTTTAGTTCATTTTATTCTTGAAAATTCCCAATAGCCACGAAATGTTTCCAGTTTAGAGGGCTTAAAGGATTTTTGTAGCATTGAGTTTTGTGGTGAGATTTGCTGAGTTACAGTTAAATGACTGAAGTCAGTTGTTAATTATTTGCTCAAATTAGGTAACCTATTATTTTCTGATAGACACAGGAAAACTAATCAGAGATTTGTCCTGGAGAGCAGAATGAAAAGAGGAAAGAGTTCAGGTGTAAGAGAAAACTAAGCTGTTGTGATATTGATAAGCAAGACTAAATACTCATGTTCAGTCATCCCCAAGTGATTAGTAATTCCTTAATAAAACTCCTTGGTAGGTTTTTATGCAAACTTGCTCATAAACAATAGTTTATGAGCAGTTAGATAAATTTTACTTACAATTTAGCCACATTTATCTTGAGAAATACCATAAAATGAGGTTGGTTTTTTTTCAAGATAAACACCTTTGCCTTTTTCATACACAATAAAAGAGTTCAAAAAAAGGTTAACCACTATGGAGGCAAAGTTCATTTGTTTTGTTTTGGTTTTTTTTTCAGATTGACTAAAATCTTTCTTTTCTGTGTGATGAGTTAATTGCAGCAAGTCTTCTAATTGCTATACTGTATCCCCTGCTGAATGAGTTATATATTCTACATAATGTTTCAAAAGAAGCTCAGTACACTTCTGCCCATGCTAGTGACCATATAACTCTTGGTCCTACGTAAAAGGCTAATTAAATAACTGAATAGTCAGACAAGCCCCATTATTTTCAGTTACTCTGTCTAAAATTAAAATTTTAAACTAGAGTCTAAACTGACTCATCACATTCCTGCAGTAAGAACGTTGTTTCAACACACTTAACTCTTCCAAGACACTACCATGGTTATGCTTAGCTTGACAACTTCTCTCATTTTTGTTATGAAAATCAGTTAATGAGAAGTTCAAAGCATGTTAAAGACTATGAGTTCAAGCTGAAAGTATGACAAGGGGACAGAAAATTCAAAATACTACCCAAATAAAGGAACAACACAAAAGCATAATGGCATATGTTCTGCTTCAATCATATTTTGGATCAGCTCTTTAAAGTATCAAAATAGCTCAATTTTATGCATCAAATAAATATATGAAGATTTTTAGAAGAATACATCTCCTGGGGAGGCATGGATATAAAATACTCTGATTTTCAAAGGGATACTTTTCCCTCTGACTACAACAATATATGATGGGATTGACTACTGCTGAAAATACAGTTTATAAAGCATATAAAACCTAACAATCGAAAGCTTCTAAAAATCCTAAATTGGGCCAAGGAAACCATTACATTCTGTCATACACCCAGGAATTTCACATTAAAGTTATTACTTAATTATCCTTAAAAGAACAAAATCATTCTTGGTTTCAGCAAACATGAAGTGACAACAGTATCTCCTTGAAAACATCAAACAAGGCTGTCCTAAGAATCAAGGAGGCCCTGGAGACTTGATATCTTTATGGGCAAAGGCATTTGCATTTTAAGTGCAGTAAATTCAGATCCCAGTGCACATAAAACAGAATCCTCTGGAGAAGGAGCTTAAGTCTATTCTTTGCTGTACATATAGAGATCTGCTCTGCAATTGGCTAGTGGTCATCTCTTAATTTTAACACATGCTAGGTATGTTCCCAGGTAGGAACAAAACATTAACTACTGTGACTTCAAAGAAATACAGATAGATCTGCTTCCAACAGATTTTTTAACAGTGATTTTAATAAGCTGAAATCAGTAAATGTCGCTTTTAAAAGCTGAAGGTAAATATTAGAAAAATAAGGTGGGCTGTACATCTCTGATTAATAAAGCCAGAACACTGATCAATCTGAGCAGAAAAAAATTCACTGGCATGGAAATTACGAGACAAGTCACCCTGAAAAATTGTACTTAGTCTCTATTTTAAGAGCAGGTAGGAGGAAACTTTGAGAAATGGTCATAGGTGCAGTTATGAGTTAAAACACAATGCAAATCATCAAGATTCAATCTTAAAAGTTATGTGTAGCTGCAATAATGTAGGTCGCATGATCAGATCTACCTTAAATATTATAGATAACGGCTGTTTCTGGGTGGATTTTCTGGATATCAGCAATATTCATGTGACCACATTCCATATTTTTAATGTATTCATGTAGGTACACTCCACCATTTTATCTAAGAACTTTGCAGTCAGTAGCATTATCTCCTTATCTGTGAGAGAGGAACAAACTATACTCCCCTTTTTATGAACACAGAACTGAGGCAAAGGACAACTAAAGATAGTGTTTATGACACCTGAGTCCACGTGTCTACAGTACAGTCATCAGCATCTAAAATAAATGGCTAACTCCCTTTTTATACAATGTCAGAAACAGGCACATCTGAACAGATTCATCAAACCTATCTTTAACAGTAGGTTGTATTGAATCACCTCTCAAAATACCCATTTCTTCCCATTGCTTGTCTAACCAAAGTGCTCATACAAACACAACAGACACTCAGAGTTCAGTGAGGTGAATCTATGCAAATGACTCCCCAAAATCTGAGAAGAGAGCTGAAGGGTGGAGACCCTGGACAGAGACCCACCTCCTGCACTATCCACCTGAATACTTTCTCAAAACAGAAATTGTATCATACAGTCCACCTGCTACAGGTTATGAACGCCACTAAAAGCATCATTTATCACATTTCAAAACAAATTCAAAGTATTGTTATACTCCTAGTTCATGTAACGAACATTTGCTCCAACTTCAGATACATTTCCAAGGGCCTGAACTTCATTCAGGAAGAAAGTCAGCCAACTTAACAAGAATGGCCGTGTGTGCAATCATAAAATGACGGACACTATACCAAGTGAGGACTGATGGAATCAGACCCAGGTATCTGTTCATTTGACAAAAATTGATACATATGTGGTATAATCAAAAGATAAGCTAGGTGAAGAATATTCCTCATAACAGAAAGCAACAAAGCAAATGTTAACATCCCTAAATGTGGAACGGCTGTCCTGCATGGTCTTGCCTGCAGCCCTGGTTTGTGAATGTGTACCCAAAATCCCTGTGACTGGAGGACAGCCCTCTATAATTTCATTTGGAAGGTACACCAAGCACACAGGCTCAGGAACTAGAAGTACAAGGCAAGTGGAGGGCACAGGTCGCTTCCCCACCTTGCCTGGGACACTATTCAGGAGCATCTCCTGGACCAGGTCTGTGATGCACTTACCATATGATGTATATACAGCTGCAGGAACAGCTTTCCACCCAGAGTTAAGCTGCCTTATCAGAGCTACACTCTATGTTGTAAAAAAGGAGAAATCAGAACTTAATGGTTAAATTTATCTCAGAAGACACATAGAACTTGTTGCACTCCAAAGTTTTGGTGATTCTTAAAAACAATGCAGTAAAGATACACATCTTTTCACCTGATTAAGGAGAAAAAGCAGCTATGCTCTCTACTGATCAAATGCCCTGACAACACCTAAACCTGATTCATCTTCCAGATAACATTGCTTTAATTAGACATATAATATAGAGGGTGATAGTCCATTTTTTATTAGTAAGTTCTGCAATTACATTAGCTTTTAAAACACATTAGTATTTGAATACTCCTAGATGACTTATGAGACTGGCAAAAGTAACTTCCTGTGAAAACTTAAGTCTTTTAAGTTCCAAAAAGAAGCAAAATCACAGTAGAAAAGAATGTCCTGATCGGAAGGAACTGCAGAACAAATTTGTTTAGGAATCAGGAGGGCTGAGTCAGTAGTAGAGGTATGCAAGGAAACAAAGATGAATTCACTTAGGTGACGAAAAGGTCACTACTGGGTGTATCCTAACCATTTATGTTATGGTTTTATTACAGATACAACAAACTAGTCATTTGAAAACTTTCGGAATCTGTAGGTGAGTGTTAAAAACAGGGGTACCAGGATTTTCTTTTTTAGGTGATGTAAGAGCTAGAGTTGGAGGCACTGTTGTAGTAGACAACACTAGAAGTGTAGTCAGTGACTATACCTAGCAGCAGGAACACAATCACTGCACCAAAGAGAATACCAATGTTGGGTGTTTGAAGTGGATGTCCTTCTTGGTCTAATAAAGGTGTAATTTCTTGCTAAAACTTGGCCTTCCCTGCACATTTGAGTAAGTACAACTAAAACACTGAAACTCCTTTGTTACACTTTTTTTTTACATATAATAAATGTTAGGGACAGGAAACAAGATAAATAGTTTCTAACTGAATATTGATGTGACTTGTCTCGTTCAATCCACACAGCTTTCCTGGGAAAAAAGAAGAAACAAAACTACAGCACTATTGTCTACTATTGTCTTGGAAGGAACAGTTAAAAAAAAAATTGAAATCCAACCATTCCTAGGAAGTGTGGCAGAAATAATTACTTTGGGATCCCAAAGTCTCCAGAATCATTGAATCCTAAAAAGACGTGTAGACACAGACTTTGTTGTAAGCAGTTTCATTTTATGTAAGTGAAGTTGCATTTTCTTAGAAGAGAAAAGCAAAAAGAAGACTTGGAGATGAAACAGGACACTGGGTACTTTGCTAATTTCCAAGACTGAAGAAAATTAAAATTACTAAAGTAGTATTGTAGTAGATTGCTGTGCTAATTGTTTTGAAGAGAAGAACGAAGAAAAAGGAAAACAAAATTGAAAAGAAAAAGAAAAAAAAACAGGAAAAAAAATATTAGTCTTGATGTTATCTCCTGAAAAGGATCTGAATACAAAATTCAGTCAAGAAAGAAGAGATACAGAAATGAACTAAAAGGTGAGACATTTGTATGACACCTGCTAATCAGTTTTATGAGTCCAAAAGGAAGAACTATATGAAATAACACTATGGACATGTGTTATGGTTTGAGGTTTGGGACCAGGACAGGCAGGGGTTGGACACCCTGAGGGTCCCAGGGGGGAAGCAGTTATTCCCTCCCCCTTCCTGTGTCACACCGGATACGGGAGGCAGGAAGTGGTCTCCAGCGTGGGAGGAAGAGACGCTTGGAGCTGACCCTTCCATGCGGCCAGGAGCCATTTTCTCACTACTTCTCATCCTCCAGTGAATCCGAAGCCATCCAACCTTTGGTTTTGTATTATATTGCATTTATTGTGTTTTCCCCCATCTTTGTACCTATATCTACCTTCCCTTCTTGTTTTCTGTTCCCTTTTAAACAATATATATATATATCTTTCTAAACTTCCAATACAGTGCAAAGTCTCTCTCTCTTTTTTTTTACTCCTGATCTCCCTTTTTGCCCACCTGTCTGGGGGGGGAACGAAGGGATAGGGAGGGGGGAGAGCATACGTTCTGTTTCCGTGGGGACCTGCCCTGAACCCCTAAACAGACCCAGAACAACATGAGGAATCCTGAATATATTCTAAATCCTTAATTTCAAGCACCTCAAGAGATCATCAAGTTCAATATTCTCCTCAATGCAGGTCAGATAACGTTACTAAGGGCTTCATGCAGTCATATCTCAAAATACTTTGAAGTATGGAGACTGTCCAACCTCTTTGGTCATGCTGTCCCTCTGCTGGACCTGGTTTCCTCAGAGAGGGGATTTTTCTCTTCATAGCCAGTCTGAAACTCTCCTGTTTCAGTTTACATTCCTAGTTACTTGTCCTCCAAACTGCACCACAGTGAAAAGCCTGGCTCTATCTTTCCACAAACTGCCCTGAGGCACCAGAGGCTGCTGTGAGGCTCACTCCCCCCATGTCATCTCAATCTCCAGGTTGAAACAGCTCTTGTCCCTTGGCTCCTCTTCAGCTGAGCAGATGTTCCAGCCTCTGACCATCTTGGTGGCCCTTCACTGACCTTCCTTAAGTTTATCTATGTCTTTCCTGGAAGAAAGAATTGGGGAAGGTGGTGGGGAGGGGTCAAAACTGTATGCACCATTTTAGATGCCCTCTAACGTGTGCTGAATAACAGGGAACAATCACTTCCCTCGATCTTGCTAATATAGCCCAAGATGCTGTTGGCCCTCTGCTCCCATGACACACTCCTGGCTCATGCTCTGCTCACTGTCTACCAAGACCCCTTGGTTCTTCTCAGCAAAGCTTCTCTCCAGTCAGTCCCCTAATTCTCCCCCAATACAGGACACTTCCCCAAATATCCCCAGATTTCTCAATTCTCAATTGAATTTTTATTCTCTAGGAATCACAACACATTTCTAGTCTCCTCTGACTGAATTACTACTGCATTCCCTATTTTTTTAGATGTGTACATAAATTAAACTACCATGATGGACTTGGTTTGAAAAGATCGATTTAGCTATCTCAAACAGTTTTAATTAAAATACTGCCATATCTCTTCACTTAGAATAAGAAGCCAGCCAGTCACTTCCACCAGTACTTCCAGACACACTTTGTAAAGCCAGCAGAACTCATCTACACCTCCTGCTACCTGAGATTCATCCAACAGTGAATGGTGTTTCTGCTTCTATCTGCATGAGGACAGGACTTGAAAGCTGTCATTACAGCTAGAATCAAGGAGCACTAAGAACACAGATCTTACAGAAGGAGACTAAAGTGAGTTGGTTTGCTCATCTCAGGGAAGTTAAAAGTGAGAGGGAGTTTATTCTACAAATACATCATGCACGGTAACCATCATGGGGGGAAAAATTATTTAGACAATAAAACAATGCTGCCATAAGAACAAATGCATAAATTTGAGGCTGGCAAGTGGAAAGCTTGTAAACATGGCCATCTTACAACACTGTAAAAAACCTCCATTTAAGTAGTAGAGGTGGGGAATGTAACTGCTTTTAAGACATGGAAAGAAATTTATGAGAGGTATTATATGGGTTGGTGACATCAGCCAAGCTGATGACTCAGGAGATCTCTCCTTGTCTTATGTTGCTGAACATCTGCAACGTAAATATTTTTTGTTAAGTAAGTGGTCAGTGAACAATATCAATTGTGTTACCCTAATTACGAATTAAACAAATATCAATGACAGAAACTTAACCTTAGTATGAGACGCAATTAACAGAATTATGCTGCGACTGCAGCTGATACATAATTAACAACTGGTGCAAATGATGCTATGCATATAATTTTCCCAGGTTGGAGTAGCATTACACTTAAGCATGTTCAGCCAGTTCTGTGGTAAAGTGCACTTGAATGAAGTGCTCTTTACTAACACGTTCAAATTCACAAAACTGTTATTAGAATTGCAAATAAGACACACACCAGCATCATTTCCTCTGCCAATCATTTTCTCTTCTTTGGAAGTGTCATTGACAGAAATTCTAACTGTAACAAGTCCAAAGGATGTTTGCACAAATTGAGCAAAAGTGGTGTTATATAATTAAACAAGGCAAGTGTGCAAATAATCATCCTGATGAACCAAGTGGGACTGAATTCAAAATGTGTGAGTCGCTGCTCAATAGAAAGGTACAAGAGTCATGGAGTTCACTGGGGGACAGAAGGAAACATTCACAGTAGAATTCAATTAAGAAATCAGAAAGAGGAAAAGTATTTTTGAAGTGTTGTGTATTTAAGGCCCAGAACTGCAGAATATCTGATCATTCAAAGTCTAATAAAATCAGTAGAAAAAATCATCACCTTTCAAGGACTGGGTCTTCAAGGGAAATATATGTTGGAGTTGGAAAGTCCTTAATTAGCTAATTAAAGCATACCAACCAAAAAAAGGAAGAAGAAACTAGTCACTGGTTTTCTGTTCATCTTTCCCAGGAGGATATTGAAAATTCTGGACAACTGGAGAAAGTAGTAAGATGTGATGAGGGAGCAATTGCCTGATAAGGAGTACAAACAGCCTTGGGTGAACAACGTAATCATATCTTTTATAAAAATCTTTGGAGTGTGCATACCTTCCACCAACCCCTCTGATTTCATAAGTTTTTATGTGGCTTTCAGAAGCACATGATCTTTCCTCCTCCACCCCCTTCTTCACGGAAAGAGATGGATAAACTGGAGCAAGTTCAATGAAGGGCCACCAAAATGGTCAGGAGCACATGATCTTTCCAACAGTTGCATCTCTTCATAATTTTCTAAGAGAGTGGTATGTTGAAACAGGACAGCTAGTTTCTAGCAAGCAAGGAGGTTAGTGAAGCAAGCAGCAAAATTTTACTTACATTCAAAAAAGAAAACAGAAGAGTACAGTAGCTCCAGTTCTCCATATACAGATGAGGGAAGGCTGATTTCCTACACTGTGATTCTATCTTCACCTCTAGGTAATACTTGCAGCCAGTAAAATAAATGCTAAGCTACCTGCAATGAAAACTGACTATGCTCCTGAAGAAAATTCTTATTTGGATTATAAAGGTTGAGAATAATGTGCTTTCACTCAAGGTACAAAGGCATTTCTGAAGATTAAAGAAACTTCAAGAAAATGCTTAATTCATCAGATAATGTTGATGCCAGATTTTCTTCCACTTGTAGAATAAAAAAGCATAGAATTTGTACAACGTCTTGAATACCATCTGGAAGGATTACATATAGGGAATAAGAGACAAAATGGTTTTTCAGACTGCGGAACTGTTGACACAGAAGCATATGAATAAAAGATTCCCTGCTCCTTGGATGACTCTAATGTTTAGGTACTGGGTAAACTACATAGTAAAATGGGATTTGTAGTAGAAAAGCCTGAAAGAAAAATAAGTTTAATTTGACTATGTAGACGGGCTTTCAAGAATTATGAAGGCACGAAGGAAACAAAGGGACATTTGTAGTAATTTTGAGAACTACTTTACAACTCTTGCAGCCTCGCTGACTTTTCTTGGTTGAGCTGTACTATTAAATGCTAAGATTTAGCTATGTAGTCACTATCTTTTTTTTGTTGTTTATTACCAATTGCTACCTATTAATTCCATACATTCTTACATACGTGTGGTCTGTACATTTGTAAGCAATTCTTAAATACAAACAAAATACACACTGGCCACCCATAAAGTTCTGAAAGACAGTTTTTTCTTCTGCATCCCAAATGTAACTTCATGCTAATAAGATCCAAAGAAAAGCATGCCATTTTTACATTTTTGTATGTGTAAAAAAAAAAAATCCACTGGCTTCAGCTAAGACAGCATTCTTTGCTTTGCTTTTTACTTTACCAGAAACCTTATGGGTCATGCATCATTCTCTCCCTTGGAAGAAACTGACAGCACAGAATAGTACTTCTAGACACCAGGGGTAAAAACTAGCTCCCTTTATTTAGATACAACAGGACTTTAGTCAAGAACAGACGTTCCTGCAGTCTAAATTGTAGGTCTGCTGAGGCACTACATTTTATATTGATCTTGTAAACTGCAGTGCATGCAAAATAGAAAGCAGTAAAATTATTAGCCCATCAGTACTTTCTGTCCTTAGAAGTGATACTGCTGCACCAACATACCAGACTGATTCTGGCAATATCAGAAAATACAGCGGTTTAGTTAATGGCTAAATTTAAATAAAATTAATTCTTATCTGCATATTTTTACACATAGACCCTGAATCAGAAACATACGGTTTGGCTAATTGTGAAGGAAAAAAACACTACTTGTAATGACACAGTCTTTCCCACTGGGGCCACTATAAAGACACATAAAAATCATCAGGTTGTCTTCATCAGGAGAACGAAGCCTAGAAATGGATCTGTTCAAGTCCCTCTGTGCCTCTCTCACTACCGTTGCTTATCTACACAAGGTAAATTAGTCTCTCCATCATCCATGATGAGGAAAAGTTGGAATCCCTATGGGAAGCACACATTTTTTATATACCTCTTTTAGTTCTACATTTTCAGAACTCCCTTACATACCTAATCCTATAGCCATTAGTAGGGCAATAAAATGACATAAAACGAGCAAAGAGCAATAAAGCAATCATATCCCAGCATGTTTATTTAGTCGTGGTCCTTAATGACGGAGACCTTCGTACCCACTGATACCTGGAGCTGCTACTAATTCTCCTCTGTCTCAAATTAACATTACTCTCAGACTCACGTCCAATGTTTTAAAGCCTGCATTACACAAACCATGCAAAAAAAAAAGAGCCCTCATAGAAAGAAACACGTTTTATGAAAGAAAGAAAAGAAAAGCTTTGCAAATTCATCCTAAATACATTTTCTTTCCAAGCAATGCTGAAAGACCTGGGTTAGGCGAGGCAGAAGAGTGGAAGAAGTGGACATCAGGTCTGCCTCATCAAATGGCCGCACTTCTGCTGCCCATACTCTGACCTGGCTGAATGTGAGTTAGAAGCAATGCAAAATTTGCATAGCTGCAGTGAAGTTGTTTTAAAATGTGATAATGTGTGCCTTAGCCTTTGAGTTTACTGTCCAGACTAGGTACATTAAATTGCTGAAACATCAAATAGAACCTGGTGGCTGTTGTTATTAGACTGTAGACATATCCTTAGTGGTAAGGAGAGTATTTAAAATCTAACTATATACTTCTGAATCTAATGGGAAATTAGACTTTCCTCTCTGAAAAATACTTGACAAGCAGTCAGATTTAAGGTGTACTAGCTATAGCGCATTGTGATTATTTTTACAATCATTTCTATGTTGATCTAAAATCCTTTCCATTAAAATACCACACCTTTTTCTTTTAAAGAGCTATAACTATTTATTGAGTACTTAAGTAGAGTTTCCTCTGTCTTTACTTCATCATTTATATTATTTTCTAAGAAACTTTAAGAAACATAATTCTCATAAGGGGACACTCTGATAATTTATATTGACTTCTGAATAACCCAAAAAAGTGCAATTGGATCCAGTCTTTCCTAGTGGGAACCAAGAACATGTGGTTGTACTTCAGAAGAACCCATTTTTATTTAAAAATGGCCAATAAAAACCTACCAAAAAAATCTACGGACCAATCACAGCCCAGTGATTGGTCACAGTCTCAATTACAGTCACAGCCAAAATACAGTTTTACTTACTTCCAGTCTGGATAATTTCTAGTTTCACCTTTTGATCATCCCTGACTGCTTGGGTTTTTTCATATTTGTGAAAAATAATGTTGGGTTTTTTTTAGAATTGCCTTTATGTCATGTAAGATGTCTGCAGAGCACTTTACTCTGACCTCACCCATGTGCCATTTATGTTCCAGTCTTTCCTTCCCAACATCTTTATTTCCCTTCTTTCCCTGTCCCACTTGCACCTTTTCAGTTAATACCTCTCTCTTTGATTTTGTCATTTTGTTTAATTCCCTACATATAAAAATCACTTCAAAATTATATATATATATAGTGAAGACAATATGTCTTTAGACTACTATTGAAATCAGAGAAATTCTTTCATGGAATGATTTTTCAGGATTAAAGAATTGTAATACTTCTGAACTCGAAAGAGACCACTGTTGGATTTCTTATTACACTGTGCTAAAACGTCCACAGATTTTACTTTTTTTTTCTTTAAAATCTTCATAACAGATGTTTATAAAATGCCTGTGACTTCACAGTTATGCATTGCCTGTGGCAATTTGAACAGGGCTGGTCTTTGACTCTCTTCCTTTTTAGTCTGGAAAAAAGATCTGGAATTTTCTTGTAAATTACTTGAGGGGTTTTAAACTGCATTTCCCCTGCAGTATGATACACCTGTTGCATTGTTTGTTCTTTTCTTTCTCTTTTCCTCTTCTCCTCTAGACCTTTCCAGAGGTATTCTCTCCTTTAGTTAGCCTTTCACCAGAAAGATTTTTTTTACTACAGATTTCAGCAGTGGTTTGTTCGTCTACTGTGAGTTTTGGCAGCCTGTCGTCTTCCAAACTGGGATGAGCTGCACAAACATGGAACCCCAGCTATCAACTAGCAACTGCTCAGAACAGATAAATTATGTGACCCAGAAAACATGTGATATGTTGCATTAATATTGTAAGCAAAACACACAATAGATTGTGTTTGCACAAGCAAGTGCAATATATAGAAAATGCATAGCTTGACAACATTCTTCAAATAGCATGCTCTAAATAGAAAAGTTGGTAGAAAACTACTCTAAGGAAAAGCATTCCTCTTTTCATTTGAATTTTCAAGTGTCCAAACAGTAGGCTATTGTGCAAAAAATGGCTAGCTGAAATAAAAATATAATATAAATAAATAAAAATAAATAAA
>VZZY01017496.1:0-10063 GCA_013400335.1 Eurystomus gularis
AACCTAAACAATTCTACAGTTCTTAGGAGAATAAGGTCATAAATTCAAGTGATCTCAAGCAGAGAATGTGTACGAAGTTGGGCCACAGTTTCTAACCAGAGTGACTGGATTAAAAACACAGGCATGCTTCTCTATCAAGTCTCATTTGTTTTCCAATCTAGTCGTGTCTCATAGCTAAATGCTAACTAAGAAAGCTTTGAGGAAGTCTCAGTGGAATTTAGTAAAAAACCACATTACTCAGCTAATTGTTAAGATTAAAGTAGCCATCCATGGACATGTATAGAAGCCCCTGAGGATCTTCACAGGGCCATTTTTAGGCTTCTAGGCTTTAGAGTCAAGAGCAAAGCAGATGTTTTGAGGACCTAACTTCTGCTGTTAAACAATTCAAATGGCGGTTCAGGCCATAAGCCCTTTTATAAATCCAGTGCTAGACACCAAGCCTACTTTGATACAGAACTCCAGAAGGGACATGCACCAGTAGCACCACAAAGAGCAAGAATAGTTACGCTTACAACCAAAGTACAGGAATCCTAAGTTTTACTACAAAACCTGCTGGAAGCCTGATGTGTGAACTATACAAGCCATCCCATCTCACCGGCTGGAGTGAGTCAAGTACTTAAGCAGATAATCAACTTGACGCAGACAATACTTTTGAAGTTGCACATATACAAATTCATCAGGATTCAGCATACTGAAGGATCTTCCTGAGTTAATAGTGTTTGATCCAAAAGTCACTCTGCTAAGCTGAAAAACACCAATCGATGTCAATGGACTTTAGACAATGCTGTCAAAGAACTGCCCCATAAGCAACAGCCTCCAAGTCAAGTATCTTGACTATTTCTCTATTAGTTTTCTTTTAAGCTCAGAATCTTATAATAATATACACATGCTCAATTCTAAAGCCTGGGAAGGAATGAACACCATTTATTATTATTTAATTAAAGATATTTCTTACCACCACTGCCCTGGCGACTTGTATGGGACAGCAAGCTCAAGCGCTTTTCTAATTGCAAAGCTTCATGAGCCAATCTTTCTTCTGAATAGGCTGGATTTGTACTTGGATCTTTAAAAAAGAAACAGAAAATAAATTTTAAAAAGGAAACATGGAAAATATATTAAAAAGAAGGAAAGAAAAAGAAGACATTCTTATGTTAGAAAAGAATGTTAGGTATTCTTATGTTCCTATGTTTGATCTACTACAGGAAGGGAAGATGCTGATCAGAAAATGTATGGGATAATCTGCCTTCAAGCACATCCTGGAGAACTGCTGCATAATAAGTTACAATTTTAAGTGTCAACGACTTTCAGATATTATACCCAATATCTCTAAGAGTTACGCCCAGGAACAGAACCCAGAAAGACCAGAGCACCAAAGGCAATAGCCACAAACATAATTAGTATCCAGCAGGTTTAGAGGAGCTTACAACTAATAAGTAACCTGTAAAATGTGTCGTGACTTCACTGAACTCACTGGGAATTTCATCACCAAGGAAGACTAAATTTTTCATCCTAGTAATTTACAAAACCAAATCATAAACTCCAAGTCACAGTGATTAAACTATCTGCTACCTTCCAATCCAGATCCCCTATTTACAAAGGCATTGCTTTCAAGTTTGATGTTCAGAAGGTCATGAGGTTCAGAAGTCAGAGACGAAATAAGCAACACGATGGCTCTCTGTCTTCACATTTAGTACAAGACAAGTTAGAATGGTAAAAACCACTCCTAAAAAGTACTATCAGGGATTTTCTCCATAGATTTTAGTGAGTTTGCCACTCCAGCAGAAATTACTTTACTGAAGAAGGCTCACTCTATTCCAATAGAAAGACTAAAAGATACACAGAACGTGAAGAACTTCCATCAGTGAAACAGGCCAGTTTCCTCTAAACCATTTTGTTTCCAGCCACACACAGCAATAAGACCAGATGTTGGAATTAACCATAGTCATTATCCCAGGAGAAGTCTTACAGATTTCTTCAAACAGCGTGGAAAAGTGTGTCATGTTCAGCAGTTGCAAAAGTTATCATCTGCTATTATTAATAACTTAGGGAAAGTAATTAATGGCAGATAAACCAGATCAGCTTCCTCACAACTGCTGCTCTTGTATATCTGATCAACTGGGTAGTAGTAGCACACCATGAAAACATTTAATCATTGCATCATTTAATAAGAGAGGAAAAAGGATGAAAAGGGATACACATTGCTGTGGCTAAGTTAGATAAAAAACAGTTGAAGTTATGAAAGAGAAGTTTCATTTTCATCCCAGGTCTTTCAGTTTTACAAGACTTGGGTTTGATGCTGTCAACACAGCAGTCAAAGCAAGCTCACCATCAGGGCAAAGCAGCATTGCCAGGTGAGCTGAAGCTCCATGGGAGTCCCTACCTTATTAACTGCCTGAGAAACAAGCTGTCACATCTCTCCTCCCTAACTGTGTTCACTTTCTGATGTGCCCTGGATAGATCAGAGTGCATCACAGGAACAGAAGTGACAATGCTGAACTTTCTTTCCTCTTTAGTGGGGGTTTCCATCTTTAGCAGTCTGCAATCTGGGTAAGATTAGCAGAACAAGCCAGACATATGCTGGAAATCAAAGATGTTCTAACAGGGACAAGGCAACAATGCCTGTGACAAACAGGGTCCATAACCTCTATGTCTTCCAGCTCAAACAGGGCTTGATGTTAGTGTCTGACACCTGCTAAACTTAACTTTAAGAACAGAAAAGAAGATAAGAATTTAATAAGAATTATTTTTGTTAGGTCTCCATGCCAATCTCCCCTGCAACACAACTCATATTAAGCATTGACTAGTTCAAACCTGTGTAACTGCTGACTCAAACGAAACCCCCAATGCTTCCATATGGACCTTTGCCAAAAGAAAACACAAGATTTGGCCACCAGCACCTATGGTGCAACCCAGACAGGTCTATGCAGAGGATCTGCTTGGTGGCATACAGTGTTACAGGCTGCTGCTGCCTGAATCTATTTTTGAATGTCCTCTGCTCCAGTTGCTCTGCTATATCTAGTTAAATGCCCTTATGTCCAAAAAGATTCAACAAAAGATGTTCTATGAGCACTTTGAGTATAAAGTTGGCAAAACAGATCAGCAAATTAGTCAAGCCAAGGTGCAACAGACACTAACCCTTCCCACAGCAAAGAACTGTCAGTAGGAATGACCATTCCACTTTTGTCAGAATATGATTACTTGATAAATATGTTTTGAGAACATTACTAGGGCATATACACAACTATTAGTCTTTTAGTAACTGATATACCTCTTACAGACAGTAAAATATATAATTAAAAAAAACAACTGGTCAAACAATTGATTTTGCAAAAATGGCCTATAATAAAATACAAAATATAGAGGTAGGAGGGAAGTTAAAGCAAATCAATAAGTTTGCATTTCGCATATTCAAATGCTTCTAGAAGCCAAATTCCGTATCAGCTACACAGCTACAGAACACAACAGGTTTCACCCAACAACATGAAAGCTCTACGCATACCGTCTGCTCAGTAGGACTCATAATTTTGGGGTTAAACTTCCCCTTAAGGACTGTCTCTGTATAAAAGGTGTGTATAAAATAGGGCTCATAGTTGTGTGCTGTGACTCCTCATTGCCAGTTTTGTGGAAGACTGATTAGAAGAACCCCTTCTCAGTACAAGGAAATATCTAGAGAAACAGCTTCAAAACCTGCCAAATACATACAGACTTTAAGTCTTTGGCAGATATTGTCCATCATTCTTACTGAAGTCTTTTGTTTGCCTCTAATCTTCTCTGCTAATCAGCAAGGCTTCTATGGAAAACACACAAAAGTATTCCTCAGAAGTGGCAGATTCCTACCAGTATTTTTGGTTACAGACTAGCAAGCACTCATTAGGAGGTTTTGCCACAAGATCAGACTAAGGACTGAAGTCACCGGCAGCCACCTTTTGAAGAACAATCCTTACGGAAGGGCATAACCTATGATGTCCTGTTACATGAGTGTAGAAATATGGCCTAAAAACTTATGAAAACAAGTGTATTTTCAGCAGTAAAGTTGGATTTGTTGGCATCATCCTATACCTTGTGCATCCACAACAAAAAGCATCTATATAACCATGTAGTAATTTGCCATATTACTAACCCAGGAGGACAGAAGCAGCATGACCGGTACTGAGACACCTGTCCAAGGAAGTGCAGACAGCTCCTGCCCACACAACATCCTACAGTAGCTCTAACAACTCTAAGAGCAATTAATACCTTCATTTCCCAAACTCACAACAAATGTATCCTATAACGTGATCTACTCCAGTGGCAGGCAGTTTCACTCAGGTCCTTCAATTAACAAAGTGTTTTATCATTTTCCAAACAAAAGTGGATCTCTTGCTATGAAGAAAAATCTTTCATGTGAGGCAATCATTGAAACCTCCTTTAAACGCTGCTTTAGGGCAGAAGGGAAGGATTACATCAAATTTGGCTGAACTAAAAATGCCCCTGATAGTGACTTTATTTTTATATTACGTTGGTGGATATGCATTAAAGCCACATCAGCTGCTCATCGTGGGAGATTTTGAATACTTTGGTAACATACAAATAAAGTGTCAGTAATTCAAAGCTCCAGGGTTGTTCAGAAAGCACCTGTCAGGAAAAATGTGTTGTATTACGTTAAGTAAGCAGCTACCTATGATATGCTTGATTATATGTGTCTTTAAAATGCAACATTAGTTAATTACTTGATTAAACAAAGTTAGACAAGTCAGGCTGAACATCTCTCCTTTTCTTCTTCCTTTGTAACTGTAGACACATTTGCAAATCAGGCCTGGACCCTCACCTTCATGCTAACATCTCCACACCTTGTAAGATGTCTAGAGGAGTGAAAAGATGTCCTAAAAGTTTGAGGAGGATCCACTTGGTACAGATACTGCAGAAGGCAGCCACTGAGCTGTCTTGCAATGGCCAAAGGTGTATCAAGCTTCAACAAAAAGAAAGAGCATCAGATAGATCCTCAGCAAGCAGCACTGCACCGCTCTCCAGTCAGTCACAAAGCAGCCTGAAAAAGCTTCCAAAATTAAAAGAGTGCATCAAGACTATCAACATCACACACGGGGTCTTTCCAGTCTGCAGGACTAGACGGTTCCATAGCCTTAGCCAAATTTAGAGAGTCCTGATCTGCCCACTGATCAAAAGATATCACTGATCAGCTGTTGGGTCTTTGCTGTGTTCGTATGGCATTCAAGATGAAACTTGCTAGTGAAAAGAAGGAATTCAGTGCACACCTGACAAACAAGCATTTCTCAAATTATATGCATGCAAATTCAGTAGAGATTACATTACAAACCATGCAATCAGTGATTCATAACTATGCCTATACCTGACTTCTGTCAAGACAGGAAATTTTCTGGTCTGTTTTCTAAATTTCTCAAGGAAAAAGAAGACTATGCAAGTAGCCAAATCACAGCAATTATCCTCCAACTCCAAGCTGGGGGGAAAACAAGCCATCTAAAGACATCCTGTCACTCATCCGAATCCTTTATTTATAGTGCTAAACCTCCTAAAAGCATCTACAGATACCTGCACTACCTTTGCATTCCCCCTCAATGCCATAGGTCTTAAATTTGAGAACTGATCATGCAACCTTTAACAAATCAAAACCTCCAATCTGCTAATGGAGCTACCAATAGAAGTATTTTGGTAGAATTCTGCAGAATTAATGTACTCTCAGAATAAGCACCACACGGTAGTGAACTATAAAACATCTAATGTCCTTTTCCATTTTATTTTGGATGTACACATAATAGAATTATTGTTATCATAAGAATATTCATATTCATTTTATACGTATTTCCAAAAAGTCACAGAATAATTCAAGGTCAAAAGGATCTTGAGAGTTCTCTAGTCTAACCTGCTGCTCAAAGTACGTCAGCTATGAGAGATTATATCAGATTTTGATACACTGCAATAGTCACTCAAGTTTGAGTCCCACTGCATAGCATTTTCACTACATATTTTACAGATGACATCATAAAAATACATACAGCAATCACATAAGAATACCAACCTTTTAAGGAAGTTACATATATTTTTTAAAACTACAATCCTGAAAAGAAGATGTGAATATTGTACCTGAGCAAATATCCCTTGCACATGCATTTTACAAACTCCTTTCGGGTACTGGGCATTTTATATTTGTTTAAAGAATGACTATGGCAAGTAAAAGTAAGAAAAATGGTCATTTTCTTTTCAAGTCCTCTCCAAATCACCCCCTACCATTTTCTATTAATTTCATGCTAACATTTAAGTATTTAAGCACTCTAGTTAACCATATGGTTGAGATGTTTGTATGTGAAGCCACTGGCTTCATTCACTACCCTTGTTCCAAAGACAGATTAAGCAGGTGACAACTACGTAATGCTGGGGGCATTGGTGTCCACTGTCAACACATTTTTTCACCACATTACATTCTTTTCTCTGTACAGCTGCCCTTTTTGTGTTTTCCTTTCTTGAAAACACCTAAGAGTTATTCAAGCATATTTATGTTGGAAAGGTACAGGCAACACCAAAAAGTCAAATTCCCGTATCAAACAGTGGAAAGAAGACACCTTCCCATAAAAGCTTTTAAATTAAACAAAAGCAGAACATTGCATACACGAAGCAGAGTGGAGGCGGTGCAGCATTCTGCACTGCAGTAAATCTGAGTAGCATTGACTATATGTTTCTGGGTTGAATCCCCAAACTAGCAGTTTTGATCTAGTTACCTGAGGTGTGCAGATGATTAATCTAATTAATAACTAAGCCTTTCAAAAGGTTGGGTGAATTTCAATACTCTTGCTAGATACATTATCAGCAGCTTGTAGAGACTTGACATTTTCTAGCAACGCGCTAAATTCTGTCTAACAGCATACTTGGTAAGAAAAAATAGTCTATAGATGAATGACTAGTATTGTACAAGTGCATATACTTTAAACAAGTCTGTGCGAGCTTCTGCATGGGATAATAAATGAATGGGAACATAAACAATAAAAATTTTCTACAACGGGACACGTACATAGAGGGTGACAACAAAATGGAAGAGACAAGGGTAAAGATACAGGGAAATGCAAGTTAGAGGGGTCAAAGTAGCTTGGAAAAGGGCTGCGAAGAAGTCTGCAGGAACGTGAGCACAGTTCCCTACAGAACGCTGCTCCTGTCCAAGGAAACAAGGTGAAATCAAGTGGCTGAGTACATCTTCACCTCATTTTAGTGGCAAGTCCATCAATCACAGAAGACAAATGAAAAAGACCTCAGAAAAAAGGTCTTCCCTTACAAAAATCACCAAATCATCCTCAGGATAGTCCACATCTACGTTATGCACTCAGTGAGGTCAAAGTTCTTGAGGGAGGGAAGGGAATGTGGTGTGTTGCTATGCATAACAACCAACAAATGTCAGAGTTGATAACTAAGATGCAAAAGCAGATTTACTTCTACATGCCTCTGAAAAAGGTTTTTTCAAAGCATGTGCCACCTGAAATTAAAATTTAAAAAAATAATTTTTAAAAGACGACAGAATAACTGCTTGTAGGCTTGATTTTTCTGGACAGATTTTTCTTAAATGAAAGATTTAGGAGTTGCATATGTGTAATACAGTTTTACATATGCAGAAAAATACACAATCAGTGGCAAAGTTCTACATATCAGCATTGGTTTGGGGGCTTCTGTTGTTGCTTTTTTTGTTTGCTTTTTTTTAATGTTCCACTTAGTTGAACACAAGCACAGATCATCATATAGGAAGAATGAGGTTTTATTGCCCACTATTCTGCTCAATTATTTGATTTACTTTGGTGTTACAACTATGGGAAAGAAGAGATGAACTGGGTCATGTGTCTACTGCATTTACCTTAACTAACTTCTCATCATTTATTTTCACAAGTTTCACATCCAGATCTAATCTTTTGCATCACATTTCCTTCTTGCAATTATCTTAATCTTATAACAGCAATAAAACCCTGTCAAACACCCATCAACAGCCTAACACTTAAACAGAAACTGTATTTCCCGCAAATCTTGTCTCATCCTTCACCATTCTTGTAGCCTATTCTCACTACATCCCACTGCCACTTCACAGGTATTTTTCTGCAGTCTCATTTACATACTCTTGCTCTGTTTGACATAGTCATTCGGAGTCAATATTATATTTCTTCATCTGCTAAAGTCAAAAGGCAACAGGGCTTACTATAATGCTGTCTGATTTCCTCTCTGAACATTATAGCACAAGCAGTATTTACCATGAAACAGGAAAAGGATTTTAATCCTTGCACACAAGAAAAGAAGCTCAAGCTGCAAAACTGAAATGAGACATGGAGGCCTGAAAGTTTTCTAAGACTTAGTTCTAAGTGTTTTGGATAAACTAAAAATGCCCCGTAAGTTAGTTTTCCATTAAACTACCAAAACAGCAATGCAGACGTGGATCCAAGTTGAACTGTGTAAGTTTAAAACTAAAGGTTAGGGTTCCTTTCAATTCAAATTGCCATATTTTAGTATTGTTAAATAAGAGAAGACTAAAGTTAGCAATATCACCAGAAACATGAATGAGCCAGAGCAGCAGGGGAAAACTGAGTACATTCAACTGATAAACCTGAACTGTGACATTTTAGAATGAAAACCACTTTGCACTTCCTAGACCCTTAGTGCCTGCAAGCTGTTCTTAACAATCACAGCAGTGAGAAATAGACATGGCAAGTTCCTACTTTGCTTGGTTACTCTATACTTCCTATATTAACCTGGTAGGACTGGACGCAAACCAAAAGGGCCTTTCGTCGGGGAGATGCCACGGACGATACAGTCGAACAGAAAGCTGATCTGCTCTCCTTCAGCACAAGAAAGGAAAAAAACACCAGCCCCTGCAAGAAAGCACAACATAAATGTGTGGTTTTCATCTGGGTACATTAGAAATATATTTAGCTGAAGCTATTTATAATATAGCAGCCAAAAGAGTATTAAGTATAAACCATGAAAATAAATCAAGAAAGCATGTTCTCCAGAGAAAAGAAACAAAAATTTCAGGTCAGCACACACAGACTATATTGCAAACGTAGACAAACTCCATAGTTACCTAATCATTTATGCCAGTTTTCTGAGATTCAGGCACTTGGAGCAATGCCAAAATACAAGCCATATTCTCAATAGCTATGTGGGTCTTTTATTCTTATTTACCCCTAAAATTTTGTAGATCAAATCTTAGCTATGCAAGTGTCAGGGATACTTAGTGTCTTCATCAAAATGAACCAAGTTAATTCTACTTTTACCCAATTTTAACCAAGAGTAGCTTCTTATATCCCAATTAATTAGGATTCAGTTATATTGCTGGATTATAGTATAAATTTTCGTAGACTAAGTCCTACGTGTCTATTATTAACAGAATGTAACACAACTCCACAGGTTGTCATCAGATCTTTACCCTTTGCTCTACTCTGATATTTTGCTTTCCATTCATTAAGAATAGCCCCAAGCAAAATTAGAACAAGAATCACTAAATAAACAAACAAGTTCTGAGCTGCATGATATATGGCTACATGGACAACACAAGTGCTCCACAGAACATTTTATTTGAGAATTGTCAGTCCAAATATTATTCATATCAGGAAAGAAAAAAAAAAGGTTATCTTAAAACACCAGGCAAAAGATCAGCCCAGTAACCAGTGACTTCAGGAAAAAAAAAAAACCAACAAACCAATAACTAGACACAAAAGGTAATTAAATTAGTATATAGGCCTTGAAGAAGTGCTGCCAGTTCACCAGAGCCAGGCACACTAGAAAACCACAATACCAAATCTTAGACCTGCAGTAGGGTTTTGCATACTACTGTCGTAGGGACTTGGGCCGCTAATCTGGACAAAGCTTGACTTCTGCATGTCTCTAGACAATTCTGAGTTGCATATGTATTTTTGCCAATTTTACTCAAAGCAGCAAAGCTGGTCTTGATGAGAATGCCTGCATCCCCATCACTTTCCACACACATGTCCTGTCATATCCAACACTTTCACTTAATCAATGGATACACTTTCAACTGCTTTGACTAAGGGCTATGGGATTCAAAAAAAAAAAAAAAAAA
>VZZY01017496.1:10073-24712 GCA_013400335.1 Eurystomus gularis
AAAAAAAAAAGAGTGGACCACCAACCAAATTTTAGTAAATTAGATATAGCCAACAAGCAATAAACTGACCACTCTAGAAAAAGCATATTCTGGTCCACACTCTTTTGCCATTCTCAATTTATGTCACTTCTAAGTCTCTGCCTGCTCTGCTTAAATCTATTCAAAACAACAGCAGCAAGCAGCATCTTCATAACTTGATTGTCACTTCACCACATTCATTCCTCTTCAGATCTTACTGATCAAAGTTCTTCAGCCAAAGAAACAGAAATCTTATTCCTCATACAGTTTATGTCACTTAGTGAACTGCTTTAAATTCAACTGGAATTAGAATTCACTCACTGGTGGAAGTTAAAGTTATACTTAAGGGCTGGCTTGCCAATCATTTCTAGAGTACAAGGTCTCGACATATATTACTTGAGACTCAGGATAGACTGAGCTATGTTTAAGCAATTGCAAAGATGAACGCACACTAGCTCATGAAATGTAAACCAGAGTAAAGCTTACTTAACTTCTGTGATATTGTTTTCTATTATTGTTTTTAAAAACAAGTTTGTCCCACATTTCTTCATGGCACACATACACACCCTGACTTCAGGATCAAAGACCATCCAGGAGATTACAACACTAATCACGCTGTCTGACAGATATGAAAGTTTCTGGTGGAGATTCAGTCACAGTTTCATCCCATTTCCCCTACCCAAGAGATACAAAAGAGTGTGTATTAGGAAAAGCTGAGTGTAAAGCATATATTCAGGAACAATTTGAGATTCAGCTCTTCCTTTGAGCTGCCTTCTCCACCCCTACAGAGTAGAAGGAGTCTAGGGAAACCAGTTTGTCTGATCATAGATGGTACAACTCTTCCCCCATGATTCACTGACGCCAGAAGCCATGCCTTTCTTGAGGGAGCAAGGCAGCATGAGGCTTTGCTGGACTCTGAACACATGACCTTCCCATCCCATGTAGAGTAAGCAAGGAGGATACAGAGACAATATAACAGAGCACATTCGTATCTCATGCACAGCAATATACTATATGGCTTGATAATTCCACAGAATCCTACATATCCGTGTTGCCATTCAGGAAAAGAAGATTCCTCAAATATTTCTGTACATAAAGAGTACATCCGTACCACTTTGTTCTTTTATCACCATTGTCAAGAGTCTTACTTAAACTCCTAAGAGGCTCTACAAGCCTTTGACTTTAATGGAAACAAAAAAGTATATGTGTGCATGTGAGCTGGCTGCTTAACTCAAAGGATAATTTCTGCAAAGAGCTATCACATATTTGGAAATCCCAAAACAAATGTGACAGCCTTTATATAATTAGTGCAAACGGTGGATAAGAGTCCAATATACATATACGTATAAAATATTTCTTTGTAGATTCTATTCACGTGCTCACCATAATCACTGATCAACTCTCACAAGAAAAGTTTTCTTTCTTGTTTTGCTAGGTAGAATAGGCTGCAAGGGAGGAAGAAGTCTGGGGTCATAGAATCATTCAGGCTGGAAAAGACCCTTGGGATCATCGAGTCCAACCATCAACCCCATTCTACAAAGTTCTCCCCTAAACCATATCCCCCAACACCACATCCTTGCAAAAGATACCAGGTAAGAAGAATGAGTAGGTAAGGCTTAACTAAGTTATGTTTTAAATGCTTACATAAAAGCCAGCAATTACACTTCTTTTCTGCTTTCTTGAGAAAGCTGAGGAATTCACTACTAGAAATTACACATCTCAGTCATGTGTTGGAACAGATTCGGTGCACAAGCACTTGGAAGCCAAGGAACAAGTGGTATGCGTCACTGTAATACCATGCAGCTGCTTACTAGACTGAAGAGCTCACTTACACTCTCCATAGGGTAAGAGACTTGGTGAACAGCAGCCTTGCACAAGGCTGAAACACTAAGCCAGTCCTCTGTGGCAGTTAGCAGTAAAGCCTTCTAGTCTCCCAGACATTCAAGGAAACTTGCCAATTTCATAAAACTTCCAAAGATTATGAAATCATGCTAGTTTTACTTTAATTCACCATACTAAAGAGGCAAACACACCCTAAAATGCACAATAACCAAAAATTACTTAAATCTCTCCACCATGTGTCAAAGCAGGGAGGAAGAGCCAGTCCTTTCCCATGAATTATTACCCCTAACAGGTGCCAGACAATGCTACAGCCTGAAGTCTTTTACCTACAAGACAGGTACAAACCATGGCAGTTCAGTTCACGGCAATCATCATGTTGTCCAACCACTATGTCTCAATCCTGGCCTTGAGCAACCCCCTTTAGAAGGTGTATCAGGCTGCACGGCTCAGGCTGCTCTTCTCCCTGGTGAAAATGACACTAGGCGTTCCTATTATTGCCAACTAAGACACAGGCATGACTACTAAAAAGAAGATAAGAATGTTTGTTGTCTGCAGTAGGCCTAAGCAGGAGGCAGCAACAGAACAATATCTGCACATAAACAGATACACAAATCTATGCAACCCATAATTCTTTATATTGCCCTAGTTCAACAACCTCTGCTGCTTCTAATTTTCAAATAAATTTCTGTTGGTTACAGAGCTCCTCCCCTCCTCCTTTGGCCATTCCAGATATGCTTCCATGACTTCAGAATGATTTTTAAGAGCCACTCGCAGAAGTCTTATGAAGAAAGAAAGCAGCACCTAATTTCATCAAAACAATCACAGAAATACTCCTGCTCATCCTGCAACTAGCAGCAGCAGTATCATTTGTTCTTTCAAAGGGCACCAAGGGTCCTACAAGTTCCTCTCTTCTAGGAGACGCTGTTAGAAAACGCAAGGCAGCTTCAAACTGGGCTCTGGAAGCTAATCTTGCAGTGCTTGAACATCGGAGAGCCTGAATTCTCACAGCATTAACAAGCCGTTTTACTACCGTACTTGAATTTTTTCACACTGACCTCCAAGTCAAGATTTTCCTGGCAGCTGGTCATTTTAAGTGCACACTAATTGAACTAGCTACTTAGGAAAGTGAGACGCTCCTTTTTTCCAGTCTGTTCCTCTAAGCAGATTCTCGATTGACTCCTAGGCCCAAACACCTGGTTTTTTGCAAAGGGTATGTACGATTGAGCTTCAGTACAGAGAGGCTGGGGACAGGGAGAGCCAGATTTTGCCCCAGAGATGAACTTATTTGCAGCTGTCAGAAGCAGAATAAAGAATTTCCTAATCTCTAGCATTATATTTACAAGGTTAACAGCAAGCAAAATTTGAAGTGTAAATGTGGGGTTTTTTCCTATTTAAGAATAAACTGGTGTTAACTGTCTTGAAAGTGCACCTAGATTTAATGTTTGAAATCTCAGCATCATGGGTTGGTGTTGGGTCATAGGCTGGACTTAATGATCTTGGAGGTCTATTCTAGCCTCAATAATTCCGTGATTCTAGGATTATCAAAAGATTTGAAGCCCTGCAGGAAGACAGGAACTCGGGTTTCCCACTCGATAGAAGTATGGCAATCAGAAAAGACATGCACAGCAACACTACCACCACTTCACCTTTTCTTGTGCTGTTTTAGTGTGTCCTCTCCAGACAGGCACCACACTCGGAAAAAGATTCCAGTTTTGGTTTTTTAACTGCTCACCTACAGACCCATGACATCTTCACTCCCACTTCCTAGAATCAGTCTGCAGGAGCAGACTTTGGCCTGTTCAGGAATTTACTTGGAAGAATCCCATGTGATACAGTCTTGGTGAGCAGGATCCAGGAAAGCTGGCTGATTCTCAACGACTACCTCCTGCAAGCTCATGCCAAGCAAAAGTGGCAGGAAAGCCTGCATAGATGAACGTGGGACTCCATACAAAACTCAAACATACAAAGAGGGCACACATAGGGCAGAAGTAGGGTGACCAAGATTATGCAGGAGGAATACAGACACACCGTACGATCACACAGGAACTGGGTTAGGAAAGCCTAACTATCTGGAATTGAAACCGGGTAGGGATGTGAAAGGAAACAATAAGGGCTTCTGCAAGTGTCTCAGCAGCAAAAGCAAAACTAGGGAAAACTTCAGCCTACTGCTGAATGAGATGGTGGACCTGTTGACAAAGGAATGAAAAAGGCTGAGGTACTTGAGGTCTTCTTCACCTTGGTCTTTACTGGCAAGATTCAATTCCCTCATCAGGAACCCCAGGCCACTGACACTTGTGGGAAAAACCTAGAAAAACTAAAACTTTCCCTTGGTGGAGAGGAGCAGGTTAGGGAACATTTAAACAAATTGAACATACTCAAGCTATGGGGCCTTATGGGATGCATTCACAGGTGCTGAGGGAGTTGGCTCATGTCATTGCAAGGACACTCTTCATTATCTTTGAAAGGTCGTGGAGACTGGGTGTTGGAATGGTGTGCCCAAGGTCTGGTCAGGAAAAAAAAAAAAAAAAAGCAAATATCACTTCTATCTTCAAGGACAAGAAGGAGGATTTGGGGAATTACAGACCAGGGAAGGTGATAGCACAAATAATCCTAGAAGCCATTTCCAAGGTGCTGACGGAGTAGTCAGTATGGATTTACAGAAGGAAAATAATGCCTTACCAATCTGACAGTCTTTGATTAAGTGACTGGTTTAGTGGATGAAGCAGTGTTTGCCAACTGACAGGGCCAACAGAAAGAACACAGACACCCACAAAAGGCACAGGCTTATTTTGCTGTCTATTTCAAGATGATACAGTATTGCAATGACATGGTTAGCAGCAGCGGAAATAAGCAGGGTGAAGTAGCTACAGTCTTCAGTCACTGGGGAGCCCCAGTTGCAGCGAGGATCTGGGAAACCCTTCCTGGCAATTGGGAAGTCTTACACAATGCGTCCACTCATAGGTGAGGCATCCCAAGTCACTACAAGAGGGTCCAGCTTTTATACAGTCAAACAACCTTAGTTGAATAACCGACCTACAGAACTTCAGATGCGGAACCTCTGGTATTATCCTCCCTACTGGATTCTGCCCAAAGCCTGTCTAGAGCTTGGGGAAGAACCCAAAGGAGTATTTCTATCTGTTTTGTCCTTGGCCACATATCTCTCAGCAAGGCTGGGCATCATGTCCCACAGCCCTGCAGCACACCTCCAGACAGAACAAAAAAAAAAAAAAAAAAAGAAAGAAAAAATCTTCCACTGGTTACTCCTACGAAATACACTGTTTGGTTGTTGGGTTCATCCATAGGTCAAGTTTGGTCCAGGGCCTATGGCTCAGGCCCTAGCCCTTCAAGCAGTAGATATTGTTTGCTTTGACTTAAACAAGTTCAGCACCATCTCCTATCATATACTTATTGACAAACTGATCAAGTACAGACTAGATAAGTGAACAGTGAGGTGGACTGAAAACTGGCTGAACTGTGAGGCTGAAAGGGTTATGACCATCAGTGCCATGTCCAGCTGGAGGCCAGTCACTACTAGTGTGTGCAAGGGGTCAGCACTGGGGCTAACGCTGTTTCACATCTTCTCTCAGCAAGTCTCCAGAAGATAGGAAACTGGGAGGAGCAGCTGCTACATCAGAACATGGAAAGTAGTTCACAGAGGTTGTGGAGTGCCCATACTTGCAGATAGTAAAAATCTGACTGGATATGGTCCTAGGCAAACTGCTCTAGCTGATCGTGCTTTGAGCAGGGGAGTTGGGTGAGACTTCTGGAGATTATCTTGTCCAACCCCAAGCGTTCTTTGGCATTGTGACATCCAAACTCAAAGTTTCTTTCTGATCTCATTCTGAAAGAATTAGCTTCTTACTATATTGTAGAAACTTAATAATTAGTATTCTATAATGCTGTTGCATAACTAGATCAGCAGTGTCTCATCAACACTGTAATAACAACTGCTACAGCAAATTCTGTATACTAAAGCACCACTAATCTTTCGAAATAAATTACAGCATTCATTTGTACTACCAAACAGCTAAGCAAACAGTGTCAGAAACTTAATTCAAATTAATATTTTTCTTCATTTACTTCCTAGCTTTCAAGATTTGAACATTAGTGTGAACTGGTGATATCCTAAGCATTAAAGCATAAAATTTTCTTTCAGATCAATTAAGAATAAATGGAAGTTCCTAGTATAATTAGTAATGTTATAACATACGTTAGCATTTACTACAAAACCCAATTAAGAATAAAAAGACCGAAACTGTCATTCCCTAAACACTGTAATGAAAGTGTAATGCACAAACTGAGGTGGTCTACATTCATCACACGGGCTACTGAAAATTTTTTATATCACATAAAACCAGTCATATTACTTACTGGTCTGATTTTATTTGGGGAAATATATATCTTTAACAATATAAGGTAAGCAATATATAGAACTGTAGTGTGATATACTAGTAATCGCATATGTTCCATTCCAACCATAAATACAGATCATAACAGTACATAGTCAATAATACACATACATTTCATCACAACACCAAATGAAGAGGACAGGTTTTATCAAACACAATAATTTAGGACTGAGTATGTCAGCTAAATCCTACTGAAATGTCTCTTCATTCTTTAAGATATAAGCATAAGTGCCTTGTTGCTGAATACTTGCAAGCTAGGTGACCTCAAGAGTGACTGGGAAAATGCTATATTCATATTAAAAAAAATAAAAGTAGGGGGAAACCTAATCTTCCATAGTTAAATTAGTTCAGTTTCACTAGTTCAAAAACTAGTACTCTACATAAACTTGGCAGAAAGAGCAGCAGCTTTTTTTTGGAAAAGAAAAACCACACTGTGGTTCAACTTTAGGAAATTTTCTCTCTGTATGCATTTTGTTTAATTCAAAATTAAGTTTTCTATTTTCAGCTCAAAATAGCAGACCTAAATTATGTCAGCATAGCAGTGAATACATTTATTACAAGTCCAGCTTGCATTTAAAGTGGTACTTGCATGCAGAGATAGGAATCAACAACTGCTTTATTCTGCATGGAAAAAAAAAAACCCTGTTCAAACCAAAACTGCAGGTGTTGGCAGACCTACACTAAGCTGCAGATTCAAGTTTAGCCGGGCTCAGCCGCACTATCTACAAGAGAGGGGGAAAAGGTGACAGTGCTGACCCCCACCCTTATACTCTATAACCACTGACCTAGCTCTCAGTCTAAACCACACCACTGGGAAACAGGACACTTGTGTTGCAGTTCCCATACCAGTTTTTAACTGAAACAGAATAACCTTAAGAGAAAATGGATTTGTCTCCTCACAGGCTATACCTATAACCTATTCCTTCAGATGGTGGAAACCTTCCTTAACCCCAGCCTCTGATTTAGGCATGGAAAGATTTAAACCAGAATCTTCTACATTGAAAACAGGCATCTCAAACCAGGAATCAGGATATAACAGTTGAGTCCATACTTACCATCTTTGTAACACAGCTCTGTACTTTTCATTAGACAAAACAAAAACCCCTCACTAGAGTAAAACAAGTCAATTTAGTTGGCCTTCCTTCCCAAATTTTGCCAAAAATCCCAATGAAGAATATCTTTGGATTTGGATCAACTCTGAAACCTTCTATTTTTTCAGTTTGGTAACTGAAGAAATCCATTATTTTCACGTTTCAGTATGCAAGTCAGCTTCACATCCAAATTGGTGATCTCCATACCCACTTGCACTCACAGATCATCAATTCAGACTGGCCTCAAATCCTGCTTTTGAAGTTAAAACCTTATGTTTTCTAATAATGTACATGATATAATATCAGTGCATTAATTATCTTTCCTCTTCAGCTCTTGCATAGGAACTCTGCACCTTATCTGAAGTGAGAATGTGAGAAGTCCTAAAAGGGCACTGGAATGAGATTTCTCCCCATCTAAAGATGTATCTTAAAGTACGAGGCTACAGAAAATAGCTTCAGCTTGCTTGCTTTCATTTTGACCTCACATATCTTATGGTCCCATAAAGTGACAAAGCTACTAAAAGGGGACAGACAGAAGTTCCTCACTTTTAGGAGCTAGAAGTCTTCTAAAGAATTTAGACATTAGCATTTGCACAGTGAGAGCCTTGATGCCACCTGTAACAGCAAAGCTCCATATCATTTTCCCTCTGCAAACAACAAAATAATTAATCATAATATAATACTCTGAACATTAAACCATTTTGCCTTATCTTTTGAATGACACAAGCCATAACGTTTCATTACCTTATTTTTGCTCCATGTCCAATAGCAACAGTTGCCTAAACATCTCTTGGAGAGTCACAGAGCAATGTTCAGTCAGGACTCCACGTAGTCACATTTTTACTGAACACCAGGGTTGAAGCCTGCAGAAAACTACGCAGCAGAACAGACCCTCTGATATGAGGCTGCCTGTATGACAAAGCAGCACAGCTGGTTCTGCAATCTCCACTCTGAATGAAACTAGCATTTACACTTCTACAAAAGATTTCAAGTAACTTTTAGAAGACAGGTTCCATTTGTACTTACAGAAGCCGCACCTGGTACCCCCTTCAAAGATGAATCCATTTGGGACAGCTCCATACCGACGCAGATCTGAGAGCTTCCACTGCCCCATGACACTAGGAGGAAGGTCTTTTACAAGGACGAGAATGTCATTGCAGAAATGCAGGGTAGCAGGCCCAGTCTCTAGCTTAGTGCCAGGTGCTACAAAAACTTGAAATCTATGAACTATCAGATAAGGAAGAAAAAGAAATTACTATAAAAAATAGAAGTAAGGTACCATGACTTATGTTACATAAGTCACTTTGTTCAGCTGTGGTATGTGGACCAACCCCTGCCCACATCGCAAAGCTCTAGCACAGAGATTCTAAGCAGAGCCCAGACAGCCCCACGTGAGTATCTATAAACTCATTATTCTCTACTATGCCAGTTTAGGATTGAAAAAAAAAACCAACCAACCAAAAATACATATCTTGGCTTAATGCTATGAATTATTAAATTGTAACACTACATTAACTTATCCTAAGTCTCCCAGGCTACTCCCAATCTCAATTTAATCAGTTACCCAGCCCACATTTCAGTTACCTTTTCTGTCCTTGCAACACCATATGAGTTAATCTCCTTCTCTAAGCAGCCTGTGCCTCTCCTTTTATGCATGCACACACACACACACACACACACACACCCACCCCAGCACCCAGGGAGCCCCAAAGCCAAAGCTCACAGAAGTAGGTAAGTTCTAAACAGAGTTCTGCCACTGACTCATTTGCAGCCTTTACCTTTATTAAACCACTTCACTCCTTCCCTAACAGTAAAATAGAGAAAAGTATATTTGTGAATCTTTTGGGAGTTGGTGATGGTAGATGCCCAGACATTTAAAATGACTAGGAAATTAAGCAATTCATAGGTAATAAACACTCTTAGATGACAGTTAATTCTTCATATTTCACAGGCCTAAACTTCAAAAGCGAGGGGGGGGAGAGGGGAAGGGAACACCCATTTCATTAAAGTTCATAAAATTCAGGTTCAAATCTCAACTTCAGTATCCCTCGTATTGCAAGGGACCTTACCTAAAGCAGCAGCTGTTCTAGGCTGTCTCCCATCTTCTCCTCCAGAGCTCTTACATTTCAAATAATAAGCTACTGGGAGCACTTCAAGGGCTCAAATCTCAATGTTTCAAAGGTAGCAATGTAAGTGAGCACGCATCTAATTCTTAAATAGCTGTTTTGACCTCCAATACTCCTCTAGTTTATTTAATCTCGTGATAAGACAAAAAAAAATAAATGAAAATAATCTGTCTTGACACAAATAAGCCTCATGTCTGTTACATTTCCAGTCAGAGGTTTTCAGTAGAGCATTTATCAAGAAGCACATAGATTTAGATTTTGGTTATCCATCAAACACCACACAAACAGCTACCTGCCTACAAAATCTACAGGGTGAGACTACTTCCAGGTAGTCTCACTTCTTACAACGACTCTTCCCTGTTTCTTGCCTAAGCTGCTTCAAGCATCATGAATTTCAGCTAGGTCTGTCTTGCTTCTCATCTAAATACTTGCTATATTCTTAGTTACCATCTTAGCTGTAAGTCAACTCCTCATCTGTGACGTGCATTTTCTAAGTTTCCTAAGGCTCCAGCAGAATTAGCCACAAAGTCATTCGAGTGAAATGTGCAAGGAGACAGAGATAGATCTAACCAACTACAGCTCTACTTACAGCTTTGCCAGTAGTACTGCTAGGGAGCAAATCAATAGTCACACGATGTCCCCTTTTGGGCACACAGTTGTTACACAACCTGCTTAAACATAACCTATGAAAAAGATACCAAAACCATCTTGATGAATAACGGTCAGTAAGGAATCTTTAATACCATTTGGACCCCTTTGCCCAGTTATCTCTGCCCAGTACTTTGCTGGCAATTCAAACAGGGGAGGAGAAGCCTCAGGGTTCTTTCTGCCTCATAAATGAGGAATGGAGCACACTCTTCACACATCAGTTGCAAGTTACAACAGCTGCCAAAAACAAAGAGCCACAGCTCAGATTCTAGATCACTGTTAAAAGAACAGAATATTCAAATCTGAACAAAGCCAAAGTAGAGATAAAAACAGATGCGGGCATAAAGCTTTTGCCACATGCTGCTTTCTTGATAAACTGGAACTTTTTTCCAAAACTCTGCCCCAGGCTGTCTACTTCTCCTACTCTGAAAACATTAATAAGATACAGATCTGAATATATTCACGAACAAAAGGTACTATTTAAGTTCCTCATTTTCTTTAGCTGATCTCTCCTTCTTCACAGCTATTCACTGACCTGCAGTATGCTAACTTCCTCAGAATGAGTTGTGGGCTCAAACACTTTGCTCACACCTGACCTATAACTCAACTCACTTAATTCCACCATTTTCTCTAATCCTGCTACTTTTATTCCAGCAATCATATCCACCTCATCTACTAAAAACAGAGAGAAAACACTGGGAACCCCAGTGCCAAACAGCACCATTCTGTGGTCCTCATTCAAGAACAGCATCAACTCCCTTAACTTTTTTTTTTTGGCTTCCCAGACTCTGAGGTCATCGATCCACCATCTATTTTTATTATCCAGCCACCTTACACCTAAGGCACACAAAAAGGCACCCTTACTACACTTTAAGAAAAAACATGTCACCATCCTCTGTTTATCTAAGTCTCCAGTCTTTGCTATTTCTGACTACTCAGACTAGATTAACTTCAGTTTGATATCTTTCTCCTAACCAACCCTGCACTGAAAGATGAAATCCTGAAAAAGTTTTCTATACTCTGGCCTATCCTCCTTCCCCTAAGCTTTTTAGCAATTAACATTATATTGCCAGATCAATCAATTACACTTGTTTTCTTACTTCATTTCTTCACCTCCACATACATTCTCTCCCACTCCATCTTTACTCCATGGCTGCACAGATCATCATCCAATAGCTTCTATTTCTACCTCACTCACAGCTTTCCTTTTAAAAAAAAAACCTCTTTGCTGCTTCTGCATTTCCCCCTGTCACAACCATAACCCTCACACCCAGACTTAGATTAAATACTCTCTCCACCTCAGCAATGCATCAGTGCAAATCATGAAAACCAGACATACCCTGTCAAATTCAAACTCTCCTTCAGGTTTTTGGACAAGCCTATGCTGTACATAGATCTCAAACCTACTAAAGAAATAGAATCAAAACACAGTCCAGCTACAGCAAAGTGTATCTCTTCTGATACTTAGACATTTTATTACTGTAAAATTCCCAAGCCGTCTTTCTATGTATGCACTGCAAAGGAATGAGTCCACAAATGCAACAGATGGCAAAGCATATGTAACAGATGATTAAGATGGCTAATGTGTGTCTCCTACACACCTACCCTCCTTCCCTAGTTATGACTAAACAAACATAAGACAGATACTATGGATTACCAATATTATCACTCTTTGTTCACCGCTGTACATTTTAGAGCTGCTAGCTAAGAAAATAAAAGGATGTATAAGAGTGAAGTTAGCTGGAAAGACTGCGTCTGATGACACTCCTTGCAAGATGTCTCTTCATGAAAGAGAACACAAACAGCAATAAACATTATCAATGCAACACCTAGTAGGCATCTTAGAAAACTGGGATTGAACTAGCCAAGTTTTACTCAGGACTCTGCTTCTCTCATTTCAGGCTCCCTCTGAATCCTGTTGTCAAAATCCTCAAGTAAATTGCAGGACCAGAAGTGGAAGTCTGATCACTTTGCTTCAAAGCTACAGACTTTCAGTGCCAAAATCAAAAACTGAATTAAGAGCTCTCATAGTTAACTTTAAGTCCTGGGCGGTACTGTCAGCAAAACCTATCATAAGGGACACCTGCTTTCAGATCTAAGGGGCAGACCAGCCTCTTCACTCTCAGATGAGTGACAGTCTTTTCCTTTACTTTGTTATTTGCATTTTAGCAAAACAATTGCCTTGGGGGAGGAAAAAAAAAAAAAAAGTGAGAAGACAAAGGTTACCTTCTCCCAAACTGTAGCGGATTCGTACATCCCACGCATACATTGTTTCCTTGTTCTCAAATCCCAGCATCACAACTTGAGAGAGACAGATGATTGCAAGTGTGTGATTCAAGCCCTCATAGGAGAGCCCAGGATCCAAGCCACAGATGTCTTCTAAGGTCATGCTGCTCCTCTCCTTATGCCCTTTTGCTCGTTCAGATTTATCCTTGTACACCAGCATGAGCAAACAGTCTAAAAGAAGCAAAACTGTCAGAAATGATGAGGCAGAACACAGAACATAACACATTTCTCAGTACTCTGCTTCGATGCAAAGGTGCTTTAGACAACTGCAGGGTCAGTCTGGTGAAGTCAATGTAACAACTCAGTTTTCTTTTCCCACCCCCAGGTAGTTTGTAGTCCTTGTTTTTAGGGAGCAAACACTGAAGGCATGTTTCAAGGGTAATTTGCAGACTCAAAAATAAGGAGGCAAGCAAGTCTTCTCTATTTTACTTTTCAAAAATCTGGTGGCTTTTCAGATACTCTCTTGGGTCTGGAAGGGACTGACTCATTGATTCTGAACATGAGGAGTTACACTATGATAGCTCTTCACATTACAAACACTAAGGATTGAGAGGCTATTGTCATCTGTATTTCCATTAGAACATACCGAACCACAAATGAAATTCTTACAGTAGTTCACAGATTACTCAACTACTAAATGGCGAGCAGACTGCACTGCCAGATTGTTAGAGCCAGCTCAGGTTTCCTAGTTAAATGTTACACAGTAGCCATGGCTAAATAATCATTATATGCCATACCTTTTATTTAAAAAAAAAAAAAAAAAATTGCTTGTGTCATCACTTGTTTTTAACCCCTTCTTAGAGGTGTTTATTTCACAGTAACTATGCAATGGAAGAAAATGATTCAAGCACCACAGTCCCATGGGAAAAGCAAAAGGCAAGAAAAAGCGGAGAGACCTTTCCCACCTTTTGCATTTATAACAAGAGCACTTCTCTTCCCCCAGGTTCCCCTTCTATCACATAACACTCAGTTGTAAATGGCATCAGTGGTCAATATCAAAGCCGTAACATCCACAGCTTAAGCTGCTTCTCCTATCAGGAAGGAGAAAGCCCCAATGGACCATGTTATGAATGCTGGGGTGTGGTGCTCTGCACCCTAGCGAGGTGCCCTGCAGCTCTCAGCTGGGCAAAGGGCTGGCAAGTCTCCAAAGAGGTGCAAAATGACTGAGAGACTGAACCGTCTGCTAACTAAGCAGAGCTTTGCATGGACTCCCAATTGTTTTTGCCCACCTGTTAGCAAAAACAGCTGCAACTGCGATATTTACGCATTCTGCAATACAGTTGTGTGTCTGAAGAGAGAACAACTGTGTGCCTGAAGGCAGAGAGAAGCAAATCACTGGGGGCTTTTTCTGGCAAACCTGGCCAATTTCGCTAGAATAAAAATACTATTTTTGAGGAATGAGCTTATCAGTCCATAAGTTTTCAAAGCAAGCTTCCCTCATCTTTTCCCTTCAAAGCTGGCTTACTCATGTTAGAAATCCAGGCGCATATTGACACATCTAGATACTGGCTCTAGGATCAAGAGATGCCCATTCACGCAGTTTAACAGATTCAGCTGAGATACAGGCTTTTAAGACACTAACACACAACCACCATAACAACTCAAGTAACAAAGAGTTAGGTCTGAAGAGCTTCAATGACTAAGAAACCTTCAGTGCAACAACCCAGAAAAGATGCCCATAATCCATTCTGCAGCAGTGCAGACCCACATTTTCTAAGTGTGGGCCACATGTAGCCCTGGAAAGATAGACTTTTGGGGCCCAAATGTTTTCCCTGTTAGGAATAGTTGGGGAAACCTGAAACCTACTTCTCCCTCTGCAGCAGTAAAACATCAACTCTGAATAACATTTTCAATTTCCCCTTCAGAAGCATGGAAACGATTTTTTTTTCCCCCTAATTCAAAATGTCATTTTATTTTTAAATTGAGGAGATATTTTATGTCAAAACACTGATCAAAAAATAACTACCGAGCTCACAACGCCAGCTCTTTTTACAGCCACCAATCACCCTGAAGAAATAATAATAATTTTGAAAAAAAAAAAATTAAAACTGCACTTTAAACGGGAACCAAAAGCAAGTAGCTGTGCCTTGAATTTTACTCAGCGCCTGACACGAAGCTACTTAAAACCTTCGCTCCGACGCCGGGCACGACACCCGGGCACGGCTGGCGGCCGGACGGACAGACGTTACCCCGGCACCGGCCTGGGGGCCGCAGCGTTC
>VZZY01017496.1:25183-83063 GCA_013400335.1 Eurystomus gularis
AGCTCGGCCCTGCCCGGCGCCCACCGCCCCACCGGGCAGGGAGACGGGGCCAGGCAGGGGCCGGGGCGGCTGCCGGCGGAGGGGAGAGGTGGTTCTTGCCTGCTTCTCGCTGGTTCTTTATTCACGTATTTTACTGTGGGGTTGGGATTTGCGGGTGGGGGTTTCGCACTTGTTGTGGTTTTGTGGTTTATGTTCTTTTTCTCCCTGGTTTCGGGAGCGCGCCGCCCGCCCCAGAAGGTCGCCTCTCCCCCGGGCGCGACCCCGAGCAGGCGCCGAGCGCCTGGATCCCACTCCGGGCTTTGCAGGTGACCGCCGAGGCAGCCTTGTGGCCGGGGCAGTGGGAAAGCCCGGACCGGAGTCCCTCCGCGGAACGGGGCCTGGCGGCCCGCCGGGCAGAAACACCCCCTTTCCCCCAACCAGCGGCTTCCTTATAACGCCCGCATTGGTCTTTAAAAAATTGTAATTACTGCTCCGCTTGGCTCCCAGAAGACACACAGATAACTACCCCACGTAAAAATACTCTTTTTATTTCTTCCTTGCAATGCAACTGTCACGAGATAACAACCCACTTACACCAAACCCTGAGCAGCTACAATTAATAGAATAAGATGTTAATGATGTCCTCAGATTTATTTCAATGAGAAATGGACTAATTAGAGTCCATTATTCTAAAAATACTCCCACTGCATCTTCTTTGATGATAATTAGTTCTTCAGCTTTTTTTAAACAGCACCACAGCACATTTTTCTTTCAATAGCATAATAGATGGGAGTGTTATATGTTTGCATTTATTTCTTCTCTTTGAATCGGTCAGTTTGCGTGGAATAACATATAATTTAATAAAACCATCTTTAAGTATGTTTCATAATGAATTAGGGGTGTGTTTGTTCAACTGGCCTTGCATTCTAACTCAATTTCAATATAAATGCTAGGAAAAGTACAAGATAAAAATTCAGTAGTTAATTTAAGTTGGATTTTCATTTTAGCCAAAGAAATAAGCGCTTAAAGGGAGGAGAAAAATGTGGAGGACAAATTTCCATGGGGTAATGCTAAACAGAAAGGCAGGAGGCAGAAGGTGCGGGAGTGCCCCATAGCAACATGACCAATGTCAGGAGTGTAACACTCTCACTTAACCTGGACATGTCCTTGTTACCCCTAGTCTGGGTTTGTGCATTTAATACAGTGCTAGTCACCCTATAACAGATGCTCAAATTATTAAATTTAATTCCACCAAATCAATGCAGTAACAGTGCACAAACAGGAGCCACACATTAATTGTAGTGCGTTCAAAGTATGATGGTATCGACTGAAGATTTGTCATTTAGATCTTTGAGGGCAGAAAACAGACTCTCTAATTTGTGAACATTCAATGTATCTTTAAAAAAAAATGTTTTATTAGTTGTGTTGATGTTGCTGTATACTGATACAAGCTGCATAGATTTTGAGAACAGGACAGTGAAAAAGCTCTACAGAGATCATCAGAAACACCAGTCTCACACCTTTCCCATCAGGCAGCCACCTTCTTTACAGCAAGAGAAGACTGAGATAATATATATATAAAACACAAAAATACCGGATCAAAAGCATACATGGTGTGGATGGGTATTAATTTCAAAGTGAAACTGAAGTCACAGAACTTACATGGACATTCAGAATGGCATAAGTTTTCTGTGGAAACCTATTCTAAAGGAATCCCTTCCGAAGAAAAGTAAATATTTCCTTCACACTGAGACTTAGTGCTTGTGTTTCAGCAGCAGGTACAGTTCGTCTTGTTACACAGTCGCATTCATTTCACAGAGTCAAGCAAGCCAGACTCCTACTGCAAATGGCCAGGAAGGCCATGCCAGGCAACAAGTCTTCAGCTTGTTTTGGAATCAAGACCCCAGAAGTGGATCTCAGTTTTTCAAGCTAGTGTTTACACTTTAGTAAAACAAACTAAAGACTTTGATCTTCGTATTCACAGTATTCATAGCTGAAAATCATATCTAAGCACTTAACATCTGTCACTGGAAATCTGTGCAACACTTGCATAAAACTGGAAGCACCACTAGCTGAAATTGATCTTTATGCAGAGGTTGCTGGATGTCTTCCAGGACAGAAAAGTGTTATTTCATTTTCCTCCCAGCTCTGAACCTGTTGAGCAACCTACAGAGGGATGCAAAGATTTAACTGTAACTGTGTACGTGACAGACTAAGTCCAAGACACAGAGGGTAAACATTTTTATTAAACAGTTCACATCATTTATCAAGATTAGCATTGTTATGTAGTTGTACTTACACAAATTCAGGTTTTGGTTATTTTTCTTCACAACGTTTTTTTTTAACTGCACAAGTCATTCACCACAACTAAGAAACCCGTGAAGACACTGCCAGTGCTATAAAACAAAGCACATATCTGAGTATCAAGGCACCACTTCAAAATTTTGTATCTTAAAACATATCTTTTCTTGAAACACTGAAGAATATTCAAGAATGTTCACTATCAGAGAAGAAATATGTTTCACATCAACATTTCCAAATGTACACATCTGATATGTCTAAAGGGTCCCTGTATTAAAAAAAAAAGTTGGAATTTTCCATTCTTTATCAGATTATATTTTTTTGGTTGAATCATTTTCTGCCTTTTCTTGCTAACACAGCTGAGTCCACAGCCTCTAAACAGCTGTATGTTGTAATAATTTCTTTGTTTGTTCCCATAACAATTCCACAGACCATGACAGCAAAGCCTGTGGTTTATGATATCACCAAATCCCCAGGGAAAGTGTCAAGCTGCTCTTCCAGCCATCCAGTTTAAAAAGCCGTTAAAAGAAACCTACTTTCTGAATTCTCTAAACAGTTGAACAACTTGTTAGTACAAAATCTCAGACATCTTCAAAACATTGTCAAATTTAAGAAATGTTTAGGTATTTGTCATCAAGGTGAAGTATTTCCACTGCTGTCCTCTGGGTGAGGGGCAGTTCACAGCCTGCAAAAGGTCGTAACTGGGAATCGGGTACTCTGACTTCCAACATTTTTCAGGAAGAAACTTTGTGCTCTCAGGAGGTGTTGCATTAACCTTGCTGGAAAATTGCACACCAGATTCAGTGGAGCTCTGGAGCACATTCCTGATTTTATCTTAGTGGAAGATAAAAATACACTTACGTATTTGGTTGAATCAAAACCTAAACTTGTTGGTATTTCCCCAAAACTGGTTTGTTGTAGTTAGCTGAGGAGCAGCTTCATTTGTATTACTCTGTTGGTATCTCTCAACATGAACTTGAAGAGATCACTTCTGAGGGGGAGGGAATTTTGGGTTTTGTGCTCCTGCTGTTTATTTTTTTATCTCATCTGAGAATATAAGGCCAATGTTGTTAGGGGTTGGCTTGAAGGATGACAACTCCACTAGAAACTGCACAAACACATTCGAATCACTTTATATGTAATCCACCTAGCAGACAAATAGTTGTAGATTTTGATGCACTGTCTCAACATGTTTGTTTTATTAAGCCAAACAATGACAGTCTTGTATATTGAACAATCCACAGCCCTAAAATTCTAGATCAAGGATGCTGACATCAGATGGGGTAAGCCTACTTTTGAGGTCTGGTTTGGAATTGCTGAGAATTACCATGACAGTTTTCATACTAGCTTACAGTAAAATGTCTATGCCACTTTAATGAAACCAAAAGACTCTTGAACCCTGCTTCAAATGTTAGCATATTTAACTGTTCAACTAGTTTTTCGAGGGGCTATTTTCTCATTAATCCAGTTAACATAGTTTGTCACTCGTGTATATACTCCAGGTCTGTTGACTCTGCCACAGCCATCTCCCCAGCTGATAATTCCATAGAGGTAAGAGATTTCATCTTCCTCACAGGCCAGAGGTCCACCAGAATCTCCCTGTGTTAAAAGTAAGTCAAGATTATCTAATTTGACAGAAAGCAGTCAGAAAAGGATCAGTTAGGGAAATTCCTAAATTAAGAATGTTTGCATGTGGGATTTAAACAAAAAAAAAAAAAAAGGAAGTAGTGCTCTGCTGAAGTTTCATTATAGAGAGCTTTCTTAGTCATACTCACCTCCAATATATTGGTGGGGTTTTTTATTTCCACATGGAACAGAAGGATCAAAATATCAGATTGCATTTAAAAATCTGAGATTGTTTTAGATTCAGACACCTACCTATGAGCACGGTTGATTTGGGTCACTTTAAATGGGAGTCAGTCAGAAGTCTTTGAAGTTTACATTGTAATCTGGGCACTGCACAGATGGATTACATAAGGCAGAGTATTTGGAGAGTTTCTCAATGCAGTTTATTGCAAATGTCAGAGATCATGAAGATTTTGAAAGAAGGGTGTTGCATACCTACACACTTTTCCATGTGACTGTGGGACGCTATAATTCTATGTGGCATATGGGGGTTTTGCATCTGTTGAATTTGATGCCACTGAGCTTTTTCCTTGTCATTAAAACCATAAACCAAAAACAAGACCAAACTGACTTTTGATGACACGCTACAGCAAGGGTGATTTTGGAACACTTCTACTTATTTAAAAGCTTGCAAGCATTTGGGAAGGGGGTTGTTATTGTTATTACTCTTAGATTGACTTTTTACAGAAATGAAAAGAAGAAATGTGACTTAGTATTGCTGAAAGGAGCCACCGCTGGTTGTTGGAGACTACGGAGCAAAGTAGGTAGGAAAACCATTTTGTCTTTATACTAGGAGTTTTCTGTGATAAAAGAGGGACAGCAAATGAAGTCTTGCATCTGAGATCAGTTTACTTTTCAGAATCTTGCTTATTTCTCCACAACTCATTTCACTGATTTTGGTATCAGTGCACTGATTTTTTTTAAAAAAGTTTCCAAGAACATATTTTAAAAATAAATACATTGTCTGCTTGGCATTTCTTGCTCTTGAAATATTTTCATATGCAACAGATGGTTTATAGTTTAATTTCCTAAGCATACATTAAGAAAACTCAGAGATTAGCTACATTTGTTGTGACAGTAAGAGGTCTACGCTATTTCTCCTTAGACCACACTACAAGTCTGCCAACAGGAAATAAATATGAATTATTGATTCACTAATAATGATTTGCTGTCATGAACACTGTTCTTCAGCAACATCTGTGACTCTAAATCACTGTTTCTTAGACTTTGCAACTCTCTCCCTCTCTCCACTATCTTCTTTCTCCCTCTTATTTCTGATCAGCTCTGTTTTTCCAGCACAGGGAGCAAGGACCAGCTATAATGCTGTGTCTGGTATATGTACTTCCAGGGCAAGGCAAGGAAAACTAAGCAAGCAAGGTAGTTTCTGGTTCTCTGACTAGTACGAACACTTGCAAGCAATAACTACAATCGATTCTCAACCCTGGCCTGGAAACCTTGAGCCACTGCTGTCTGTTGCCATTTCACTCTTGACACTTTTCTTTGGACACTTTTATGATCTCTATAGGGGTTCTAGCACACAGTATACATTATATTCTTTGCTTTACTTACTCACACTGCCAACTATTAGTTGTGTGCTGCCTATTCCAAATTTATGCTAGTAAATGAACTGAAAATAATATCTGAAGGTTTGTGTAAGGAATAATCTGATCCCTCATTTTAAAAAAAAAGGTCTCACCACAGCAATTCTGCATCCTTGTTCAGAGCCAAGGTGTGACATAATTCAAAAAGAGATGCAAAGTAGTAAAAGCATGAGGTCATTCCATGAAGGACTGAAGTCATGAAACACAGTTTTCCAATTGGCTGATATTCTGCACCATTAAATCCCATCCACCAGAGTAACCTCAGCTCCTTCCCCCTCCAAACCTCACCACTGTTACCCAGCTCCTGCCCCAGGTATCCTTATTTCCACTTAGGCAAGAGGCAGCAGCTCAGAGATTTGGGTCCGCACAGGTATATGGTGGTGGGCCTGACAGCATATCCCTGCCAGCTGGCCAACAAACCATTGCCATCACAATGTAAGCTCAGCCAGGAGCTAAAGCAACTCACCCTTCAGTGCACAGCCACTGCCTTTTATGAAGGTAGGAGGAATATAGCACCCTGGAGGGTTTTTTGCCCTTTTGTAAAACTTAGTTGACGTTGAACAGGTTAAAAAATGAAGGCGGAAGCAAACGGTGCAGTCATGTAAATTTCTTTTCTTTAGGAACATTGTAATGTCAAAAGTAAGCACTGTAACACTGCAACATTTCTGGCAGTAATATACATTTATATTCTCTACCTAGAGATGACTCACAACCTTACCTGACAAGCATCAGATTTGTTATCAAAGTAGCCAGCACAGAACATATTTTCGCTGATTTCTGTTCCATAAATTTCAGGGCTTCTGCACTTCTCCTCCGGAATAATTGGAATCAGTGTTTCTTGCAGGACATTTGAATAACCAGATATATCTTTGAAAATTCCCAGAGAGGAAAAGAAAGTCATTTTTATAGAATGTGAAGAGTGCAACATGGAAACACAATGCGCAATATGACATATAAACACACTTAACACATCTCAGTCTTATTAGTTTTGTGGATCTCTTTAAAATATAATAATTTTCCTGGTGAGAAGATCACTTTTTATTCCTCCAATCAGATTCCATGCTTTAAAATAATAATATTAATTTAAAATAACGGTATGCCATGTCCAGATGTTAATCCACTTTGGGTTCTCTGATTTCCTAGAGACTCGGGAACTCTTTCTGGATGTGATATTAAATCATCAATCTATCAAAGGCTCTATTACGTCTTTTTGCCTTTAGACTACACATTTAGATCAGGACAACATTTGCGAACTTTTAGCAAAATGAGACAGCCATCTCCCCCATCCTTCTCGTCTGTCTACATAAAAATTCCTCAACTGAAAGGATGGGATGGATTTTTCTACCTTTCTCAAGCTGGATGTAAACACTTCCTAGCCCAAAATCTATCTGGCCCTCCCTGTAGATGTTTCCAAAGTTTTGTGCTGGTGAAGGTAAACATCACAGACTAGTAAGTTGATTGCGTTTGGTTTGCAGTCTTTAATACCTACCTTTAGAAGCCAGGGGTATGATTCACTTGACTAAGGTGTCAGTTGTTGATGCCTACAACTAAGATACTTGCTCCCCTCCCAGTCCACAGAGATCTAACTAGCTCATAACTCATCTCATACTAAAATAGACACAAATGGTCAAGGGAACCACATTCCCAATTCCAAGGACTATAAAGGAAGTTCAGGATTTCTATGTCGGATGTAAATGTAAACCTTTAAAGGTAGGTAAAAAGAATCCCACCAGAAACCCCTTGGAAAATATTTTACCAAACTATCAGTTTTATAACATATACTTGAGCATTATATTTTTATTATAAACAGTTTTTTTTCTATAGACACCAACTCTCTTTGTACTCACTCTCATGCTTGTGTCCCCATCCAGAAATCTGACATTTGAACTGATCAGGGAAAACAGTGTTACTTTCCGGCAAGCAGATGGGCTGAACAAACTGGGACTTGATGGCACAACGTTGCCCATTCTTCTTCAGCTTAATCAAAGCTGCAGAACAGAAAATATAGGAGGAATAAAGTGACTGTTCCCTTTCTTTAATGGGATTGGCAGCAATGGGTCTCAGATACAACTTTAATTATCCCCTAAGCCTCTCCTAATTAAGATATTTCAATCAAAGACAGACAGACTCATCTCAACAGCACCTGATTTCACAGCAAATTGAAGGCTGAAACATTCAGCTACTCCCCTTGTGGGAATATTTATTTTATGCTGCACTCACCGAGCAGATTTTGCTTCACTGCCTTTGTAGAGAATGGGGAAGATAGAAAATGCATATGTCTCCTCCCACCTTGAGTTAAATAACAGTGACATATCCACAACTTTCAGCTGAAATAAGTGGGATGTGCAAGTGCTCACTGCTTCTGAAAGTCTGGCCACCTGCCTAATTCCAATTTATTTAAAAAATTAATTACTGCTAGAGCTGATGTATTTCATGCTCTGTTATCACTGAGTTCAGCAAAATTCAAGATCTTGAAAATAAAGGAATAAAAAAAAATAAGGATATTTCAAAAACAAGCTTCTGAAAGCTACAAAGAGAAAGCAAGCTACACAACCTACACAACATTTACTGTCCCCTCATGGGGCTGAAGGTAGTGTGAATATGAACCTGTGCGGCATTATGAGCTTGAGACTGAAAGTAGCAGAGATGTTGGTTCCTTTCTAACAAACCCCTTGTGTTTGGCCGTAGAGAAACAGAGGAAGCTTTGTGCTTGGTGTAACAAGGGCCGCACACTGGGTTTAGGTGCACTACTCAAAGAGGACAGAGCTGAGGTAATGTGGACACACCTTCTGAAGCTTTACATCATGCCTCTTGGAAGCTCCAGGTTTTCTGAGCACAGCTGTGTGGGAAGCAAGAGATCCCACCGGATAGTCTTATTTCTCTACTGACTAAATATTTTGGCCTTTGTGGAACATGTAAAGAGTATCTCACAGGCTGAGAAGCGCACACAAACCACGCTCCAACACTCAGCATCTTGCTCTTCCTCGCCTTCCTCCTCTTCCCCACCAACTCTGCCTGTTTCTGAATCCCCGAAACTTCCCAGAAAACAATCGTGTGGTTGTTTGTTTCCTTTAGAAAAGCATTTTCAGCAGGAAATAACATTTCTGCTTCATCAGTAGAAATCACTGACAGGGCAGAACATGCCCCCACATCTTTCCCTCTCAGTTTCTGCCTGTTTGTTTGTTTGTTTTTGCAGTTACGCTTATCTTAGGCCCTCCATGTTAAGCTGACCCTAGATTTGGACGTTGCACGTCAGTGAAGCGCGCCAAATTTCAGAGTAATTAAAAAAGTTACGAGATCTCAAAGTGCCAACGGTGGTTTACACCAGGATATTGCAGAGCAGAGTAATATCCCAAATCCAGTTTACCTCCTGGTACGCTGTGACAGAGCTCCCACCAACACAGCATCTGAATGATTTTTGCTACAGAGTGGAAAATCTTCACCATCTGGGAGAAGAAAAGCCAGTACATGCTTGACCTAAACTATCCCCAGTGCTAGGCTGTTAAATAGTCTCGTAGAGAAAGTGCTCACACAACTTTCTACCCTGGGTGATGTGCCACATTTCACAAAAGCAGATCAGAAAATAAGAAGCAAGTTGCTGTTCCATTGTCATTCTGACTAAGATTATAAGGTCAATCAGAAGGGCATTTAACTTTTGACTGATAAGACAGCTGATTTTTAAATCCATCTCAGTGTAAAAAATGATTCTTAGTAACATAAATTTTCAGAGCAGATGGGGCTCTTATATTCATCTCGTCACACCCTCTATACAATACAGACAATAGAATTTTACCAAGTAATTCCTGCATCAAAACCACAGTTTCTTGTTCAGTTGAAAAAATGCCTAATCTTGCAAAGACTTGAAGTGAAGATGAATCTGCCATACACCTAGGTAAATTGTTCCAAAGGCTAATTATCATAATTATTTAAAATCTGCAATTTATTTCTCATCTGAATTTTTCTAGCTTTCAGATGCTGTTATAACTCTGTAGAACTAAGAACTGTCTGCGCTCAAAAGCCTCTCCTACTCTCTATGATTCTTCCACTAAGAAGGCAGTTTTGATGGATCAATAAACTTGAAACTAAGTTGAGTGAAAAGAAAATAAAACTGCAAGAACAAAAATACTCACCAATATCATGTTCAGTAGGGTTAAACACAGAATATTGAGGATGCAAGATGTATTTCTCTATTTCAAATGTTTGTGTTACAGCAGTCGTTTTATTAAATATGTGCTGACCCAGAACTACTCTAATAGTGGATTTTAGTGGACTGTAATACAAAAGAGAGAACAAGGAATTCTGTGATTAGCAGGAGAAATGAAGTCTAATTTCCAATGGCTGTGTATCTCATGAACTGTTATAAACTCAGCTCTACATCAAGTCCATTATTTACCCTCTCATAATGCCTTGACCTGTTTCCCAAGCTTCCTACCTACTGGGGGCCGGGAAGAAGATGACTAATGTTACAGTGAGTCCCAGGTTCTGTGGGTCCTGATTAGCCTAATTAAAGGCTGCTTCTCCTTGACAGAAGGAAAAGGCAGCACAGGCACTGGTGCCCAGCTGCTGTCTGGCTACCAAGCATCTTCAGGGGCTGTAAGCACTTATTTTTCTAGAAACAACTGAATCGACTTGGACTAGACTTTACCAATGAGTACAAAACTTACTGAGGAGGAAATGAGGGACCCAAAGATGAGACAGTGGTGGATATCTCATTTCTCAGGGAAACCAGGCTCCTAAAAATATTACAGTCATGGGTCAAAATTTCAAAGGTGCTGGCAAACTGACAACTCAGGAACATCTGGAGAGCTTCCACCTAGGAGCTATCACCACTTCTGCTCTGAAATTAGATTGATCTATGTTAAATCTGTTGTCTAGCATCAAAAGCAACTTGGTGGAGGAAGGTCCCAACAGCACACTGATCTAATGGGGAAAACCACACTCAGAAGAGAATACAGTTTTTGTAATTCACACTATCTTTTACAGCCATTGTATATTTACTTTAGAAAGACCACAGTCCTCCCATATCTGGTGTCCTAGGACAGATACCTAATAAGAATGAGTATAACAACCAGAAAGAAAGGCATTTGGGAATAACCAGGGACTGTTTGGAAAGAGTAAATTTTCTAGCTTTGAAAGCAACAGAACCCAAATTTCACTCTTGCTTTAAGACAAATTTGATCTTCATCTGCATAAGTCTACAATGAATATAGTTAGCAAGTATCTTCAACATCAGAGCACTCATATGTTTTATTATCCAGTGAAGGAACAGAAAATATCTGCTGTTATGCGTCACGAACAGATGCAGAGTGGTCAACATCATTGCAGTTTCTCTAGTTGTGTTTTTGTGCATCCCCAATGCCTGTCAAATGCAAAAGCACTGTGGAGTCTCCGCCAGTACTGAGCGTGAAGCAATAGCCAGCAGTAATGTACTTAGAGGAAAGAGATTCTACCTAACGGTAGCACAGAGAGCCGGCAGCTACCTAGCAACAATAACTATGCTTATAATTAACAAAGGAAAGTGCAAAGTGACTGGAAAACAAAAAGAAGATAAAGTATTCCTTGATCAATACGTAAGGCAAGGATTTTCTCAGTGTTCTTGCAATGGTAAACCAACCACCTTGAAAATCAGATTTTGAGCCTGTAAAACAGAGTGGAAGTTCTGAATAACAATTAGAATAGGTTTTAAAAGCACTGAATTGTCCTTCTATGACTTACAGGTGGTTCATTCAGGAAAAGAAATAACACATGTGGGGGTTATGGAAAAGGGGAAAAATAATAATAAAAAAAACAGTTAGCTGCACAGGTATCTATTGTCGCCTAGTGGAAAACAGTTGAAATTGTGGCTAACAGAGGTACTAAACATACGGAAGGGTGCATATTACAATGCAGCAATTATGGAAAATCTGTATGTACCAAACCACCAGCTGGAAGTGGGTGGAAATGTCCTGAATAGCTGCCAAAGTTAGTAGCTATTTCACAACATTTGAAAATCAAATGCGTTGTGGCTCGAGCTCCAAATGCTTCAGTACAGCATTCACAATGGTATTATTAGGTCTACAAGCTATCAGTGTATGTATTCTGGCACTCAGTTTTGTTTCTCTTGGCTTCTTTACTATGCAAAGGAATAATGGGTATGAAATGATGTAATATCTTTCCCATCAAAGCGATCAAACTGAAATCAGGGAAAGTGTTTAGCATTTGTAGAAAATGAAATATTAAGAATAAAGTAAGAGCATCCTATAGTCAATATCTTCTCCGGCGTCCCACAGCTAGAGGACAAAAAAAAAAAACTTAAAAAACCCAAAACACCTCTCAAGGAAATAAGACTTGAAAATTCAGCAGTTCAGTTCTTCCCTCTGGCTTTTTGTAAAGCTCATCCCACTCTATTTGTGTCAACCAAAGTAATTTATTGTCTCTAATAAATCATTGCTTGGCTGTCTCAGTCTTTCTGAACAAAACGTGGCAGTGAGCATAGTCATCTCTGTTGTATCTCGAAGCAAGCATAAATGTTCAAAAAGGTAACCGAGAAGAAGAGAAATATTTATATCCCCCTGCAGATGCCTGCACACGCAAGCTCCCATTCTATGTCCTGCTCCACCCTACCTTATTTCTTCAGTCAGGTCATTTAGCTTCTTTGAGTCTCCTTAAGGAACAAATAATGGCTTATGAGATTGTGGTGAACACAAATAATAGAACTCCAGGCTGTTTGTTAGCTCATGAATAGCATTAAAATTGCCAGAAACTCTTTTTGGTCTTTTATAATCTCATCTTCTTTGTTACTTGTTTCAGTTCAGGTTTGTTGTGAGTCACAAGCAGAAGGTGACTATGAGGAGGAGAGGACCTACTGTCATACTGAGTTTACCTGTTAGCAAAGCAGTGTGCTGCTGACACAACCCAGCAAGTCTGAATAAGGCTTCCGCCACAGAAGCTCTCTCCGATATATATAGCTGCTGTCCAGGGATGAGATCCAGGCAGAGATGATGATCCCCCAACAATCCTAGGTCTCACAAAACTTCTTTTTTTATGTCTTCGCCCACATGGTCTTCGTGTAGCTGCATAACTATCTATGGTGTCTGGAACTGGTGGCCTCCTTTCCCTGCTTGCTGAGATATAAAGGGATAAGGCATCAGACTGTAAATGCTTGGGGTTTCTAAGGACTGGAATTTTTATAGGAGTCTTTAGAAGAAAGATTCATTAAATTGTCATTAAACATTCACATACAACTTAATCTCATTCAGTTCCTCAGGAGACTCGCACGACTGGAAGCTATGCCTATGCCCAGCACTGGCTACACATGTACTAGTTAAATTATATACACCTGCAAACATTCCTAGACATTGTTTCATTTACCAGTGCAAATATAACCTTCACTACTGGAGGAGGCACAATAGAATGTATGACACATCATATCTTCATTTTTGGATTCTGGACAGAGCTTTACCATTGCAACGGCAAGGACTAGGACACTTGTGTTAATATCATCTATTAAATGTATTCAAATCCAAAAATGCAAATAAAAAAACTACTTTATAGACTGACTTTTCAGATTACAACTCTGTTCTAAAGGTCAGCTTCAATATTAACAACAGTTAAATATTAATTTAGGGGAAGAGCAGAATCTTTAGTTTTTGGAATTAAAAACTATGTCTCATACATCTTCATGATCCAGTCCTCCATTTGTTCACAGAGGCCCATTCACTTCACTGGGCCCATAGTTCCCTCAGCGATGACAATTTGTACTAAAGCATCAATCATTTCTGACATCTTGTACATTCTAGCAGAAAATTTGGTGATGTTGGGATGACTGTGACTGAAAGTGGTTGTGTAAGAGCACTGTTATTTCAGGACAAAAATTGCAGATTGTATCACAACCCCAAAAAATGCAAAAGCAGCCTGTTGTTGTCAGTTGATTTACTGCAAACAGTGAAATATTCAACACTCCTGGGAACAGTAGAACAGTTACAATTATACAGTGAAAGCTTGTCCTAAAATCAATAAATCTTTCTTCATTCATTCATAACATGGATTTTAAGAGAACCTTTACATACCACAGGATGGAATGTCACAATACTCCCAAGACAAACTATTGTCCTTCATGATGTAACACCATGGCTTCTCATCATCATCTGGATTTCTAATTAATTCAGAGGGAAATTGAATTACAAGCATTAACCACAGTGTTGTTCCAAGCTTCCCAGAGGTTTTCTGATTTTTCCTCTTGCACTATGCAAAGGACTGACAGGACTCTCAGGTTTTAAGCCATCTAACAAAGCACTGAAGCACCTGCTAACCCCTAAATGGGTGAGCAGCCTTTCCAGTAGAATTCTTCATGCATAAAGCTAACCAGGTTCTCTAGGACCTGAAATACAGACGCATGACTAAACACCTGTAAAATTTGCCTGCAAATATTTGGATGCATGAACATGTTCACATGGTTTAAATACAGCCCACCCTGAAGTGCTTTAACAGCTATCAGCTCAGCTATTTTCAGAACTAAATCCCATAGGAGAGATTCCTTTTTTTAGATTATTATATTCAGCAAGGAGATTCCAACACAGGTAGATTTACAGGAAATTCATAACAAGAATATCTAGCAAAAAAAGAATTTGAGAAGCTGAGCTTCACATTCCCTGGAGAGTCTGAGGAAATGAAAGACTACCTCAAGAAAATATTGTATTCCTCAAAAAGAAAAAAAAAAAGGGAATATTAGAAACAGTTTAGCCCTCTGTTACCTTGGTGTTAAACATGTTTTGGTTTGATTCCATTAGGGTTTCTCCATGGTATAGCCTAATTTGCTTTATCAGTGTCTTTTAAGTAAGCAGAAATTTGTCCAATTTACTCCTCCAAGAATATAGGGAAACTGAGGATCCAGAAGGATCTTCCATAGGCCAAGAATAATAGACAAGGTAATTCAGGGCTCCAGATAAACAGTAATTCTGTTTCAGTTGGATTTATCAGAAGCACTATCTATTCTTGTAAGGTTCTTCAAATTTTTTTCTTCTTTAATCTGACTGCTCTTCAGAAAAAGATTAAAGCACTTTCAAATCCTCAGAACTGAAGAAGGAACAGAAGTTGAGTCATCTTCTGCCAATAATGTTTCTAAATTAGACTATTTGAAGAAGATATCTGCAGGATTATATAGTGTAGCAGAGATATCCCCAGAAATTGTAACAAGCTGGAAAAAAAAAGTGAAAAGCTTTTTTCTCAGCTCTACAGAACATGAACACATCAGCTCCTACACCATTTTGTTCTTCACATTTCAAATCTGCAAGTGAATGTTGTGCTTAAATTATGCCAATTGAAGGGATCAAGTTTTATCAAATCATAAAATATGTGCTAAATAAATTGCCATACTGTGCTGGGACACCATAAATCTCATACTTAAGTGCTTGAATCGGGACCAAGCCGTGGAAAGCAAGCTGATCTGGGTTAAGGGAGGTTGTAGAAAGTGGTTATTATTAGATCCTGTTAGATAGAAAAGAGCTACTTTCAACATGTATGCATGCTTTTAATCATCAAACAAATTAGGAAGTGCAGTACATTTTGATTTTCCTGAAATACTGGTCTAACTTCCATGGAAGACAAAACGAAAAAAAAAAAAAAACAACCAAAACCTAGACATCAAGCAGTTATTTATGGAGAATCATCTAAAGTTTACTGTTTCTAGCATTTGCCCATCTCTAGGATGCTCTCTAAATGGAAGCATTTCCTTTATTCATGGATATCCATTGATTTAATGAAGACTCCAGAGGCAGAAGGGACTAAAAGTGACTGAGGAGAAAGCACAAACCTACACAGGCTATTTCCATTACATCTGAATAGAAAAGTGTAGCAGAAATGTAGTTTATTGATATATGGTTCAATCAAAATTGAAACACTGTGAAATGTTATTTGACAATATTTTTGCCTTGGAAGAAATCTGGAAAAGAAATTGTACATGCCATTGCAACATTATTGAAATACAGTGCTTTGATTTTTCATTTTCAAACAACTATTCACTTTTATGTTATGAATTTCACAACTTAAGAATTAGAAATAAGAAGTTAAGCATTTCAATTTGGCTATTGCATTTCCTTCTCCTTTTGGATGGTCATTTATAAACAATTTCAAAAGTTTTGCACTATGGTGTCATTTGAAAAAAATATCTCAGAAAAAATAGGACTTGGAATTACCAACATTATTTTGTGTCTGAGCTTCCCTTGGCAGACCCACTTGTTGAGTTAGCTTATCTACCAGATCTTCTGTACACTTATATCTCTCGTGTCAGTCTAGGTTTTCTGAGACAGGGATAACACTTGCTTTGAGATTCCTGGCCCTTCTCCCACGATACATCCATCTCTTGATTTACAGATACAGGGCAAAGGAGAACTTTTCTCACCTGCAGTAAGAGAAAGGTCCCAAGCCAAGCTGTACTGCTTTCTCAACACTGTTGACATGAAGCTCTTGGTAAAGTAAGTCTGAATCCCAAGGCAAGCAGCTGTGTCCAGAAAGGGTCATCTTTGCTGTACCTCTGTACTCCGTGCCGTTGCCAACATAGCACCGATGGCTTGGAACTGGCAAAGCATAAGATACAGGTCAGGAATCACTACTAATTACATGTGAAATATATCACAGCTGAGGTTCCAACTGAGAACCAGCAGGCCCAATTCTGTATAGTGCCTTTCACAGAAATTGAATGCATCAAATGAGCTCCTTTTTTTTTTTAACAACAAATAAAAGAACCCAAGCGGTTAAAACTTCTTTTTAAAATTAGTGGTGAGTTAGCTTCATTTTACACATGCACAAATAACTATTCAACAGGCAGTTTGGTGGAAAATTTGTGCTGCATATGAAAGATTTTAGTCAGCAATCTGCAGCAAAGTCAGCAGTATGGCTGGGATTCCTCCTGTCTAATTTTAGACAAAACTGAGCTCATCATGGGAGACTCCCTTTTCAGTCAATTAAGAGAAACAGGCAGTTCTAGCACCAAACTGATCCAGCCTGTTTAAGATGACTTTTTTAAGATTAAATGAATCTTGCCATACACTCTTGACTACATTGACTGAATCTCCATTGACAATGAGGGGAGCTTAATTCAGATAGAGGTATGTGTTGTAAGTACTGAAAAAAATCCTGCCCTCCCAGCAAGTGCTTAAAAGGTCTGCTTTTACAAAATACTTCTTTTTATAGCCTCATACGTACCTATATAGATACACACCATACCCAGATATATATATGCCATACAATATAATATTATATAATTTATTTTATATTCTTAATAATATATATGTGTAGCTACACATTGCAAATATATAAACTTTGCAAAAATTTAACCAGTAGGTTGAATTTTCTTATTCAAAACCCATTTCTTTGTCACCTGCACATGAGTTATTTCTTCAGATAGGTCTGACACATACATATTCTATGACCGGTATACTCAGCTGCCAATATCTATCAACAGCACATACCAGCATTGTGGCTGAAAAGCATATGGAGATGCATTTATATACAAATAGCTACACTGAGCAGAAAGTCTACACTTCAAAACAGAGCTCTGAGTATCCCAAAGGAAATACAAAACCATCTAATGTACAAAGAGGATTAATTGTGACCGAGCCTCAGAGGGTTTCTTATCCCAACCATGTCAGTGTGACTTATCCTTGACATCTGCAAGACTGGCGGAATCTTCTTCTAAACTTATAAACATACTTAAATATATAACATTATGATATTGCCTGACTGTTGAAAAACATGCTATGAGGATGATCTATCACACCACACAGTGTGAACAGATATTGCCAAAGATCCATTTATCGTGACAGAATATGGTGACACATGAACCAGGGCATATAACCAGCACTGAAGTAGTGAATCACAGCACTGGACTGCTGATGTCAGTTATCCTTCCAAGTCTGTAGCAACAGACCTCAAAACCACAAGCAAGCGTATGGCACAGATTTGGGAGCTGGAGGTCAAGAAATTTGGTGCAAGAACTTCAGTGTGAGTTAGCATACAAATACTGAGCCAGATTCACTTTATAGCTTGGCCTGGCAGACACTTCTGAGATGATCAGACAACATTTTCTCCTACCTGCACCCTGAATCAAATTCCCTTTATTTCAGTAACTATGAATATAACATTAAATCAGACTCATATTTTAACAACCATAATCTAGGAGCTCACAGAAAATAATTTGTCTATCGTTTCTACTGCCAGCAGTAGTAACCATTTCTTGGCAACCTTTCCATTTATTTTCTGGGCAAGTTGTAACTTACACTGCTTTGTTTGCCTGAAACAGTGTCAGGAAAATACCACCATCACGCTCTATGCTAAATTCTTTCATTTACCAAGGTGCTGGTTTTACTTGTGCTGTATTGATTACATTCAGAAATGATTTAGAGTTGACTACTTGTATGAGGATGAAATAAGACATTCTGTTTCAGTGCAGAGCCAGGGCCATATTTTGCAATACCAATGATTTGGACATCTTGCAGATGGTGATTACAAGTTCTGCTCATTCTTGTCAGGCTTAAAATCCAGGGCATCTCTGTTTCATCAGGTCTGCTAGTCATTGCTAAAGCCAACAGATTATAATTGGAAGAATTTGGCCCCTTTCTAAATCATCCCTCATGTTCTCCTCCTGTAACTAAGAAGTTCGGATTGCATATTGTACTTATTGAGAGGAAAAGTAATATCTCTCAGATACTTTTATTTTCTTTTTGGATTTTTAAGGAGTATTTTGGACACAGGAGTAAAGTGACTTAATCTCATATATTGTGAAGCAGCATCTAGGTTAACACAGTGGTTTCATTAGTAGCTTTCCATCAATCTATTCTTCACTCCAGCAAGCTTTATTTGACTGGCTCACAGTAGCACCACAGTACCCACATCACTCATTAAAGGGCACTTCATTGTGTATCTAAGGCCACTAAAAAGCATATGCAAAGCCTAATACTTTTTATCACCTGTAATTCAGGACTAACAGTTCCAAAAAAAACCCTTTGCAACTATTGCAGTTGTATAGATCTTTTGCTTCTAATACTCTTTTTTGAACTTACAGCACTGAAAAAATGTCTTTTTCCCTCTTTGTCAGAAACAGTGTGGTCTGCTTTCAGCAGTTCTTAATGGATTGCTCTGACTGGGAATTGTTAGTTCTTAATGCCATCTGCGAATTCACATAACTCTGAAGCATTTCTTTTCTTAGGTGGAAGAAAGTAATATAGAGCATAATGTATATACTTTTCTTGTTCACTCACTTCCCTGTGCTACTGCCAATCACTAAGTTAAGAGTAGAAATGGCCTAAACTTGGCCAGATGATGAAAGTTTTGATGCAAGTGCAGATCGAGTTACTCTGCAGACCTATGCCACTATCACCACTGTTCATCTCTTTTCAGAAACAAATTAAAACTAGAAATAATGTCCTGTTGTGTTTTGTTTTTTAAACCCCAGAGGCTTAAATAGCTCACATAAAACATTCTAGGTATGTTAGAATGGCATATTTTATCAACATGTCACACCAATTCTGTCTCCTAATTTTTCAATAAAAAGCAGGTTGGGGTCTTAAAATTAAAAGTGATCTGAAGTAGCAGTTATCCAACCAGTTCTAATTACTAACTTCCTGAAAACATTTCACAAGATTTTTTGTCACCAGATCTTGTTTCAGGTTCTGTAGCTACATACCTGAATATTTTTATGAGTTTCTTTTGGAAGTCTTTCTGTAGAAAACAATGTATCCTTTAGATTTTCTTTTTCCCCAAACATCTCATCAGCAATTTTCCTAATGTTCTCGAGCTTTGACTGTATTTTCCTTCCAGATACACATAAGCTGTTTCATTCTGTTAATAAAAATATGTTTTTCCCCTGATGGTCCTAATCGTAGAAGAGGATAGTTTTAAGTAAACCTTTTAACCCTGAGCAACCTGTAATGCTTTTGTTAGATTAATTTCTTTTTTGGTATTGCTCTATATCAGCCAATGGCAGAAAGGGAGATGGGGGAAGAGGGGAAGGACATAAGTCCCCTCTCTGCTTACAATTGTCTTTACAGTAAGTCTTCTCCAGTGTTTTAATTATCAATAATCCCTGTGGAATAGTTTTTTAGAAAATCATAAACTTTAGCAAATCTTTGGTGGAATTAGAACATCCTCCATCCAGACCTTTTTTGGAGCACATGTCCATTCCTTTTGCAGTGCATCAGGAAGCTCCAGAGGCTTGAGTACTTGCCCTGTGTTCCCTGCACTGGTCAGAGAGAGCACTTCAGCACTCACTACAGAGCAGCTGTTTTGTAAGACAGGGCATTCATATCTCCCTGAAGCCTTTCTAATGTCTGTCAGTGTGTATTTCCACCTGATCCTGTTTCATTGATTAACAGTGAAGATGAATAGCAATGAACAATGAAATTTTATGCCTTTGCATAAGCTTATGGCTTACACTGCCTCAGCATTGCTCTCCAAGGCATCCTTTACAAGGGTATAAATGAAGTTTCCTACCTACATGAGCTCAGGCTCATCAGATGCCTGCAGAAGGGTCAGTTTTATCTTGATTCACCCAGAAGTTCCCCGATCTCCTTTCCTGGGTAGCCATGAGATCCCCTCAGAGATGAAAGGTATGAAAGTCTTTGATTTTAGGGAGCTGTACTTCCCCTGCTACAAGTACAGCTAGCCCAGGGGTCCTCAAACTTTTTAAACAGGGGCCGGTTCACTGTCCCTCAGACACTGTCAGGGGCCGGACTATAGTTTGGAAAAAAATGAATGAATTCCTATGCACACTGCACATATTTTATTTGTAGTAGTGCACAAAAAAACAGGAAAAAGAATGCCGTATCCGGCCCACGGGCCGTAGTTTGAGGACCCCTGAGCTAGCCACTAATCTGAGTTGGCAACAAACGTGCGACTGAAAGAAGTCTCCAGTATTGGTAGAGATTGCTCTTACAGGCATCTCACTTCATCAGACAAAGCACTGAAAACTCCCCAGGTATTCTGAAAGCAGTAAGGCAAATATTCCTGTGCAAAATGAAACAAAAACCACACAAAGAGCTTTGAAAGACATCCACATTAACCTAGCACGGCTCCCAGGTGAATATTTGGTTTATCTTTCATTGACTTCCTGTGCTTCCTAAAAATCTCTGTAAATATCTAGAAATGTGGCCAGGTGAGCAGAAAGCAGTTGCCATCTGTTTCACTCTTTAATGATGAGAATGGGATGTCTAATGAGTAGAAGCAGGAGATTCCACAGCAGCAGCCCCAGGACTGGACTGTTCCTGGCTTGAAGCAAATTGCTTCACATTTTCATGTGCTAATACCTGTCTCTGAAAGTGAGAATAACAGCACCCATTGTAGCTTTCAGAGTTTGCAAATTAATGTACATAAACCGCAACTGAAGTATAGGAGAAGCTATATATCTATATAGCTATATTTCTGTGTAACTTAATCATACATTTGTAATATTTGTCTAGATTTCAGTATTACTGTTTGGGCTTATGATGGGCAACAACAGATAATGCATGTCACTAATTTATGACAAATAATTGGTTCTAATAGTTGTGTTGCTTTCTGGTTTGTTGAATAGCAATAAAACCTCTGGACAGACAGCACCTAACACTGAAATAAACCCCTGCTGAAACCATAGCTTGATCATGAAACACTCAAACAATCTGTCTGAGCCAAAAACTAGGCAGAAATGTGAAAGAATTGGCATTCTTTTGTAATTAATTAAATCTGATAGAAACTTGACCTGTAATGCAAGGATGGATTTAGGACTGGGAAAATGAAGTGATTTATATAGCACAAAAGATCTCTTTAACTTGCATCTTAACATAAGGATGGGACATTCTCTTCACTGAAGATAAACTTATTGATATATTTTATATTTCTTCTTCAAAGTATCTTTGTGCTTTTCTACTTGCAAGTACTTAAGTCAGCTGCCTTAAATTGAAGAAATTTATGTTTCTTATAAAAGCTAGCGTACAATTCTACTTTCTGAGTAGGAAGGTGACCCCTGGAGAACACCGCTTGTGACCAGCAGCAGGAACACCTCCCACTAGACCAGGTTGTGCAAGGCCCCATCTAACATGGTCTTGAATACTGGATAGCAATGGAGCATCCACAACTTCCCTGGACGACCTGTTCCAGTGTCTCACCACCCTCGTAGTGAAGATCTTCTTCCTAATTTCTAATTTCTATTTAAGAAACAGACTGGCTAGCAGTTAATGATGATCAATGGACAAAAAGTTTCTCTGTAAAGAGCCAGTAATGAGAGGGTGGTCTGTGGAGCACCTGAAGCACCCTGAGTGGGCTAGTGGAAGAAGCAAACAATGCAATGGATATTTCTACAGCAATCCAAGGGGTGAGCTGAAAGCCTGTGAGCTGCTGTACCATGTCTACCACATCCTCCATTCAACCACCTCCCTAAATGACAATTATAGAGCAAAACAGATTGCCTGGATTAAGAGATGTCAGTCCCTTCACATTTCAAAAGAAGATGTGCCCTCTATAAAACATAATTAACTGATGCCTCTGTCATGTCTCAGATAAATCAAAAATAGGATAAAAACACCTTGAATTAACCAGTATCCAATAACTAACACTGCTGCCAAGTCAGGCACCTATCATAAAAATAAAGAGTCATCAGCTGCTTCATATTAGCAGCTGCAAATATTAATTGTATTAGCTTATACTAGGATTACATCAAAGACTTGTCATCTAACAAGATGCTGTTGTAGAACACAGAAGGTACCACAGAAACCTTAGTGCCCACCAACATCTGGAAAAAGCATTTAAGTCCTTTGTTGATCTTCAACTTACTCTCATCTCTGGCTGGAGACATTTTTGCCTATTCCTTGGTATTTGCCTTATAACTCAATCCTTATAAAATTAATCCTTGCTATACGCTATCCTGCTGACAGTATAGCTCATTAGCTTTCTCTTCTCTAGCCTGTATTTGCCAAGATGTCAGGTGTAAACCACTAATCCATAACATCCATGCAAATGGTGCTTCTGTCTTCATTTGCCTTGTTCTCTATATCAGCCAAAATCTTTATTATGATTCCTAAATCTGTAAAGAAACCTGGGAGATCAGCGTAGCCTCACATTTATGACCTCCAAAAATTACACCTTAGAATTATTGTTTTGCAAAGCCACAGTTATCACTAGTCTCCTGTGCACTGTCCTCTATATTGACACTTACTGCAATGAATCAGAGGTGGGTTCTTAGTTGATAATGTCATCCTCACTCACTTTTTCTTCTTCCAGTTCCTCCTACCATTTATCATGGCAGGCAATGGTCTACTAGACTGAGGTTTTTCTCCATCTAACTTCATCATTATTTGAATTATTTTGAAATAATTCAAAATCTGGTGAAAATCCACCCTGCCCTTTCTATTTCTGCAACAGTGCCCTAGGCTTTCTCTTCATTAACCTTGCCCTGTTAATACCAATCCAAAGGCATTCTAATAGATTATAGAATAACATTGGTAAACATAAACCAAAAAGTTAAGACTCATTATCTTCTCCTCACTGTCTTCTTCAGAAGAAAAAGATTTAAAACTTTCTCTCCAGCCTCCAGTGCTGAATTTCCTTTACTAAAGTACCTTTTTTAGTAGAAAACATCAAACACCGTATCTCAGTAAAACAACCACTAAAAAGGTGGGTTTGCTGTCTTTTTTACTTCTTTTATTACTTCAAACTCCCCCAGTTTAACCCTCAAAGATGTGGCCAAGTGTTTTTTTTTTCCTGTATGTAATTATATATTCTGCTATTCTGTCATTTTCCTTTTCTAAAACTCTTCTACCTACTTCTGACATAGAATAACACATCTCCTTATATAACCATAAACCTTCCACAATTAGCATTCCAGCTCATACTTTCTTTAAAGCTATGGTACTCCTCTAATTCCATTACCCATAGCCTAACTAGGGAAAAAAAAACAAAACGAACCAAGCACTAGAAAACATAAAGGGTTTTCAAAAATACTTTCAATCATACTTCATCATGATCAAAATACTAGCAAAAACATTATTACTACCTAAACATTAATCTAAAGAAAACTCAAAGGATATAATCCTCTGTGCAGTCCTCCCGATACTGTAGTCCACAACCACAATGACACAAATTCAAACGGGCTTTCCAAGTGCTGCTTTCTACCTCTTCATCAGTTTAATCATGAAAAGCACCCAAATCTGCTACCTACCTACCCCACTGATCTACTTTCCTACACATCTACCTTGTTCTCAAAAACAGTTCCACAGGAGCATACTCTGAGCTATTGCTGAGTCCTAACACAAGAAACCAGAATACAAGAAGCCAAAAATAATTCCAGACTAGCCATCCAGAGCTATGTACCACCCCGTGATTAAGGTAATTCTAGACCCTAAAAACCCAGTTGAAAGCTGACAAACCATTGAAGAACATAGTGTTAAATACCACCTCAGTTATTCACATATGTCTACCAGCTATTCCTCTGATCAACAGTGGCACAACAAAGCCACCTATATAGACTAAATGTTTCAGGAAAAGGCTTGGCAACTGATTAAACAGAATAAAGACATGGCAACACCCCACTAACTAACATACCCTCAAGAATAAACTTAAATATAGAAAGAAGACCTCCAGATTAACTAGCAACCCACATTCCAAAACAGTACCAAAACAAGAACTCCATGATCAGGAGACGGAAGTGCTTTTACCTGGGAAATGGGGCAATGTATTAGTTTCCATTTGTACTTCAGCTAAGGACTACAGTGTGATTACAGTGCTGTGTTTTCAATTACAGAAACCTAAAAGCACCAATTTTTTAAGCAAAATTCTACATCTCCTTCCTCCATCCTCCAACTTCCTTTAACATCTGAAAAATCCATCCTCTGGCCAAATAGCACCTCCTCTGTCTTCAGCTATGTGTCCCTCTGTATTCAGCCAACATCTCTACCGTGGCTCCTATCTGTTCAACAGCTCTACAGAGCCGCTTTCCATCCCTTCATCCCCCAGCCTGCATTGATACCGGGGATTGCCCTGATGCAGGTGCAGGACCTTGCACTTGGCCTTGTTGAACCTCATGAGGTTCACACAGGCCCACTTCTCAGGCTTGTCAGACACTCTGGATGGCATTCTGTCCCTCAGGTGTATCAACCACACCACTCAGCTTGGTGTCACCTGCAAACTTGCTGAGGGTGCTCTCAATCCCATTATGTAATCAATGAAAATACTAAACAGCACTGTTCTTGGTACAGACTCCTGAGGGACACCACTTTTCACCAATCTCCATCTGGACATCGATTAGGTTTCACTTCTTCCTCAAATTTATCACTGCCAAAGTGGCTGGGTCTAGGCCCTTGTCATAACTTTCTTGGTATGATAAGACAACTATTGCCACTCATGGTTGCGTTACGGGTTCTGAATTTTCACCTGAATCCTGGATTCAGAGCTCTCTCAGCAAAAACTCTGTCTCCCAAGAGAATGCAGTTACTTTCTTAATAGAAATAGAGTAGAAAATCCTTATTTCTAAAAATAAGTACACATTTAAGTGCAATTATTATGAATTAAACTTAATTAAAACTACATCCTTGAATAATTCTAAACATCATCGGTTTTGGGATGGATTTGTTGGGGACTGATCTGATTTCCTTTGGAATTAAACTTCACTGAAAACTTATTCAGAAACTGTGTTAGAACATTTTTTTTTAAACGGCACTTCTTTCTTTAGTTCTGAAGGTTTCTTCTTTAAGGGTTAGAAAATAATGTATTATCACAAAGAATAGAAATCTATATTAGAAACTGTCTTTTTTATATTGATCTCCTTTGTTATAGATATCTCCTATGTTACGTTTATCACCTCCTTTTTTTTTTTTTTAAGTCAGCTCATAATTTGCCAGTAACTGCATGGCCATTATGATAATGCCTTGGCAATATATATATACATCTATATAATGATTGTTTGCAAGAGAATTTTCAGAATAGTGAAAAGATGATTTTTGAGTCCTGACAGAGACCCTGTAATCCAAAAAAAGAAAGAACTAACAGACAGATAAATAGGTATCTGTAAAATCAGAAGTCATGATTATTCGCTGTTACTCACTGTTCAAAGGGGGAAATGAAATTATCAGGCAGTAGGTTTTAAGCTAACAATAGAAAACACTGTTTCTCATCACATCTATTTCAATTCTGGAACTTCTTGACATGGCATGCTAAGGAAGGGAAAAGCATAAGGGAGTTTTAAAGAGTTTAGAAAAATTCATGGAAAACAGGTAAAAGTCTATCAAATATGATGGTCCAGCCATCTGCTAAGAAAACCCTCAACCAGGAGAAGTATTTCTCAGTAATTTCCTGCTACTTACATTACTCATTAGCCATCCTCTACTTTGTCAGTGCTCGAGTCACAGTAATATTTACACTTGTGATCTGATCCAGGATGGCACTTCATTTATTCATATTTGTGAGCGTGACATCAAGATCAATTAGCTGGTTTTCTATTAGAAACGTAGGAAGTGTGATTATTCTTTATAGAAGTCAAGAGCAGGGGATATCAGAGACACCTTAAACACATCACAGCCCAATAACATTTTGGGGTACTTACTGTTTATGAAATTGATTGTTTTGGGTTGTTTTTTACAAAGAACACATTTTTTGCATCGCAACTTGGGTTTAAGGTTGCCTCTATAAATGAATAATATAGAATAAAGTACATTTTGGAGACACTGTAACTTACTCTGAATCAAGCATTATAACCATAAACTATTCAGACCGAAGGGTAACTTCACAATTCAGTCCTGTTAGGCAAGGGAAATTATAGAAGACAGTAAAGAGGAAAACAAAGAATAAAAGCCAGCTGTGCACACAGCATTGAATTGGAGGATTGCAGTAAAAATTAATCCAACATAAATTTAAAATCCATTCTATGGGCTCTGAGAGCACAAGCTTCCAGTGCTCTCACCAGAATGCCATTGCCCTTGTGAGATGGTACTACCAGGTCTATAGACCCCAATGGTAATTTATTTGCATTAGTTTAAAATGACTAAATCCTGGCAAAGTGTTGTGGGTTTTTTTCATTTTTAAGCTTGCTTGCAAGGCCCTGATACATAAACACAATCCTTCCGTTCCTGTTTTGTGTGGGGGTGTTAGGCAGCTGAATGCAGATGGATTGTAAGCATCTAAAGCCATTTGTTTAGCAAACCAAATGTTTGCTTTATTATTTTCAAGTAATCAAACACCTGCTTATTTCTTGTTCTGAGCTAGTCAGACAGAAACCAGTATTACCGCTATAACACTGTCATCCTGATATTTATAACCCATGCTGTGCTGGGTGGATGCTTATGCACAGTGTTGCCACTTTGGTCAGGGGAAGCTGATAATGAAAAAGCAATCTGAAAAGCAGTTTTGTGTGAAGATGAGCAGTGCACAGTCCTCCTGGGGACACCAGGTCACACATGCACCACACACACACAGCCCCTCACCCCGATCTGTGCATTCACAGTGCCTGGGACAAATCTCCCCAGGGCCACTCAAGGACAAAGCAACAGAGCTACAGTATTGCTCCTTATGAAAGACTTAAAAGAGTCACAAGCCCATTTCATATGATTCATCAGGTAACCTGGTGAGTGAAGGCTCAGGACCAGTTCATATGCCATTCAATTTGTCAGCTCACTCCTGCTATTTGTTATTCCAGGTGTACTGCTGGTCTCCCAAATGGATATTTTTTTTCCCCAGCTTGAATAGATGATTAGATCATTTGTTAACCATAAGAATTAAAAAAAAAAAAGAATACCAGATACCAATTCCAGTGTTCATTACCATGTCCTTTTACCCCACCACCCATTTGGACCAACTAGGTGTTCACTATAGCTACCAGGAGACTTATCTTCAATTTTAATGAGCCATAGGATTTATGTACTCAGAAATATATAGTCAGTGATGTGATGGGATCACAGGCTGGTATGACTGAAGATCTGTTATAACTTACGCGTAAAATCTGCCATATTTGAAAAGTAGCCGCTAATAAAACTTGAGGATTTAGCATGCAGGTAAGCTTTAGAAGTAGATTTAACCCCTGCAGTGAGAAATGTTAAATCTTCTGGAGGAAAATAACATTAAAAACTATGTAGCATCTAATAGGAAGCAACAGACAACTAACCTATAAGCACCAAAAAGCAGATTTCTCTGCCCTGACCCAAGCAAGGGTCAGTAAGTAAGTGCAAGTAAGCATTTTTAGGTAAGCTGTACTAGGCTAGATGTGCTACTAAAGTACAAGACAATCCAAACAAAGAATGTGCATTTTATCCTTGTCTACTTCCCACAATAATCTAGTGCTACCAAATACAGTCAGCTGCTAGATTTTGTCAGAGCATACATCCCTACTTAATCAAGGAATGCATGGATCTGTGGGGAAGCATTTGCACTAGAGTACAACTCTGCGACTGATCCTGCAGAATGGAAGCATGTGCTTATTTTATGGGCATGAGTAATTTGATTTAAATTTCTGTGCTTAATTTTCCATAAAGTTAAGGACATGAACAAATATTTTTAAAATCAGGGTCTTGGTGGTGAAGAGTGTGTTATGTTTTACACTGGAGGAATGCATTACAAACTTGTTCTGTGTGACTCCTCAGTTATTACAAGAAATGTCTGCAAAGGAACAATAAACACAGAGGCAAAAACCACCAGGTTCACACCCAGATGAAAACTCAAAATCCCCTGCCCACTAGTAGGTTGTTATACTTACCAATATTGCAATACTTTCCTGCAAAATTTCCTTTGCAATCACATACTATTTTCCCACTAAAGGTAATCATTTTACATTCTCCACCATTCATGCAAGGATCATGAACACAACCTACAAGCAGAAACCAAAGATAAACCAAATGTACAAACTATCCAATAGAATCAGTCCATTTTAACTTACTTTGCACATTCTCCATGCAGGTGCATTTTAGGGAAGTTCTTCCTTTTTTACTTGTCTCATAGCTACAAACTATGCTGCTTTCTGCCCACTGAGGTCTGTCTCATTGTTTTCACTTTTATTGGATAATGTCAACCTAGCTATTGAAAAATATTATCAATGAACAATAGGTAAAGTGGGGGTGGTGATTATTATTACTAGTGGTGATTGCATTAGCTCTTCTTTATGTACAGCGGGTTCTGCCAATTCCAAGTTTGCCACTCAGATGCATCAAAATTTATAATAACATATCTAGCAGGGAGCTCAGTTAAATATTAGAATCTATGACTGGACAGTATTGAATCCTATCAAATTTTTCAACTCTCCCATGGGTTCCCAATGTCCTAGAAAGCCACCGACTCCCCATGCTTTAGTTTCCAATTGTGTAAGGTGGGAATAAAAGCACCTACCTATTTCAGATGGCTTTTATGAAGTTTACTCAATGCTGTAAGTTACTTGGGAGTCTGAGTAGGGTAAAAATCAGCTGGACTGAATAACAGAATAGTCACACTAGAGCACATATATCGGTGAGGCATATGGTTTCCTTCCCATTATCTCTCCTTCTAAAAAGGAGGTGCTGTGCTGGCTTCATCAGCTAAGCAACAACTTGAAGCGCATGCTCTGCAGCAAGCTGGCCAGCTGTGTCGGGCACCTGGCAGCCCCAAAACAAGGAGGAGGCTTCATAACATAAGCATCATCCCAGCCAGGATGGGTATGTCAGGCCAAAAATCATGGGGCCTCTCGATTCGATGTAGAGCATATGGGATCCTGGAGGCAGGTAGAATTTACATGCTGACAACTCAAGAGTGGAATAGGCTTGGGAAGAAAACCCAGAGGTGAAACAGCAATATAATGTGATTGTAGGCGTGTGGGGGAAGAGTAGAGGAGGGTGTGCCTCTCAGGCATGTTGCAGTTTTGGAGGAGAAGTTTCACCACTTCTACTATATAATCTGTTGCATATTCTCACATGCTGAAGTTCAGGATTGCATCTCTCTCAAAGAAAGCACAGAGGTGTATCTCTAAATTTCAGCTTAATGCATATAATTGCTTCCTCAAATAAGGATGGACACATTGATTTCCTGGGTCAGCGTTACTGCTCACACATGGAAAGGAAAGCTAAAATACTCTCTTTTGGGGAGGGCACATGAGCTGCAAGAACAGCATTACTATGTATAACACCACTCAGGCTTTGCTATCCTTGCTGTCCTTTATCCCCATTCCATGCAGGCCAATAGCTGTAATACGAAATAGTGCCTTACCTGTGTGGTCAACATTCTCACACTGAATCTGGCCATTCACACACATGCACTGCTCCACAGCTCCTTGTTGGACTCTTGACCAGCTCATGCCCACATCAAAGAACTCGTAGAGACTGTTGTCAAAACATTTCTCTGAAACACAGTTTAAAAAACAAAAGCTTTCTGAGGTTATTTCTTGCAAGGAATGGCACGACAATCACCATCATTCCCTGCTTTTCTGCTGTTAAGATGCATGTTTGTTGACAGTTCTTCTCAAGCAAGCCAGCCTCCACAGTGTGAAGGCACTAAGCCACTACAGCAGCAGCAGCTCCAAGGACCTCAAGGCAGAGGTGGCTTTCTCCTAAAGTCCTATGAGCATGACAGCATCATCATTATTTGAGTCCCTCCAAAAGTTCATTGAGCAAACACAAAAATTCAAATCAGTGGTATATGCTTGTGTCTGCATCGTCCACAAACTATGGGCTGTGCTACAGACAGTGGAGCACTAGGACTGAAAAAGGCTTCTTCATTTATTGTTGGGAGAGAAGTCTAGAGCTCCAGGGAACATGGTTTAGTGGACTTGGCCAAGTTAGGTTAGTGGTTGAACTCAATGATCTCAAGGGTCTTTTCCAAGCTAAATGATTCTATGAAAAGCCTTCATTACACAACAGCAAGCACAACTGAAAACCCTCAGTGTAAAAGCCTAATTCCTTGCTTGGCAAACAGTAAATTGGGAATGACATCATCATAAAACTGGACAAATAACCCAAGCAAAGCTTTTTGGCCTGACTCTCCTCCTTTGAAAATGACTACCCTTAAAGGTGGAGTAGCTGCCCAGATGCAAAGCTAACATCCCAGGAAAAGTTATAATAGACCCACGTGTGCATATACAGAAGGCATCACCTGAAATTTTGTTGCATTTTCATGTCTCTCTGCCCTTGCTACTAGATGATACTAGTACTTCCCAAACATGTAAGTTATATTTAAATCTTTAAAACAGCAAAGGGAGGGGAACAGGCTCTTTGTGTTTCCCCTAGCTTAATAACTCACTGGTTCAGAGCATGCTTGGATTTATAATTGTATAATCAAGCTATTTTCAGCTGTCCTGTCAGAGACGGATTATCTGTCATAGCTATTTGGAAATCTGCCTACACAAACATCCGTGCTGCAGTAGTCTCTCCCATCACAACAGCACTACCTTTTCATTAAGCTAACATTAATGAGCACTACTTACTGTTCGTATTTCATGTTGTAACACTCATGGAAGAAGATACTTACTCATCTGACAGTTCTCGCCCGTAAATTCCTCAGGACAGGTACAGTGGTACATCCTATGGCCGTGAGGGAGCGAACAGGTCCCTCCGTTTTGGCAAGGGTTGTTTGCACAGTGATCTAGACAGGCCACATAAGAAGTCATTGTTAATAGGTGCCAGATAAGCTGTGCTTTATTGTGTCAGGCACCAGCTTCGTTACATGAACCATTTTGGTTCAACGCACGGTGATTTGAATACTATCAACCTAAAACAAAGTTTATCCAACCAATTCACCTTAGTTTTGTTTCCAGCTGTATAGCAGCTATATTTGTCCAGCTTTTAAAAACCACATAGTATATCACCAGGCTGAACCTTTTCCCCTCGAGTAACTCGCCCGAAGGTTGTAGATCCAGGCACGCGTGTGGTTGTGGTGAGGAAGAAGATGGGACAAATGCCCACAAGATGGAGCTGTGTCTTTACGCTGGGGAGGGAAGGCGGCAGCTCTGCAGCTGCCCGGATTACTGCCCTGCATGCTTCGCATTTCAACATCAACCACCGGGATTATGCATCTCTCTTTCAAATTACAAAAAGGACAGCCCTCGACAGAAGAATTTGCTATGGATTTTTGGATTATGTCTAAAACTAATGGACAGCTGGAACAAAGGGAAAAAAATTTAAAGCAAAACAAGGGCACATCCAAGTAAATCAGGCCAAGCAAGGTTAAACTGGCCCAGTCTATTTTATATCTGTTTTGTAAGGAATTTTTTAAGTGGTGGGAGAGGAGGGGATGTGCCAGGACAACCCGCTAATTCCTGAGATAGAAGCTTTACTTGACAATGTGCAATGCAAAAGTTGTAACAGTCTTTCTGGCCAGGCAACGTTCCTGATTTCAAGCGGTGTAGAGGGATATATCTCCGCTGAAGTTAACCAACGTCATTTTTAACACCTGCTGCAGAGCTGGCCCAACAGCTTGTCTGCATTTGGATCTTCTTTTTCAATGCTAGCCAAACTCTGCAACAGCAACTGTAGAGTTATTCAATCCAGGCACCCTGATAGATAGAGAGTGTGGTCCTAAACATGGGATGCAACGCATAGAAACACAGGCACACACATGCAAGGCTGAAGCGAAGCACAAAAGACACATTCTGAAGTTTGAGATAGTGGTGTAAATGTGAGGTTCCCCTGCACATATCAAAATATTTACTTCAGAAGAGAGTGGTGCAATTGATATCAGATAGCAGGTCTGGGTGTATTCACAGGTAGTTTCACTCCAGGATAACATCAAGGGAAAGCAAGTAAAGGCAGTGATGTTCCTACTGTTCCTGCTGTGTGATAGTTATGACATTTTTTTGTGGCGTAATGTTTCCTCAAAGTAAAATCCTGTATTTCTATTGCCATCACATCCAAAGCATGACTTGATCTCCAAGCCATCTTCTGGTACAGCAGTGCTCAAGTAATTTTTTGTACCTTTATTAAATCTGCAAAAAGCACTTCCAGTCCTCCATTTCTTTCTCTGTCAGAATCCCTCACTACATCCCTCCCACCTTTCTAGTCTGTCCTCCCTGGGGTTTTCTGCACCCCACCTTTCCTGGAGTCCAGGAACAAGTTCTACTCATAAGCACATGGACGTATCACAGTTCCCCGTGGGGAATTCTTCCCACTATTAACCAGTGAGTGCCGAGTCCCTGCCTGCTCAGCCAAAGTTTAAAGCTACCCAGCAGTACCTCCTCACCCTCAAGAGTAAAACACTCCATGCTTGCTAGCAATAACACTGACTTCTGCTTCACCTCTCTTAGGCTCTCCTGAAAGAGCAGTGTCTTGCCTTTTTACCCATATCTTCCCACAAAAACTTTCCACCACCCTCCTTGCCCAGAACTGGGACTGCTCTTCCTCAGAGCCCCTCCTGGGATGATGCCTCTTCCTCCTGCCTGCATGGCCCACACCACTCTACTTCTTCTTTCCATATCAGTACAAACATCTCTTGAAAAAACCTCACTGTCTGGCACTTCTGTCCCAAGTCTGGACCTCCCTGGCATTTTGGCTGTATGTCCAAGATTTCCAGACATTCAGAGCAGCAGTCCTAACAGACTGGCCAAGATCAGGAAGTCCCACACATTTCACTTGTATGCATATATATGTACCTATCTATGAACTACACATTCACAGCACAGTTAGCTCATGTGTATGGACAGGTCACATCAGGTAAATACTACATAAGGTCTCCACAGAGATCCCCGTGGCAGGAGTGAGGATCCTCTGGAAATGTGAAGGCATCAATAAAGCTCCCACTGATCTGAGGGGGTTTCAACAAGCGCTTTGGGTGTTGTTATGGTGAACTCCGGGTCTGTAGATTGCAGTACTAACATCTTCCTCCAGCAGAGCTTTCATACCTGAGCTTCGCTTCATCCTGAAGCTAAACACTTTTCAGTTAAACTTTCTCTTGAAGTTGGCTGATGTATTTTTCTGGATGAATGCCTCCAACACTTGCTTAACACTGATTTGTAAGCAGCTCCAATGGTTTCAAGTAGATTCCCCATGTACACATGGTATTCTTGGCCTGGAGAGAGTCTGTGCTTCAGCCTTTGCTTTTAAGCAGCTCCTTCCCCATCCCAGTTCACATACTCCTCACTAACTCACTAATCTCTCATTGCCAAAATATATGTTCTCCCCTTCCCCCCCCCCCCCNAATTATTTCGTGTTTACCAAATGTCTATAAAGTAGCTGGGATTCCCCCCAAAATTTAGTATTTTAGTGGGGTTTTTTTACAACACAGTCATCCCCAGCAGGTGAACTTTCCTCCCATTTGCTTGAAATTCCCTTCAATCATTATGCTGCTCCTTCCTTTCAACCTCATCATAAATCTTTTCTCTTTAAGCTATGGCTGGTGATCTATTAAACATTTTCCAAGTCCAAATACAGTGCTTACTGCTTAAAAAACCAAGTAGACTCATGTTTATAAATAAATTAACAGCTAGAGAACTTTAATTTGAAAAAATTCTTAATGTTTCCAGAAAGAAAGTATGTTCTTTCCAACAGCCAGCAGTGATCTCTTCCAGCAACCCCATCCTTCTTTCTCTTTCCTTTACTTTCTCATGCATATAACTCTCTTTTATCCTGGAGAAAAAACAGTAGCCAGGGCAAGCCCTCACTGGCATTAAGGTATATGACAGAGATACCCTTCAGCAAGGAGCAGGCAGACAAGGAGGCTTTCTTGTTGCAAACCACCCTATCCAATGCTGTGGTGGATAACGGGCAAAAATGAGCCAGCAAGCTCAAGAAGGCTTGCAGGCAGCCAGCTCACTGCGGAGATGGCTGCACATGGAGGTGTCAGGGCAAAGGTGATGAGCAGATCGAGGGGCAGAGGTGGCACAAGGCACCCCCAGAAATGCAACAGCAGGCTTGGAGATCTCCTTTAGCTACTGGAAAAGCTTCTTTGAGTCATCCAGACACCACTGTGACAGTAAGTGTTTCGCTGGAGGATTAAAGGAGTCACAAGTCACAGCTTCCAACATTTTATGTTCTGGGAGGGCACCCATGAATAAGTAAGTGCAGCCCTCATAAACTGGCTCTTTTCAGCATGAACTGTCTATAAAGTCTATATTCCTGTCTGACATACTTGCATTACAAAGGCACATACATTGCTGCTTGTTTTGGGGTTAGGTCACTTGTCTCTGATCTACTGTTAATCTGCTTTAAAGCCAGGCTGGAAAATAATTCAAAGTTGTTAAGTTTAAAATGATGATGCTGTGCACTGCTTAATTTTAGGCTGTCAGCATGATTCAGCTAACATTGGCTTTTCAAGCGCTCTGGTAGATTGCAATCAGCTTGGCAATGAGACTACTGACACAGCGGAGAATTCCCTGCAAGGGGATCATGGAAAATGCCCTTCATTTGAATGTGGAAAGCGAACATCTAAGGGCATCTGGTTGCATCCTGCAGACTGAACAAGGCAGGTCACATTTGAAAGTGATGAGATGGAGAAAAGAAGGAACATGATCATTTAGACACAGACTTCAAAAAACTCTCAGGGGCATCAAGTCTGATCAGTGCAACAACTGATTTTTCAGTGCTGGTCTGTTGGTGTATAAATTGAGATTTAGATATATATATTCCTTATAAAATGAGATTCCCCAGCATCCAGCTCATGAAACATGGAGCTGGGGAGACAGAAACAAGCAAGGGCCAGCCATTGAGATGCTGCTGAGGACTGTTTGGGGCATGGTGCTTTCAGCCACTGTGTCAATTGAAGTGACTTATACAGAAAGGAAAGTTTGCCGCAGACCTTGGTTTCCTGTTTTAGACAGACTTTTGCGATGAGATAATTGGAGCACTGGAGTGTGTTGACCACATGAAGCCATAGCACTACTCAGCTCCGTAACCCTTTCATTGTCCCTCAGTACTCCTGCAACAAGTGCATCTGTCCCCTTGTCTTCTCTGACGCAGCCCAAAGTTCAAGGAAGTCTGTTTTATAAGGTCTGCTCTTTACCCTGAGATCTTGAATAAGGACAGCTGGAAGTGGTGGCTGTGTGTTCTACAGTGCGAAATGTTTCTCTACCTTCTAAAAAATTAATTGGTCAGACAGAAATTGCAGCTGGTTAAATGAAGGGAAAGCTACACGGCACATCCAAGCTCTGAGAGAGAAGATGAACGCCTCTGTCCTCAGGTCCAGCAGGAGTTCAGTTTTCCCTATGGGCATTATCATAATTTCTCCCCATGACTACAGATTAGTCAACAGATAGTGAATTAAAGACTATGTGATATTCTCAGTCTAGTGCTATGGTTATGCAGAGTCACAGAGAGATCCCAAAAACAGTTAATGTGAAGGCTTGCTCTGTGTACACCAAATAAAAGCAGCACTGAAGGCACCATCCCTCCTTACTGCAAGTGGCAAAGTAGGAGCCAGGTATCTGGAGCAACTCAGCAATGGCTCACCTTACCTGAGTGGTCTTTGGGCAGTGAAGTGCAGTGTCCCCATCTCCTGTCCCGGTCATAGTTATGTGTTGTTGAACACCTCAAAAGAATTAAAGGTGCGATTTAGTGCAGCTTTAAACAACTTGGATGTTTGCACTGAAACTATATGGCCTTCACACTTTGGCAACCTGGACTTTCATACTTTTTTTTCTAATTAACGTCTGTTTCAGTCAAACTCTCTTAACACCAGAGGAAAAAATATGCTTTCTTTTATTAAAGATTCTCTGCCTCATTTCTCTCAAAGAAAATGCAGACTGAGATGTGGAAACAGGACCTGAGATCTCCAATGAATCCTTCGGAAAAAGTCAACCTTCTTTCTGTTTCTAAGATTAGAAAATGAAAGACAGAAATAAAAACCAAAACCAAAGAGAATAAATTATGTGTCCTATATTCATTACAAAACAAGCGAAACAGGACCCAACCCATTTTCTATGCCTGTCAGTTACTTTAATAACCTGTGGAGGTAGGAGACTGTCCACAAAAGGACTTTTTCCTGGCTTTCAGTGGCAAACATATTTTACACCCAGTTCCTTTAAAGTATTTCTATTTTTTAACTTGCTGGGCAAAATGAGGAAATAACTGACACGGGTGATTTCCAAATGCACAGATAAAACCTCTCCTTTTTGTAGAGCAGTGGGCTGAGTCCTGCACGCCATGCTGCCCATGGGAATCCTACTGAGACAAACTTTGACAACTCTTTTATCCACACACCTTCTTTGCCCTCCTTAGTTGGTTTTCTTCAAGGCTCATAGCACTCCAAAGAGCATTAAGCTGCTCTTCTCCATCTGCAGAAGTAGACTTGTAGGCTTCTCCGAGGCCACACAGGGTGTTTGTGACCAAACCGAGGCTGAACCTTGGAGGTCCATGTCCTCTCCCAATGTGCCAGCCACCAAGATATCCTCCCCAACCAGTTCTAATGCAGCATATTAAGTATCAGCTGCCCCTACACAGGAAAACAGGTGGCTACATGTTATTGGAAGAAATGGGAGTTTGCTTTATTTAATGTGCCTGGTAATCTATTTTTATTATGTGTGTTTTTATCATACCTTGAACAGTTGTGTTATCAAATATTTTTTTCCCCTAGGATGTCTCAAGCTTGTCTACCGTTTTAACTGCCCTAGTTTGCATCATAATTAGATGCTATGTGGTATTTGAAATGCTTTAATTCCTATGGAGCATCTGAATAGGCCACATATATTAAATTTGGTGACCTCAATTATATAAGGTGCAAAAAAGAAAGGTGCTTGGTAGTTTAGTGCAGATTAACTTGACACGTACTTAAAAGAGGCTGTTTTCTCACAGGCATTAAGGCCTGTGCAGCTCTGCTGGGAGTTGATGGAAATGTCTCTGTGTTCCTTCAATGGGAAATGGATCGTGCTTTTTTAAAGGATGGTCTATTACGCATGAGGATTAAGGTGAGGAGTAAATTAAAAGTGTTTCTCGGCACTGCTTGTGCTATTGTTGGCAAAACTGAACGCTTCATCTGTGCCAGCCTTGATGGGGAAGGAGAATCCAAACTTTTCTGACTTTTCTGACTGACATAATTATTGATTTGAGGGATATTACACTGGGCAGCAAGGAAGAGGCAAATGGAAAATTCCCTATATACACCTAAAGAATACAAATTCTGATCTTTGCTAGGGGGGAGGGAGGGGAGCAAATTATGTCCAAATTAATACTCTCTGGATCCTGTCCAGCAGCAGCCATGTTCTAAGCAAATGGAGAACTCAGTCTTTTTCCTGTAAAATATTTTTAGTTGTCAGAGACCCTGACAGAGGCTTCTTCCACCAGCTTTCCACAACATAATGGCTGTCCCACCCAATGCTCTTCACAACTAGTCCCCTCCTTCCCTATCACCTTGCAATGAAGAGGTTGGTCCTGCCCTGTGATGCCAGGCTGCCTCCTCAGTGCCAGGTTTCTTGCACATTCACATAATCCTTTTATATTTTTCATCCCATATCTCTCACCATCTTGGCAAAGCTCAGCACATCCTCAAAGCTACTTCACTAGCCTCCTTCTTTGTCTTTTTAAAATCTGACCAAAATGATGTTTTGGTCTCATGGGATGTTACCTCCAGCAGCCAGATCAATCAAACGGACATTATTTCTCTGTGCTACTTGTAAACGGCCTCACTCTAAATTTATGACATAACTGATGGCTTTACATCAGCCTGACACGTAAAATTGTTAATAAAAAAGTGAAAATTTAAAGACACAGGTACTGAATTAATTACACCAGAAAAGTTCACTGCTAGAGATTGATTTAAACAACATTTTAAACCCATTCATGGCAAAAAACATGGCACTGGATGGACAAAAAGCTATATCATAGATGAGGCCTAACTGATAGGCAGGATTAATTGAAGCGGGCTATTTTACCCCTCAGGAGCTCTGCCATCGCACCTGGTGCTATCACCATGTTCAAGGCCTGGAGGTTCCCTCAGACTGTTTTCAGTGTTGTCTTGACCACAAGAGATGGCCAGAGTTCATCCAAGAAACACCAGTGCAATGACCACCAGCACCAGAAAAATACAGATGCTTGGTATTTTCTGGCTCAACCCACATGTTCTTCTCCTTTCCAAGACTGGCATAAACTCTCAAGATTTTAATCCAGCTAGCCAAAAGGCCCCCTTTTACACTGTTTTCAGTCTGTGGCTAAAGTATCGTATATTCCTGTTTCCAGAGAAGACAGTAAGATCACACACTTCCTATACAGAGCTAAGCCCACCCTTGTAACCTGGCACAATGGGGATCTGCAAGTCCAGCACTCAAGTGCGGGAGAAGACCTCTGCAGGGTATGAGTCAACACCTTCCAATTCACAGCCAAAATCTGAGCTAAAGTCTGCTCCCACCGTTCCCCTTGAGTAGGATGTCAGGGGAACCCATCCCACGGTGGGACACAGGGGCAGGGCACTAGCAGCACCCCTGCAGCCACAGCTTGGCTGTAATTCAGACCACTCTCCGCATTCGCTTTCACAGGTGTTTGTTGCACCCCTATTTTGTCTGTCCCTACACTGTTTTGTCTTTCTGGAGGTACCAATGAACTTTAGCAACAGTTCCAGCTAATTTTATCTCTTCAATGCAAAAGGCAGATTTATATGACATCTTTAGTACATGGTAAGAGGCCACTAAATAGAAATTTATCTGTGAAAACAGATTATAATTAAAGAGAAATGCAATACAGGAAGTTTGTTATTTGAATACTGCAATTATTTTGTCTTCTTTCCTGTGTTTTCAATAAATATTTGTAACTATACAACTTGTTTGTTGCTCTTAGAAAAAAAAAAAAGTACAGAGAGGTTTCTGTGGCCAGGACTCTGATTTATGTTGAAACATTTAATGTTACAAATTAAGAAGGTCCTGTCTGATTGCCTTCCACATTTAGCCCTTTGAATCAACACAGCGACTTTCACAAATGAGATATCCAGCTTTGTATTAAGATAGACACTGCTGTTAAATGCTTTCTGCAGGAGGACTATCTTTTTATGGAACTTAATATGACGGGCTAGCACACAATATTTGTGTCATACATAGTATGAGAAAACATATAATAAAATTAAAACCAATTGAAGCAGGATTTATCTTACACTATAAAGTTCTACCTGTAGTCCTGCCTTGGAGTATGCCTTGAGGACTAAGCACATGGACTCATTAAGTGCATAATCCACCACTCTCCTGGTCTGGTCTCCTTGCATTTGCCCCGAAAGAGGCAGCATGCATCCAGCCTCCCACCATCTCTGTCCTTACTGGCAGCTTGCAGGCAAGCAGAACCAGGAAGAGTACAAGTCTTGCCCTCTTGTCTGCTGCCTGCCAGGTTCCCTACGATCAGTTATTCAGCATCAGGCCAGCATGGGCTAGTCCCAAATCACACAAAATGCACAAAGCAGGTTTCCTGACTGCTATTGAGGGCTCTTTTCCCAGCACCTCTGCCTAAAGTCAGACATTAGTTTGCTTTTAGCTTATGAAAGAAGAGTAAACACTGGCCAGAAGGTCAGTCATTGGGTGAAATGGCCTGTCAAAACCAAAGTGCTCCAGCTGTCCTCCTCCTCGTCTCCCTGCTTGTAAATGGCTTTTTAAAAATCGGAAGCATGGAAGCAAGTTGGCCAAGGTCAGCTTTAAAGTGTGCTCTAACCTTGGATCCCATCCATTCACGGGTTTTTCCATTTTTGTTTTCCATTTCTGTGGCCTAACTGGCTAAAAACAAATACAGAGAATGTCATGTATTCACAAGATCCATCTTAAGCCTTGCATGAAATTAAGTGGGTCCAAAGGTCAAACTCTTTGTGGCTATAGTTCATAAAAGACACGGTTCAAACTGGTATATATTCCAGTTCCCTTCCTTTACTTAAGATATTCTCAAATTCTTGTTTCCTGGAGGATTTTCTTATCTGGATTGTATATATGGATGTTGGGGAAATTCAGAAGCAGTCTCCTAGCCTGAAGCGCTGTGTCTATGTGTGTAAGAAGGTATGTGTTTTGTAGTTTACATTACACCAGGACTTACTTACACTTAAGACAGATATGCCATCAGAAAGATAAAAAATGAGTCCAGTATAAAAAAATGAAAGTTCTGCCTGGCACGGGTAAGTAAAATAAACTCTATAAAATATTTTTTCCACCCTGAAAACATACAAATATTGACTTTCACACACATGCACAGCTCATCTGTTGTATATTTTCACATTACTGATACCCATGGATTGCCTGCTTTGTTGCCTTTGATTTCTGCTAATATATGCCCATTAGATAGGTTAATCTGCAAAGTTAGCCTTAGTTTAGTCAGTGCTTGCTTCAGTAGGGTTCCCACCTGACTGTCCCTACGCCAAAATGATTAACGAATACTTTTAACAGCTTCTTTGTATGTAAAAGAATAACCTTTGCCCAGAATGAGGAGACCAGGCCTTAAACTCACTAGTAGAAAAAATCATTACCCAACAAACAGGAGTAATATCTCACCTCTTAGTACTGCACTGTCCAAAAGAGGCCTGGTGCCAGTCTGAATAGAAATTAGAGATACAGGCAGAAAAAAAACAACATTCTTCAAAAATCAGAAGGTCTGCTGCATTACAATTATGGCCCTTACAAATCAAACAATTCCTTAACCGACTATCATCTTACAAGTGTCTTTATCTCTTCTTTCTCAGCAGAGGGTCTCTATCAGGTTATTCCATCAATCCTGCCCTTTATGTACAAGTTCTTGCCACTCATGTAAGTCGCAATGCCAATATGAAGGCCAAGGAGGAAACATTTCTGCAGTTCTTGAGCTTTCTGTGTCTCTAGAGACCTTGCACCAGGGCTCCCTCCCTTCTGAGTACAGGTCAGCCTCAGAGCCATGACTATCAGTAAGACAGCTGCATGCCTCTCCATGGGCACAAGACCAAGCCCAGGTTAATTATTCTAACAACAAGATTAAAGGACTAAAAGGATGACATTTTCATTTGAATGCTGCCTCCATTTATGAGCAATGTTAGCTTACCATTTCTTTTGAGATAGCCGATTTGATAAACACGAGTGATAAAACCTTCCACCATACCGGAAAGGAAATTTGCATAAATCACCATCCTCTGTAAACACTGAAATATAAGAATAAAAAAATCATCATGCAGCTGAACACTAACCCATAGGTATATATATTATATGTTATTATATGAAATTATGGAGATAAACATCTTCACGTTTTTCAGCTGCACTTTGGACTCTGTGTCTCTGCAAGTTCTAGTGCACAAGAAGAGGATTTTAAATCCTGCTTAATGGCTGAGTCAACAAAGATTGATGGGCTCTGTGGTAGAACAAAGATCTCAGATTTTTTCAGCTCAAAATGTATTGCAATTTCTGGTACAGCAAATACCAATTATACTCATTAATTGCAATTATCATTTCTAATTATGTAGTATTGTAATATGATATTAAATTCATTTCTGAAGTAGTATCCATTCAGGCTCCATATCACGTTGTAGCATCTGTTTAAAACAATTAAGGCACCAGACAGTAAAAACTGAAATAGAAACAGCCAGGAGAAAGAAACTTTTAAATGTTGGGGGAGATGACAGATATTTTTGATCATACCACCTTCCATTTGGGATAAGCAGATTCCCTACATGAGGGGAGAAATCGATGGGACTGGTGTCTGAAAAGGGCAAGTTTTATGTTTACGATGTCAGTGATGTGAGTCTAAGGAAGGATGCTGGGAGTCCAGGAAGGCTAGTGGTAGTCTAACAGAAAAAATCCTTCAAGATGCATCTTGAGAATGAAGGCAACTGAAGATAAAATAGACAATAAAAAACTGTCATAGCTTATTGAACCATTAAACTAAAAGCAATCACTTCTGAGAGCCAGGAGCATGAATGGGAAGCCAACCACTGCTGTAGGAGAGAAATGGGGCGTACAACCGAGCTGGCAGCACAGCATGTTTCCAGTTCTCAGTGGCGATGTGTAACTTCTCCTTGTCCTGAGCTTTCCCCTTCTGTGACAGCTGGGGGTCCTGCACACCCTTGCGGCATCTGTTAACCCTCACAAGCCCAGGCTCATCATCTCAAAGAGCTGCTGAGGCCTGTTATTAGCATTATGAAAAAAATAATCCCTCCCTGTGGCCTAAGCCCTTTCTAACCAGTACCCCTAATATACCAAGGCAAAATAGCTACTGCCACCCCCTTTTTCAAGCCTGATGTTCACTATCTGAACTAATTAAGCAAATGTTCAGATATTTACCTTCTCTGCTTGATACCTCCTATTAAAAGCAGTGAGGGGAGTTGTGAAAATACATCCATTCAGAAGATATACTGCATCCCAAAGTCCATTAAAGGCTATTCTAAGCTATATAGGCAACACAAATGGCCCAATTCATTTAATCCTTAACAGCAAAAGCACAAGACAATAAAAGCGTTAAGAATGGAAGTCTGCAATGCCCACACACAGCCAGGCTGTCTGTTTAAGTGCCATCAAAACAAATGCAACCCAGCAAATTGCACGGGGCTCAAACCCTTCTCCCACAGAGAGATCAAGGGCTGCAGCAGAAATACAAAGACCTTATATACTTTAAAGTTGCAGGGCAGACACAGCTCTGATTAAAATGAAGGGAGTTGCACATCTACAGCCACACCATGTTATGAGTGAATATAAGCCGCGCAAGATGAGGCAAACTAAAATCCCATCAGCACCTTCCCATTAATCCACACCTGAAGGAAAATTACCTGAGATTCCTGAGCTAATCCCGAATTCCCCTCTATACAGAAATTAATATTGGCACGACCATTCCATAATCCTTATTCATGTTGAAACAAAGACAGGCTTACTACCAACTTGCACAGCATGGATACAGACAGGCAGATCATTCTTACTGTCATGAAACCTATTGGATTTGACTTTGTACCTTGTGGGCGAGTGAACTCATGTTTTGAGCCTCTTCCTGCCAAAGATTTGTAGTGCTACAAAGAGAAAAAAGAATGTGGATTGGAGACACAAATTCACTCTGGGAACCATCCTACAGAGACAAACGTGCTTTCCAGGGTGCCCTGAAATTGTGTTTCTCCCAGATCTACAAAGATCTCATTATTTGTGTGTGATTTTTGCTGGGGCATAGTCTGGTGAAAGAGTGTAGATAAACACTGGCTCGTGAGAAGTCTCTGTTAAACCAGGAAAACCAGCACAGCACAAAAAAGGCCAAAGCTCTGCTCCATTATATCTTTTTATTGCCAAGGGACACAGTGCCTGTTTCTCTCAGCAGGAAGCATATATGCATTCTGGGGCCAGCTCACAGTTACAAATAATATCCCAGCATTTGGCTTTTCCTGTCATTTAGCTCTGTCCCCCAGGGCATTAGTTAAGAAAGCAACCTCTACTTTATTTGGGTTTGCCGACCAACAAGCAAATAACACTAGGCTGAGCTGATTTTAAGCCACAGGAAATAATAAAAAATAGTAATACACATAAAGTGTTGCTGCCACCAAAGGTGCTGACAGCTGAACTATAGCAAAATAAAAGTATCACAAAAGCAGTTAAAGAAGCAGCAAGCCCATCAGGAACACAGAACTGGACAGGGGACATAACAAGTAAGGTTAAGACAAAGCTGTTGCTAAGATATATATATGGGGGACTTGAGTAGTTCTGAAGAAGAAACATTTTTTTCACTCTACATGGACTGCCAGCACTGAGCAGTCTCCAACAACTTCAGCCAGGGCTGAACTTTTCCTAGGTGCTGTGAGTATTGCTTTCTGCTTCTACTTGCAATGTCTAAGGAGATACTTATGTACTTCACTGGTATAGTTAGGATTATAGGATCGTTGAAATATATCTGACCTAGTTTTCACCTAGCTTGTGAAACAATGCTGATCATAAAGCCACACAACTGAGGGTAGAGGCCATTAGCTGCACTGCTAGTCCTTGGTGGATGCCAGGCTTTGGTGGTTAAACAAACTAGCAAAGTCAAACCACCACAGCCATGCTCAGCAGTGCCACATGTGCCTTGCAGACATACCCAAAAAAAGACACAAAGCACACAATGACAACACTGAAGGGCATGGCATGACAACAGGGAGAGGTCTGAAAAGCAGGAGATGGTTACCTAAACTGGCATGTTCCGTTACCAAGTAGCAGTAAAGTCTAGTAGGATAGCACCCTCCTTCCACGCTACTGCAGGTATCTGCTTGTGTCAAGCATTTCTGAGATGCATATTGAAAGTATTTCAATTTTTGTGGTTCTTCCTCCCCTCCCACTATTCCTCCCCAGCAGGGTATGGATGCAAGCAATTTCTTTAAATGCAGATATGCGTGGAACTAGCTAGCCTACTGGCCCCTGCTTAGTCAGCACTGCTGTGAGCCTTCATCTAGCAAATTCCTTTTGTTTTTCATTTGAAGCACTCTTCCTTTCAGTCCAGTTGGCAGCTACACTCATCCAACCCCAAGGCAAAACTGTCCTGCCAGCCAGCATGTAGGTGAACCACCACTCTAAAACAGAAGAATCAGACTTACCATTCTTGCACAGTCACTGCTCAGAATCAGAGCCAAGACAACAGTGAAAGGAGCACAGACTTTCATCTTTGCTCTCCTCTCATGAAGGTTTTGCCTGGCAGAGGGAAACTTCCAAGGCTGGGCTGAAGTGGGAGGGTGAATCAGCAACGAGCTTTCGCAAGGGAATGTGATTTACTTGACTTTAGGGTATTTTAGTTTTCTAAGTAAGCAGAGCTGTTATCATTGTTAATCATTAATGTCTTTGTGGGTAGATGGGACTGCCATGTAGTGAGACACTCTCCCCAAACCACAGGGAGTGAAGAGTTTACAAAACGCATGACCCTCGGAGATGATCGCCAGTGTATTCAGCAAGCATTTAAGAGCACCTCCAGAGGAGCTGATCCAATGTTGCTTGTAATCAGAGAAGATTTACCATCCAGACATTTCTGATCTCCTTCCCTTCAGGAGCTAATTAAAAGCATGGCATAGCAATAACAAGGAACTCCAAGCATGCCCACTCAGGAGATGACATTACATTGCAAAATATGGACCAGATCAATGTCGATATCAGACACAAGAATTACTCATTAACAGATGGTTACCTGCCCAGCTGTGACTTACAACAGCAGCCTTTCAGCAACAGACTGGGAAAATTAAAGAGAAAGAAAATGGACATGACTCTGACAAAGCATTTAGTGTACCAAAAAGCTCCCTTCTGCAGCCACCTGAGCAAAGCCATCTCTGTCTTCTAAGTGCTTGGCTGAGGTAGCTGCACTGCAGAAGCATTTCTTATAGGGACGCAGAGGGTATTGCTAAAACTGAGATTTCACCAGTGGAGTCTGTTTCAGCCCCACCTTGCCCCACAACCAAAATCCACAGGTTTGGCTGGTACAACTGTGTCTGTGCTTCAGGCTTTTGCCAGCCATGTCCTGTCAATCAGGGACCGCACCTCTTCACACCCAAAATCCCCAGAGCCACAACAACAGAAAGAATATCATAGTCCTTGGTTAAGTTGTGCTCTACCCTTTGAAGTTTCACCAGCACAGCTATGGAAGGGATGTGTTTTGTTGTTTTGGTTTTTTTTTTAACCCAACAAGACCATGGCAGTGGGGTCCAGCAGAGCTACCCCAGCACAATTTTGCCATGATGGTTTATAATGTGTGCTATCACACTGCTTTGTCTGTTGTCACAGTAATAGCTCTTGTTAGTACAATTATGCATATGTAGGTTTATGGGCAAGACTTTCCTACTGTCAGCAAGGCTTGGAACAGCAAGGACCAGGCAAATTTTGGAATTTCTTCCCAAAACCCAGCAAAGAGCAAAGAAGCAGAAAAAAAATACCTTGCCTCTATGCATTGCTTGTTACCTGAAAATTCTAAGTAAATAAAGCCTCAGAATAGGCTCAGAACAGATCTGTCTTATTTTCACCCATTTCAAACATGGAAATAGGATGTACAGTCTGATCTGCCTGGGGCCACCTGGAAAAGCTGTAACAGATTTCCACTTCCTACACTTATTCTTGACTTAGGTCAAGAAATTGTGCAAAGAAAGTAAAAAAAGCGATGAGCTGCTATTCTATCCAGAGTTCCTAAAAACTCTGTGGAAAGAGAGGAGTGGGGCAGTGAGGACTGGACAGCAAGGGGAAGAGGAAGCTACTTCTTCAAAGCTGCAGAAATATCCTCTTCCACTCATTTCCAGAATACAGTCCACCCACTTTCAGGAACAGAGACATTGTATTTCTGTGGTGACCACAGCAGGCTGTAGGAAATCATTTTCCTATACCTAAAAGTAAGAAAAAAGAAAAGCAAGAGTGCATTCTGTGTCTGTGTGTCTGCTGCTGGTTGTTAGGCACTGAACTACAAGCAAGAGTTGCAGAGTGTCTTTGTGGGGAGTCACAAATCTAAGTTTTCAGCTCAAACTGATTCCTCAACATTAAAAAAAAAAGAAGCACCAACATCAGAAGCCACTTCAGCTGATAGGATGGTCCTGGCACAAAGCAAAAGGAAAAGACATCAAAGCCAGAAGTTACAATAGCTGCCAGAGAAGCACCACCATATAATGGTAATTACCCCTGAGTAAGGTCTGAATAATGGCCGAACAGTGATTTAAGGGTTCAGACAGATATGACTCATTAAAAAACCCTAACTGCTACGTGTATGCGGTCTGCATTGATTCAGCTGAGAGGTGTCTGAACAGGTCTTATAGCCATAAAGAAAAGACAATTTTATGTATATTTTTGTAAATTATGTTAAATAATCAGTGACTCTTTCAGCTATTTATAACCAGAAGGAAGTCTGCCTGCCTTCATCAGGCTTTTCATAGAATTAGTACAAATGAACTATGCTACATTTTTTTTGAGGAACATTGTATCTCATTGGCAAGAGACTACTCAGAAAACTGGAGATTCCGTTTTGACACTGAATTCTTATAAACTTCACAGAGCTTTGGGCACTTGGGAGTTCACAAGGATGAAGAATAAGGTCCTGGCTGCAGATATTTGTGTGTCATCATGTGAAGCTTTTGGCCATGAACAGCACAAGAAATGTGCATGGAAGGACAGTTGGGGAACAAACCTGGGGAAAAAGCTGAGATGTATGAATCCCCTTCGCTAGTCCCATTTTTTTGCCATTCCAGATGGAGTCATCCTGCGTCATGGTCCTGGGTGAGCTGGGAATGACCACAAAGGTAGAGCGGCACCAAGCAGGGACGCCATCCCTTACCCTAACATGTGTTCACACCTGACTTCTCAGCCTCTGTATCAAGAATCCAGATGCACAGAGCTTCCAATGCAAAGTTAATAAAAATGGGGAAAAAATAAGCAGCACAGATCTTAGAAAGTTTCAGCAAGCATAACCTTTTTTATTCACTCACATACACCCGTGCTGCAATCACTGATGCTCAGGTGGTTTATGGGACTCACACCTCACCTCAGGAATGGGCTAACCGGAGATGAAGGCAGAACCAGTGCACACAGCCAGCCACCTCCTCAGCATGCAGAGCACTGAATGGTTTGCTCCTGCAGTAGCTCTCTGCCAAAGACCAAAGAGCCACTCTCATGTTCAGATATCACCAGGCTGCACATTGTTAAGACCTCTGGGGATGCCTACCGTGAGACGAATGTCTTCTGCTATAGGGAGGAGATGCTGTTTGGTTTGTATCGCTGCAGCTGAGAGCCCAACAGCCTGCAAGATCCAGGGCACCATGCCAAAGCCATCACCTCTTAGGTCAGGCTGATGAGCCTACAGAGCTACTCTCCTCAACCGTCTCAAATCAATTCATCTGTGACTCATTATTTCCAGTGTACTGAAGGAAGCTTTCCATGAAGGGAGAAAACAGTCAGGTGTGTATGGAGCAAATACCATAACAACAACGCGAAAAACAATGAAGATATGGAAACAGTCCATATGACATTCAAGGTAATGTCCCTAGCATTAGATTTTAGACTTCGTTTAGCACTCATTTCAAATGAGGCCCTGTAAAACACTAAATAATTAAATATAAATATAAGCATAAATAAATACAAATATGTGTGCACGTGTGTGGAGAGATACATTAAAAAAAACAGAGGAAATTTGGAAATAGCAGCTAGGGAAAAGACCTGGCTTTGAGGTGACAGAATATTTGGCAGCTCTAAGGCCTGGAGCCTGTATTGCAGCTCATTCCACCAGTGAAACTGCAGCTGGAGTCTGGTTCTTGTTTTCTAAGAAAATTCCATTTTCCTTTTAAAGAAAGGCACATTCTGATTCTTAACTTTGCTGCACATAATATTGAACATTTCCTGTGAAGCGCACATAATCCAAATGCATTTAGAGCCAGATTCTGCTACTGCTGAAGTCAATGGAAGGTTTCAAAATAAGACTAGGAACTCTGTACTGTGTTTGTAGGCTGTAATCTTTCTGTATCAAAGACTAACATCCCTCAGTTTCAGCATTTCCCCCTTAATATTGACATGATCATGGGAAAATGAAAAGGCAAATAAACAAAAAAATGAGCAGAAAGAGACAGAAATCCTTGCTGCAGGGGGTATAGCACATACTGATAATGCTGCCTCATACATCTGTCTTTTCCTTACTTCCCATATTGCAATGTTTTTCTATTTCTTTAAATTTAACAAGAATTAATAACAGCCCAGACTCCAAACTACTTAGTAATAATGAAACAATATCAACAACGATCTTAAATCATTAAATACCAACAAAAAGTAAACTAACTGAGTCAGCCACCAATATGAACTAATCAAATGGCTTTTTTTTTCACTAATTAGTTCACTAGACGTAAGTGGAGAAGGCAAGTTTAAACATACATTCATTTCTATTCATTCCTATGTACCAGCTACCAAGCAGACTGAGGGAGGATTGTCCCATGACTGCAAGTTCCATTTTCATGTTATTTCCTGATCTTTTAAAATGTTTCTGAGAAATTTACCACTCAGCTACTTCAAAATTGAAGAAAAACTATCTTTTCTAATGACTAACCGATTCCCCCATGTATTTTTTCAAACTTCTATACTTTTCATAGCAATAAGGTAATAAGGTTTTCTTCTTTCAAAGCCAGGTTCTTCTTCCCTTATGAAGATACTATAGGGCAGCAGAAGATAATGAGGCAATGTTGCTTTCTGAGATTATCTGATTTCCAGGCTTTAGTTGACGTTATTGTTACAAAACTTCCTGTAGGCAATTGCAGGCTACAGCATCATTGGCACAATGAACTAGTGCTAGATCTAAAGCCTCTGCAACTGTGCTATGTCTGAGGCATTTATACAACCTCATGAGTGCATGTGAATTGGAAGTAACTAGAAGTATTTCTAGCATGAAAAATACAACTATTTGTCTTTCAGGGAGGGGTAGGATGCAAGTGATCACATGTGGCAATTCTGTTCCTGGTGTACTAGCAAGGGACTCAGTGCTGATGTGAGACTGACATATAAACCCTCCTGACTCTCTTTGCTTTTCCTCTGGAGGATCTGCAAACCATGCTGCATGCAGACCTTGTTGTCACTGTTGGATGCGATTTCCTTCATCTCTGTTGCTTGAGATCATTCCCATTGTCTGGTCCTGGGAGCCATTACCAAAACTCAGCTGTCCCTGTGACTTAATGAATGTTCTAATTACCAGAACTGATGCTAATAATTATGTGCTCCAAGTCTAGTGACTTTTAAAAGATTTTAAAATAAAGCAATTCAGCAACACTGGGAGGGTGTAAGGAACCCTTCCCTTTCCTTCTAGCATCTACTGCTCAGGGCTGCCCCAACATGGGAGGGCATGGGCCAGACCTGTCTCGGGAAATGATGCAGCCTCAATCTGGTCACTCACATCCAAAGCCAGCATCTTCACCGCTGGGCAAGAAGTGAGCCTCCACCTCCTCTTCTCTGTTCTGGGGTGGTGCCTAGAGAAAAGCCATTGCATTCCTCTTGCTAAAGCCACATGCAAAGGAAGAGAGCTGAAATCATTTTTGCTTGTTTGCTTATTTCAGCAAGAAAAAAGAAAAGCTTTGGCTCAAATCAAACTGAAAAGTTGAGTTATTCATATGGGCCTTAAACAGACAGCATTCCACACAGCCACATTGCAATCACAAACACCTCTGGGTGCCACCCCTCCTCTCCCTGGGAGCTTCAGAAACCCCAGGAGATAAAACCAACATGGTTTTGGCTTTCAGAGACGGTTGGAATCCTGGTCCATCCTCTCTCACACCAAACTTTGCTGTTAACATTGACGGTTCCCAAGCTGTGCATAACCTCTGCCACACTGTAACAGAGCAAACAAATCCTTTTGCAAGCCATCCTCCCCTCTCGCAGAGGCAGCGAGGCTGGTGAAAGCACAGCTGCAAAAGGCTGGTTGCTGGGCAGCTGGGATCCAGCAAACATGGATTTGGCACTGCTGCATGTAGCAGATAATCCTGGGACAGAAAGATATGCCTTCACCCAAATGTTTACTCCTCCTCACTCCTCTCACCTCCCACGTTCCTCCAGCACCTCTCCTGGCTTCCCTCACCTGCAAGCTCACAGCTCTGGGGTTTTCTGTACCAATCTCCTTTCTCTACTCTCCAGGGACTGAAACTGTTCTCAGATCTATCATGTTATTTTTTTCATCTCATTCGCTCATCACTCCCATTCCACACCCCTGACACGTTGGCCATGGATGTCCCATCCTAGCCCACAACCTTGCCAGCAGCCTCCACTGCATCATCAGCACACAGCAGCAGAGTGAGCATCTTCCGTTTATGCACAAGATGGTCTTATTGCGTTATTGGGTCTTCCTCTTACCTCTGCCTTCCACAGGGCTTGGGACCTTCATGCTACCATCACAGCTCCCCGTGGAGATGGACCTGTCCCACAGCTCTTGGATTTTCTCTCCATGGTTACTCCAGTTGCCCTTTGTGTGTTTTCATTGCTCTTCGCCAAATCCCACATCCTGGTGCTTATCTGCCACTTCTACCCTCTTATCCCACTGCTGGCCCTCAGACACAGCCTCTTTGGTCTTGCTCTCCACTAGCATCTTCTCTTCCCGCACCACTGGGTCTTCATGCAGAGCTATACCTACCTTCAGTTAAAGTACCAGACATCATGAGTCCCTCCTCAATCAGAGGGTTGTATTCAACCCTCTCGCCCAGAGCTTCATGGCCTGGCCTCATCCCCTGCATCCTGCAGGAGCAGGCACTGGACCCTCAACAGCACAGCACCCAGAAGATGCAGCCCTTCAAAGAGGCTCTGCAGCAGTAGTAAATACCTTGGGTGTCCCCTTCTCTGGTTTCAGCACTCCTAGGAAGACTCTCCCCAGTTTTTTATACTTTCCCTGTAGCTGTAGCCCCATTTCCCTCACCACTCTTTCCTGCCAACATTTACTTTCCCAGAGAGACACATAACATACTGCCCAGGCTGCAAGTCTGTGAGCATGACCTCCTGTATACTTCTTCCCATTGGAATGGGTGGTTTTGCCTTGGCAGGACACAATATCAGACAATACCCTGCCTGCGATTTTTCTCTTTTTAATTGACCACCTTTGTGTGCACTGATTTTGTAATAGCTTCGTGCTTGCTTTCTCTGTGAAATCACGTTTTTAGCCAGATCCAGCCACTGCAGTTGCAGGTATATATTTAAAAAGCCTTTACCTGCAGCTGTGCTTACAAATGTTTCTTTCATGCATCCAGAAAACTTTAGTTCTGATCTGAAAAATCAAATCATATAAAAGTAGTAATGGAAGAGTAGGTCTTGAGCTGCAGAAACAAAAGCAGATTGTGGTGTTATACCCCTAATCACACAGATCTGTGAGTGTTTTAAACCTCTGCTACTAGCCATGATATGCAGAACCTTCATTTATACAACCATGGATCTGGTTGCAAAAACTAACCAAGAAGTCCATTTCAAGATGATACTTCGTTCTGTTCATACACCCAGATGTCATATCTAAAATACTATGCCTGCAACCAGTCTAGGAAGTGTTTGCATGAAGAGATTCTTCCTCCTACTGTATGAGTAAGAGTAGAAAGTAGGTAACTGTATTTTTCAAGGACTTTGATAGAAACCTTTGCCGATAACCCTGGCTGAAACAGTAGGCCCATATACAGAGGCGTATGATTTTTTTTTAGCCATGTACTCACTGAAAACTGACAAGAAGAGGTGTAGAGGCACCCACCTTCCACCGATGCCAACCCATTTAGGTAACTTCAGCTCAGGCTGATTTGCAATTGTTAGGCATGTACATTTTTAGCTGTGCTCAAATTCCTGCTATTCCACCCACCTTCTTCATTAGCATATTAGACGCCCCCATGGCATAGTTTAAAATGGTCTATAAGTCAGGCATGTGTGAAGGAAGGTAGCTCCACTTCTGCAGCTGAAGGCAGCTGAAGTCTTCCCTTTTGAAGTGGGAGGGAGCACTAACAGGGAAGAGACAGCCCCACAGGAAGGATGGCAGCCCCACAGCCTGCCTTGACTTCGGGGTTATTTCCTGTGGTAGGGTGGAGAGCAGAGTTCAAAAATAGTGCTCTAATTATTCTAATTGCAGCCCTAATAATATTCTCTATGGAAACCTATGTATATTTCTTTTTTTCTATATTTTTTTCATATGTGTATATGGATGAAAACTTTCTGCTTTGCCAAGGGTTGAAGTGCCAAGTGACACCTGTTGATCAGCCATTTGGTTTTGCTGACCAGAGAACGCCACATGATGAGGTGCCCTCTGCTAAACCTGCACCCTGCACAGGGAGGGTTCCTGTCACTCAGTGTCACCGCGGCCACTGCCCCAGGGCCAGCAGGGCTCCTCAAACACTGGATTTTTCAATATCTTCATAAGGATACTCATGTTAGATTTATCAATCTGTATTGTTAATCTAGCGTAGTGTTTGCCTACGCCTTCCCTGGGGTTTCTGCATCGCAAATCTGGTGGCAAACCTCTAATGGACTCCTCCAGCTTCTTGCCTTAGTCTCCTTGCTGCCAAGGTCTTGTTCATAGACAGGAGCAGGACCCTTGGACCTCAGTCCCGTGCCTCAGGGTGTGTTTGGGAGATCGGGTAACATAATGGGTAGGAGAGATAAGCTTGTCTCCTGGAGAGAGGGACACAGATGTCCCTTGTGGGAGTCCACAGCTGGTCTGAGGACTCAGGGATGGACCTTAGCTTTGAGCAGATAATGATGTTTCCCTGAAAGAGCCCGGGAAGCCCTGAGGCTGAAGAGTCCCAGGGAGTGAAGGAGATAAGAGGCCTAACGAGCAAATTCCACAGAACAGCAACCTGGCAAGAAGTCAGTAGAGGAGCACCAGCCAATCAGCATGTGTATGGAGAATGGACTGAGCTATCCTACAATAACAAGAACTTAAAGAATATGTGCTACCAACCAGAAATTGTTGCTAAGTAAATGATGTGCACAATGTAACCAATAGCGAAATAGCTCGTATTGCGTGCTATGCCAAAGAGATCATAAAAAAGCGATGTTTTACTAAATAAACAGCTTTCACTTGATCACATTGATCATGGCGTGATTGACCCGAGCTCCTGCAGTCCATTACCAGGACTCCCCTCTCATGGCAAACAAAAGCCCCACTACTGATGGCCTCTTCTTTTCTATTACCTCCCTCTGCTCTCACCTGTCTGCGATCTTATCCCATTGGGGACTGCTGCACAATTTTTTTCACCAAATCAGGGATTCTATCCATCAAAAAACCTAAAGGCCCTTTTTCCCACACTCCCAGAAGTAAGGCTGGCAGAGATGTCCCAGGAAGAACCTGAAGCCCCTCCTGGCGAGCAGCCCTCTCCTCACTGCAAAAATCCTGACTACAGAACTGGTTTGTGTACCACTTACTACCTCACTGCTGGCCTCAAGAATCAGCTTAGGCTAAAGATTTCAGTGTGCCCAATACCCTCACTGTATTTCCTTCTCTCTCTTTTTTTCCCCTCATTTCCCTGTACCTCCAGTGCCACTTACTCCTTGTAATTGCTGCAGAATGTAATTGCTGCTCTGTGTAATAGCTGCAGAAACAATCTCAGCTGTCATTGGCTTACATTGTTCACACATCAGGAGAAACTGGCAGATCAGTCACCCCACCTGGCTTCAGAGACCTTCTGCATATGTGTTTACATCTAAGGCAGGCATCAAGGCTCCCTGTGTAAGCAATGGAGACTTGAAAAATATACAAGAGTGACATTTAAGGTACAAGTTACTGTCCAAAAGTATGTTTCAACTCAAGGATGAAACAAATCATTCCTTGTATCTGTGGACAGTATTAAATAATTCTTTACATCCATAGACAGTATTAACTATATCTCTAACAGATGTATAAAGTAACACCTGTGTTTAGGATACAAAGGCAGCTTTGGAGTAGACACCTAAAGTTAGGCAAGAAGATCCCAACTGGGTTCTTCTAAAAGATAGATCATTACTTTCAGATCAGCTCTGTTAAGTCCATTTTTAATTAAACTGGACTTTCTTTTGCTCACATAAGGCCAAATCCTGTGAACTACACACTTGTCTAGCAAGGAAAATTACATCTGATGGCACTGCAGAGTGGGTCCTTTAATGATATAAGCTGATGTCATCACAATGAATGGCAGCAAAATCTCATACTTCTATATCTGTCTCTTTCCCACAAAAGCATAAAACAAATAGGCAAGATGCAATGGGAGAACCATCATTCTCCAGAAGGCTGAGGTGATGCAAGACTGATGGAGCATGTTTAACCATCTAGAGCCTTCCAACAGGAAGATGAACATCTTGCCTGTTTGTGCCTTCGCCTTCTTGCCAAGGAGTGAAGGTGAGGTTGTTCTGGATTTTCTAATACATAAGGTTACACGTTTTACTCAACGCTTAAATGAGCAAGGACAAGACCAAAGATACATGCCCACCATCACTGATTACGTCCTGGTTGCAAAGGAGTTTCAGCTAACTGCTTTGCATACAGGGGGCTGATCTCAGACATTGCTTCATCCTGGCCATAGTATTGACTCTGGAAATCTTTAAAGCGTGGAAGAGGTTAAAGATATGTAGATGTTGTTGGTATTTGAGTTCATATTATTGGTATACTGGCAAATAGTTACTGAAAAGGATGCTTGTGCAAGTCTATAAATGAGGGAGAATAGCAACTAAAGGGTAATTTCTCCTCACTGTATGGTTTCATCTCTCCAGGAAATACTCAAATTGTTAACAAAGACCCCAGTTACCTCTTGCAGGAATGGGGAGAGGTATTAGTTTCATTTTTTGTGCCCTAATCTAAGACTGTGCCACTTCAAGAGGGTTAGCTTCAATTAGATGAACTTCTAGCCAGGCTTTCATTTCTTTATCAGCCTGCTCTGGAATTGAGGCTTGAAGCTGTACAATAACTAAGTTATATACTATTTCAAGATTGTAAGCAGATCTTTGCAGGCAGAGAATGCAAACAAGGTGCAGGTTGAGGTGTCCTGGCAAAGCAGACACATGGTATTTAAGAATACACTTCCCCAGCTTGGAGTAGACTGCATCCAGCTCTGGAACTCTCAACACAAGACGGGCATGGACCTGATGGAGCTGGGTCCAGGCAAGGGCCACAAAAATGATCAGAGAGCTGGAACCCCTCTCCTATGAAGACAGTTGAGAGTATTGAGGTTGTTCAACCTGGAGAAGAGAAGGCTTCCAGGAGACTTTATTGCAGACTTACAATACATAAGGGGGCCTACAAGAAAGCTGGGGAAGGACTGTTTACAAGGGTATGTAGCAATAGGATGAGTGGCAATGGTTTTAAATTAGAGAATGGTAGATTTAGACTGGACATTGGGAAGTTCTTTACTACAAGGGTGGTGGAACACTGGAACAGGTTGCCCAGAGAGGTGGTGGAGGCCCCATCCCTGGAGACGTTCAAGGCCAGGCTTTATAGGGCTCTGAGCAACCTGATCTAGTTAGTGATGTCCCAACTGACTGCAGGGGGGTTGAACTAGGTGACCTTGGAAGGTCCCTTCCAACCTGATGCATTCTGTGATTCTGTGAATTCAGTGCCTTCTCCAGTGAGGTAGTTGAGTGGTCTTTCCTGTACTCACCCTGATGCTTGGTGCAGGTTATGGGTGCTTGGAAATGCTCTCATTGTTTTGCAGTCCCATATACCTGCAGGAGTGGGACTCAGCACCAATACTGGAAACAGGTAGTAACACAGTGTTGACATGGACTTGGAAGAGTTACCTTGTATCCCATTCCCATCAGTCATTATTTTCTGTTATTGGTAATCAAACTTCTGTATGCCCCCTTGCTCCAGCAAAGGGTGTTCAAAGCACAGAGAGGACAGTGAAGGAGAAGGGAACCATCTAAGGACCATTGTGTCACTGATTCAGGTTATACAGACACTGAACCACTGAGCTCCTTGGGTTTTATCCACTCTTGCTCTCTGGTGGATAGACCATTCATATATTTTAGCAGCACCTGCTGCAAGGGCAGAGCAGTTCTGATGCATTTGTCCACTCTGAAACCACAGAGCTACACAACCCATTAAGACTATGCAGAATGGAAGCCAGAGAAGGATTACACTGTACCTAGAAAACATTCAGCTACTGTCTTACCTCAGGTTTGCAATCCCTTTGTGTTGCTAGAATAGAGCAAAAGGAATTAATCAAAGGCTAAAAACCTAACTCACTATTATTAAATTCCAGAGGATGAGCTATTTTTAAGGTATATAAATATTAGGCAAAAATTCTTAACAATCCTCTTTTGAAGGAATTTATTTATGTAAGCTAGCTTTAAGAAGACATCTTTGCAAAATCTAATAAAATGCAGGCTACTTTCACATTGTCTCATACTTCCATTGAAGCTGTGACGTCCAAACGGCAGCAGGTCTCAGAATAACTGAAGAAAAGTTTTTCACTTCTTTTCCCTACATTGAAATTAGATAACAATGAAACAACGTCAATTTCAGTGGTATAAATTATTTACTTACTACATACACAATTAGCATTTTAAATTAGTTTGACACACAAGATTCTATAAACATTATTGTGCAGTACAGGATTTCTCAATATTTTGGGGAGCCAGGGCATGAGAAATAAATCCAATGTGCATTTTCATATTAGAAAGTCATTATATAGACATTTAAAGACAAAGCTACAAATAAGACAAGAATACAAATAAAATACTGTTGTAGTGGGTCTGGCTGAGCTGGTTTTCCACATAGCAGCAGTGTTTTGTGCTGGGAGCTAGAAGGGTGTTGATAACACACCCGTGTTGTGATTTCTGCTGAGCAGGGCTCGCACAGCACCAAGGCTCTTCCCAACATTCCCCCTCGCAGTGGGATGGGGTGGGCAAGATCTTGGGAGGGGACACAACCAGGACAGCTGACCCAAACTGACCAAAGGGACATTCCATACCATATGACGTCAGCTCAGCTATAAAGCTAGGGAGAAGGGGAGGGGGAACCCATGCCGTTTTCCTCCAGAGCAACTGCTACGTGTATTGGAGCCCTGCTTCCCAGGGAGTGGCCAAACATCGCCTGCTGATGGGAAGCAGAGAATAAAACTTTGTTTTCCTTTGCTTCCGCATGTGGATTTGCTTGGCTTTTGCTTCTATTATTATTAAACTACTTTTTGTTTCTCATCTTATTTTCCTCCCCTTTCTTTTTGCTCTG
>VZZY01017496.1:83202-116536 GCA_013400335.1 Eurystomus gularis
AACAGAATGATCACTTAGGATGAAAAAATATAAACTATTTTCTTTCCTTATCTTCCCTGCAAATAATACAGAAACCATGTTGGTTCACATGTAGCATTCTGGATTTGCTAACATTTTGAGTAACGCAGGCAGGGTCTGCAGACACCTGATGATCCAGCGCTTCCTGGCAGATAAAGGTCTTCTGAAAAAAGTCAAGAGTAACCCAGCTAAAAGTGACAGTTGGTCTATAACATGGAAATATTTCAGTAAAGTCAACGAAAGCTTTTCCTGTGTTTCAATTGGCATTGGATTAGGGTTCGCAAATCTCCCTGTTGTTCAGTACCCGGTGATGCTAAGCTTGGGATGCTATTCCAAGAGCATAGGCAGAGAGAAGTACTTGGATGAGCCACTTGTTTTTGCTGCAGGGTAAACACCCACACTATCCGCAGAGAAACACTGTTGTCACACGGGTTTGCTACAGTCCCACAAAGCTTGGAACTCTGCCTGTTGATGCAGAAAATATGGTCCTTTCTAAACCAAACACAATGAGCTGCTGTTGAGAGTTAGGAGGAGTGCCTTGGACCTGCAACGGTTTTGGCTTCTCACACCTCTTGATAAGGACCTGCCGTTGAGCCGTGGCCTTTGTCTACCTTTGGAAACTTCTCAAAATCTTTTGAGAAATTGCAAAAGATGCCTCTGGGTGTTTGCCTACTGGGTGTTTGCCTACAATACACTACTGTACACTTACCCTGTTCCCCAGTTACCGAGTACCTTAGGAGAGACCATTTTAAATGACAACATTCACAACCAATGCTGTGTTGGAGAGATCTGGGATGAGCAGTAGCAGCACTACTGAGAAACAGCTACTGGGAAGGATTTCAGTTTTGTGGCAAAAATCAAGCTACTTTCAAAAAATCAGAATAAGTTCATAAATTCTGCTTATCTGTGCTACAATGAGATAAGGAAGCTACCAGCAGAGCCACGTCTTTTAAGCATTTTCTGTTAAGAACAGGAAATTCCAGCATCAGAAGAGAAGGGGGAATAAAGCAATGCACACTACAGCAAAGGCAAGAAAAGAGGCTAAAACTTCCAGGCAGAGAAGTAGTGCACAAAGCATCCAGCATCCTTGAAAGATATTAAATAGCCCCCAGAAGGCTTGCAGGGGCATGGGAAAGGACATGGTACAGCCAGGTATTGGCTCCTTCCCACAGAGCAGTAAATCTCCTGCAAAGTCTCTTTGCAAAGCCTTTTTCTGAGCCTTCAGAAAACTGGTTATTTGTCATACAGTCCCCCAGAGCTAAATTGTGCAGTGGTTGATTTTGCACGTGTGTTATATCACACATTTGTTGACCAGGCACATTGCTATAGTAGTCCTAAGAGGGAGTTGCAAGTTTGGCTATATGTACATTTTCTATTCTTCACAGAGCCTTTAAAGCAAACAAAAAACCCAACAAAGCTGTGACTGCTGTGGAGCCTATGAGGCTGAAGCCACTACCATTTGAAAATGAGATGCCATGACAACAAGTGAAATACAAGACAACTGGTATATTAAATAAGATTTATATTGCTGCAGGATTATCTAAGTGTCGGGGTTGGTTTTTTTACATCCCTGGTTGTTACAGTTTCAAGTCTGAGTGCTGATATAGGTCAGTGGATCTCTCCTCTTTTATTTATCATTGCGGGACCAAGGAGGCATAAGAGTAACTCTCTGCACAAGTGGACTTTCGACAGGTGAAAACCGGGAAAACTAATAGAGAAACTAAGCCACACATAAAATCTAATTATCTTTAGGAACTAGCTGGCAAGATAAAGGATTAAGCTATCAAGCAGTGGTTCAATCAGGCTGCTTTTTTAATGCAAGTAGATTTCATTAGTAGTGGAAATCACAGTATAATGAGGCAACTTAAAATCATATTATAATGTTGAAGTCAGGCAGTAATTAAAACTGGACAACATCCTTAGTAAAATCTTGGAAAACAGCGGCCAGAGACAGGCTGTCCACATTCATTTTTATTAACTCCATGATCTGTGGCAACTGATTCCAGCAGGTTTAGCTTTTATATTCTGTCAGATATTGAAAAGGAGAGCTAATATTTATTATTTCTAAGACTAAGAAATGCATGTCCATGAGTCCTAGCTAAGAAGTCATTCTTTTAAGCAATATCCCAATAACTAGTACAACAGTGCAGCGTTGGGAGGAACATTTTTTCCCATGTCCCTTTGCTTACAGGATTTCCAGGCATTATGCCAAGATTTTTCCCTATGTTAAACTCCATTCTTTCACATCCTTCATTTTCCTGCACACAGCTTGACTCTCCCATGCTGTCAAATTCCCTTTGAATCCTTGATTCAATCAAATCCAGTTTGCTGCACTCAGAACTTGAAAACAGCAGGTTTGTTTTCTTTTTTTTTTTTTCCTTTTGTGAGCACAGCAGCTTGAGGAAAGAAAACAGGAGAAGGTGAAGAACCCACTCTTTGATTTGAACGTGGTGTCTACTAGCTTCATCTGAAGCTTCACATAATTCTTGTGTTAGAAAAGAGTGTGATGGTCAATCCCTATCCACCCTTTCTATGGCACTCAAGGTTTTTCAGACTTTATTATATCTCCCCTCAGCTGTCTCTTTTTCCAGCAGAAGAATTCTGTATTGCTCACTAAAAGCCACTTAAGCACTCCTTCACAATGTGAGATAAGCAACCTTGTTTCATACAAACTACTGATCAGAGATTAACAAATACTGTAATGATTGCATTTGAATTTCAAGCTTTTACCTGTATGATGTTATGATTTTATTTTCCAAGACATACAAAAAGTGCAGTGTATTCCAAGTCAAAAAGCCCTCTCTTGAGTTTGATTTGTTTAATGTCAGTCTTGATAAGAACAAAGCTATTAATATTCTGGAAGACAGGAAAAACTGTGGCCGTTTATCTGTGCAAAGAAATATCTGCTCATGGGAAATTAGTAGCAAAATACTACCAAAAAGGAAAAAAAAAAATAAAAAAGGAAAAACACTTTAAAAATCCATATATACTTAAATATTTTCAGTATTTTCACGTCATTGGGCCATGACTGTTCTGTTATGTTGCGTCCCAAACAGTTTATATATATTACAAATACAAAACAAGATCTACTATGTTGTAGACAGAAGCTTTCTCCCTTTATCCTCAGCACAGTTAAAGTCAGACAGCTTGCGAAGTCAGACTGCATGCAGTGATGCTATGGCTGACTTGAGCAGGACAGTCCATTACAGCATGGTACCCAGTTACATCAGTCTCCCAGCCTGTTCACTCACTCCCAGTTCTGCCCGCTGTGTTTCCCTGGGTCTCTAGCATCGTTACACCACTATGATTTTAGCATGAGTCTCAAGTTAGTTTTAATCTTGAAAGTTTTTAAAAGAATAGCTATTTTCGCAGCATATACCCTCATGTAGTCACACACTGAACTGAGACTAAAAATAACAAGGGTTTTCCTCAAAATCAAGAGCAAAATCACTTATCAGTAGAAAAAAAAATTAATGTATTAAAGCTAATGGATGTTGTGTCAATTTATAACACTGGAGTATTTGATGTATAATGCTTAAGCTTTACAAAACTTACTTTACTGTCAAAAAATCATATGTATCTCATTTTCATCCTACAGACTGAGTTTAAGACACCAAGTGACTGCCTCCAGTATTCTTGGCTATTCCGAAAACTCATGATTCTTGGTATGTATGCTTTAGGAGAAAAAAAAGATAAGTTAATGAGTAACTACTGTGATGCCTTAGACCTACTGCCTGTGTGGATCTGCAGTCTCGGAGCTACGCAACATGACTTTTGCAGTCTCACAATAATTTCAAAGCAATGAATCACTAAAAGTCTCAATACATACACTCAATATTGCTTCTCATTGATGAGTAGAGGTCCAGAGCTCTCAATTCTTAATGTACCCTTTTGGATGTTCAAACTCACAACATCTTCTGAAGAAATGGGAAAGGAGGAAAAGGAACGAGTGGTAAAAGCAACATGTTCAGTAGACTTACGTGTCTTTTCTTTCTCAAAATTCCACCTAAGGCTAGAAGATTAACTGAAATTAGAATTAACAAAGAATGAGGGGCACTTAACCACTTATGGAAAGAGCAAGAACAAAATCCACCTTCCCCCAAAGCCAAAAGACACCAAGAGGAATGATGAGGAGGCACTCAGATGAGCCTCCCACTACTATGTAATTAGAAGAAACATTTCTGGTATGGAAACATCACCAGTGTTGGCTACAAAAGCAGCTATTATTCCCAGCACAGGAAATTCAAAGTTTTTTTTTTTTTTCTTCTTACTGTTTGTATAACAACAGTCTTATTGCATATATCCATCCAGGCAATGCATTAGACAGGACTTAATTCCACCTGGACCTCTTCCCAAACATTATGAGACAGATAGAAGCAATTAAGAAAATAATCCTAATCTTTTTACACTAGTAACTGATTTTACTTCCACTTCAAAAGTCTACTGACACCCAGGGAATCCTGCAGACCAGGAAAAGACATTAGAAGATTAAAGTGAAATTATCTTAAATAAGAAGTTTGTAAAGGGGAATTTAAAGTGAGTTTGTCTTTATTAAAGACAAGAAGGGTAGGGGTGGAAATCATAAATTTAATTGCACTGTGCAATGGAATCATTCGAGGGAAAATGATACAAAAATGGAACAAAAACAAATAGCTCAATACTATCGTTGATACACTATTTTTTTCATTCTAGGGGGTCTAACTCATATCAGAAGAGAGAGTCTGGCAGGCTCCTTGAAGGCAACTGAATGAGTACTGAAAACAACTTACAACTTGCAGAAACATGTCTCTAAGGCATATCTCCATTGCTGATGCTGTCAAGCAAAAATACCAGAACTCTTAATTAAAAACAGAGATTTAAACAAAAGTAGCTTTATACTGATTCTCAGTGCCCTTATTCTTCCCACTCTTGACATTAATCAGAGATGGAAGGTCTGATGTCCTATAAACTCCAGTCCTCATCCTCCCTTGGCAAGATCTCAGTTCAGAGATGTAACCTTCAAAGCTGAGGTTCCCTTCAGAATCATCACAGGAGCGTATGCCAGTGTCTTGCAGTTTGACTCCATCCACATCGATGATCCTGTTTACAGGGAGCTCTGTTCCAGGGTTCTCTCTCACACCAGGAGGACTAAAGCTTCTGCTGGTCTTCATTTTGTGAGAGACTTGATCACAAGAGTTTCCTGAAGTCCCTTGTGAATCTTTTTTCTTTCTATGGTTTGCACCTGAAAGAAAAATTAAAAACAAAACAAAGAAAAAAAAAACACAAAACAGGAGAGTTATGTATCTTCTGGTTTTAGCATTTTTCAATATTGTAATATCTTCTGAGGTCCTAATGGTAGATAGTCAGCTGGGATATTCCTCCACTCCATCAAGGAGACTTACTGATGTACCAAGTAGGTGTAAAATGTTAATATGTATCTGTCTTAATTTAGCATTTCTCAGAGTTTTTAAAAAGACTCCATTAAAAATAACTACTTAGAATAAATTTGTACACTGCTAGGACAAAAACTGTCACACCAGCAATCCCAAAGGTGAAGAAGGACAATATAGAGCTTCCACTGGGGCAGAATGGGAGATGTTCCTTGACTTGAACTGCCCTCCAATACCAGAACCCTGCTGAGATACTGTTTTTACTTGGCTAGAGAATAATTCTCCAGCAGACTAAGAAAGGATGATTTGAAGTTGCCATTCAACATCCTGTGCTACAACTGAGCAATGATGGGCCATGGTTTACAGGGCGAGAAGAAAAGAAAAAACTTAATCTGCTGAAGGGCTTTAAACATTTAAGAAACACCTCAGTTGTGCGATTTTTCTAACCTTGATTTTCTTTATGGTACAGTGCTTCTAAAATCACAGTTGTTTGGATTTAGGTCTGTTCGCTAGGACTACTCATAGAAAGTCATTACTATCCCAAGCTAACTCTAGATTAAAACCTTGAGCTCTCAAAAAGCTAATTTTGTGTTAGGTGTGACACTGCAAACTCAAAGCAAATGCAGATGAAGCTAGTTTGCCTGTTTCACAGGCAACAAGAAAGGAAGGATAAAAATGAGTTGATTTCATGACTTGAACCATGGTCATCAACATGATTTCTGTAGTTGAGGCCCTCCACCATAATGATATAAAAAGGGGCAAAATTTGCAGGGAGAGAGAACTGCTTATACCAGCCCAACTGATAGCCAAGAAAAAATAGAGAAACTTTCAAGGCACAAAGGCAGACATGAGCAAGGGCTTCCATTTCATATTTAATTAATTTTTTTCCATGTATGCAAGCTGGTCTTTTAAAAGACACCATGTTATCCAACATGCCTTACCTAAAACAGGTACACACAACTGCTTGACTAGCACATGTAGCCACACAAATCCCATGAACTTGTGTGGCTGGCTTTGAAATCTTTTATTTGAGTTTATTCCACGAAATTATGTGTACAGTTTTTTGCAAGAAACATAAATTTCAATGTATAATCATCGTAATCAAGAACTTTTTGATACGGAGAAGGGGAAAAATGCAAATGAAAAGGACAAAATTGCAATTCCATACTGTTTCAATCAAATCACTCCAGGGTCTTCTCAAGGGTTAAAGCTTTCTATTTAATGAAAATAAGTTACAATTCTAAGTAATGTAATATTATTTTAGTGCTTCAGCTACGGTGCAGCCCCACATTAATAATGTGGATATTCCAAATCAGTAATTCTCGCCTTTTTTTTTTTTACATCCAGAGAGATTAGGTCAAACTCCAAACAAATCAGCCAAGCAATAGCAGAGAGAAGGCAGAAAGCTTTCTCAGCCTTGCTAGCCCGGCATGACTCCAGCCTATTAAATTACAGCTAACATTTAATGGGACTATATTATACTCCATGTTTACATCTTCCTACTGCAGCGAAATACTGGCTTATTTTAACTGCTATTTGCATGGCTGTGGTGTAAAATGATATTCTTCTATCCTAAAATGTTTATCTTGACATGAATGTACTGAATTGTACGCTTGATCTTTTTAATCAACTATGCCCTTTGAGGAAGATCTCCAATTCTCCTTTCAAGTTGATTTAAAAGAGATACTAATTTCTAAAAAGCCATTCTAATGATAAACTACACGAAATAGTTTGCATTGACAGAACATGACTCATCCACTTGTCCTAGTATTGAGACTACATCCTTCTACTAAATGTAAAGAAACAACTATAATGGTGGTGTAAGGTCTCATAGCTCTGTTGACTTGAACTAAGCTGAAACACTTTCCACAGTCAAAAGATGCAGCCTGCATTAACAGGATATGACGCATGAAAGAGCTGGAAACTCCTACTAAGGACGCTATGGGAGGTGTAAGTATTGCTGTATTTATTTGGTTGCTAAATATAAGAAATGCCATTAAGTCTTGCAATTATGGCGTCACTGAGTCACCACAAGAAGCATCTGGGCTTGCAAGCTAATAGGAACAAAGCAAAAGTAAGGTCACTCTTAGCTCTCGGGCTTCACAAGACATAAGCCCACCTGAAGAGGAATAAATCTGTATCATGAGCAGTTTTCTCTATTAATGCCCTTTTCAGGAGCAACCCCCGTGAAGGATCTAATAAATTATTGCTAGAGGCAGGACAGTAACAGAGAAGGTCTTATCTAAAATACTGGGTCAAACGAATACGGAATTACTACGGGATGATACTGTGAAGATGGTTTCTCTTTTCCTAGCAGGGTAGAAAACATCTTGGCTCATCTACACAAAACAGGAGGATGATTTCAAGAGTAGCACTACTATGAAAAAATATTTTAATGTGCCTTTTTCCTTCAGTTTTAAAAACAGCGCACTTATGAAGCAACACTATTTAGCACAAATAATAGGAGACATTCCCCAAACCAGCTTGTGTATAAACGCATCCTGCAAGTTTTACAGTAGACTCAAGATTTGCATTGCACGTACTCAGTGGAGCTTTATAATGAGGCTTAAATGATCCCTACAACACTTCTGCACTGGTCTCCTTCTCATTTTCTCTTTCTGAGTAACAAATACTTAGCTATGCAGGGCACTACCTAAGGTGCAAAGAGCTTCCACAGATAAAATTTCACTTCACATATTCCTGCACTGAAGTGATGAAAACCTCCCTGGATCTCTGCGGATTCCTTTGCCTTGCATAAAGCATGTCAGGAATGATATTACATTTTCCCGAATCTGATCTGTCACATGTCCTACCTAACTTCAGAAAGGAAAGGAGACAAGTGCTTAGAGCAGTCATTGCACAGATTGATTTCCAAACCGACTAGAATAGCGCAATCATGCCTATTGGTGATCTTCACCTCCCCTGCTAAGCATTCCATGCAGCTCTAAGGGAATTTTCTTGTGCATCTGATTCTGTTAATACTTTGCAGCTGGTTTAAAGACAGGATGATGCATGTTGTCTTCTGTCTTTAAACTGGAGATCTGCTACTTTACAGTCCTGCAGCTAAATGACTGCTTTGAAGGCTAGAGCACACCAGTCTGCATTTTTCAAAAGGCTAACAATAAGAGACCATTTTAGCTGATCTCCTGACTTCCTTTACCAATATATCCTTTTCTGGTATTTTGATTTTGTGTATTATTCTCAAGCTCTCTGAATTTAACACTACGATTATGGAAAAACGCCTTCCCAGAGGAAGACAAAGGGAATTTTTCTTCTTCTGTATAAAAGTAAGATCTAAGTAAGATGCCAGAAGACATCATCTTCTAAGTACTTTAGGACCATGGGAGCATTTGGCAAAATTCCAGGAAAAGATGAGGTCACAAAAAACCTGGAAGTTTCAGGAATAGCGTTAACTGTCAAATGTAGATGACACGATCAAATAACCATAACGCTAATGCAGATGCTTGGGATTTAAAGGTCCACTCACAACATCTTGATATTGTTTCTATGCCATAATTATTAGGTCCATTTATTTTCAACATGTAAATTTTATTTACGATTCACTTCTTAAAGCATTTAGATCCAATCTGAAATTCAGCACCTACAGTTTTAAGTGATCAATACTCCATATAGTTCCATCCATGCCACATTTCTTTTTTTATAAGACCTAGTAGATGTCTGCTAACTTTCACTGTAAGAGAAGAGCTCTGTATTTGAAAGTCCATGCGTAGTGGACTTCATATATGACAGAATGTTAAATTCTATTCCATAGTTTTCCCAACACCATTTCCATATAGATAGACATGTCTTCCAAGTAGATGCAGTGTTTCACTTAGCCTTCCACCTTCGCTAAAATCCTACCGTTCTCGTCAAAACCGTTGATTATTTAGATGGCTCTCAGTTCTACTGAAAGATAACAATACTCTGCTGATTTCTATGCTGTTCAGCCCAGGCATTCAAATTCTAATGTCAGAGAGGATCAGATATTCAGCTAAAAAGCATGAATCCCAGTTTAATGATTTTGTACTGACTTAACGGCATCTAAGAATTTCTGTGATGTGTTTCCTAATATGCCTCCTGTGAAAATAAATCACCGGTTTTCAGGAACAATCCCCGGAACTGGCTATTTACTGGCATATGCCACTCTCAAATGTAACCAGTCATTTTCAGTCTGCAAATTCACAAGACTCTGGTTCTTTCATGTGGGAGGTCGGGCAGATACTGTTCCCATCTCTGATTCCATACAACAACCTGTCCTAAGGTGATAACATGCTGCCTGAGAGAGCGGTTGTTTTTTTTTTTCACAGGAGACTCAAAAAGGGAGCTTTGCGATGGTCACGTCTGCAGGGGGTGTTCACTTTGATGTCCTGGAAATATTGCAGTTATGAATAAGTTTTTTCCTTAAAATATATGTAATCTGACAGTTTCCCCCTGTCTTAAACTGTTGGGCAAAAGTACTTCAAAATTTTAGCCTTCCCAGATGTGGATTCTTTTAAGTGGTGGATAAATGACTTCCATACTTGTACTGTTAGTACTGTAAGCATTATTTTTTTTTTTTTAGGTTTGTAAAGTGATTTATGCTTCCAGGAGGAAAAGGATACTTTACATTTAAGATTTTGAATTCTGCAGGTTAAATTTCCTTTAACAATTTCCTTCCTTTTATCTCTTAAATCATACAGCACCGAGGAGAAAGAGGATTTAATAAAAAACTCCTACCTACAGTTTATGCTAAATCTTTTCAAAGGAAATTTTACTTTATATTTCACTCGCATGATGAAACACCAACGGCAGCTTGTGCTCAGTGCCTTGAAATCTGACTCAATAACAATGAAGGCATCAAACTACGGAATGGATTATTCTACAAAGCAGCAATACTCTGCATTACCAGTCTATTTACGTTTGTCCTGGGAATTTCTGGAATACATTTGCAGCATTAAGTTTGGAAAGACAGGGCAGATAGAAATTCTTTCATTGCACCTCTCTCAAAAGCACTTGCAAGAAGAACAAAGCACAGAAGATTATTCAGGAAGACAAATTCTGAACATTACATAGAAGAGGGAGCTGGCGTGACTACTGCTGCTCACCAGTGGCGTGTATCGTCAAAAGAAGGCAAGACTGTAAACTGCGTTTGCTGAGGGCAGGGACCTTTTATATACACGGCTACAACAGCTGCTGAAGGGAACGACACACAACATCATTTAAAAGCCAGGAACAGGCCAAGAATAAATAAAAGGAAATGTTCTGAATTTTGATCCAGCCTGACAGGCATGCCCTCAATAACACTAGCTAATTTGCTTAAACTTTGTTTCTCCACTGCTAAAATTAACACAATTTTTGAATACTTTCCAAGCAGTAGACACGATAAAACATCTCTGCAACAGTCTACAAGTATTGAGCCCTCAGTCTGATCTTCCAGCATTTTTTGTTAACATTCATTTTGCTTTTCCATCAGTCAGTTAAGATCAGGTTTAATTATTACAGAGAGTAATATTTTGGGAAATAGTGGACTGAATTACTTGGATCAGTTTTAATTTAGTCTACCGCTCATTATGTTATTTTTCAGTTAAGAAATTCTAAAATGTGGCTTAGCAGGGCTACCAGTTACATTTCAACTAATAATTCAACTAAGTTCATTTCATCGTCCAAATGTAAGTCATGTGTTTGCATAGATCTGGCTTTAGCCTGTGTGCATTTGGGTCAAAGAGTAGTTGTAATTTTTCTAACACTGTATCTAGTCAGTGATAAAACTTGCAATTCTTTCTAAAATGCGTATCTTGTTGTTTGATTGAAATAAGCTTACAGTTCAAAGAATCATCCCTTAAGGCCTTCCTTGCTTCCCGGTTGTCTACTCTTAATGTAACTTTCCTTCTCCTTTGTTTATTATTGATCTCAGTCATGTACAACATGTAATTCTCCCATTTAAGCATGCTCTGATTAAAAGAGGATTAACAGTTTCTGCTCTTAGTATTACTGGATCCCCATGAGTACTTCTTTATATTGATCCAGAATCCAATTATCTTCTACAAAATTACACAGAACCAGTAAGGATGTAATTAACTTCAGAACAACAGCCTTTGTTAAAAACAACGATTTACATTATTTTTACATTTTTAAAGTCATAATCCCTTCCTTTTAAATCTTTTTTTTAATGTTTGTTTTCATTTATGTGATTATCTTGATTCACATAGGAAACACCACTGAATTGTCTCTAAAATATGCCACGTGAATTAAGGGATTATGAAAAATATTAATTATGTAAAATATTATAGAATGTATTACAAAAATAAAGATTTATTTTGAATTTTTTAAGATATACGCATAATCATTCTTAATCTCCTTAACCATCACAAAGTTCATTGCACTTGGAGTTCATTACCCTTATAGCTTAGAAGTTTAGTAGCCAAAAAAGTGGAAGTCACAGAACTATTGCTGATATTATCTGATCTCTATTCCTTGGTTGTAGCGTACTGCCTTCTCTCTGTGAATAACAAAAAAGAGCAGTTGGAAATTATTTTTTGTCTTTGGGAACAATAGCCAGCCCCAGGCTCTGAAAGTCCACCCTGCATTTTATTTCTGTGTAATTTATCTTTCAGCACAAAAACATCTTAGAACTGGTACTAACTATCCCATTTCTGAAATAATTCTTCCCAATAAGAAAGGAAGCAAGTTTATTTTGAGGGTACAATTGCCTATCTATTTCAGAAACAAAGCATTGTCTTTAGAAAAAGTAACTGTTTCTATAGTATAATTGACCCTTTATCTTCCATAGCCATTTAAGTATAATTCCAGAGCATTCATCATGCTTTTATCTTCCCTAGCTGGCTTTCTCTCCTAACCAATGACATTTTATAACTATTAAAAGAAAGTTTTGAATAAACTCTTTATTCAACTGAATTGCACCTTCTTACTTGGTGGGCAGTAATTCCATTGACTGTAACTGGAATTTCCTTTTAAGAACATTCCACATCCTAAATGCAAACAACCCCTGACAAGAAACAAAATAAAAATTTAAAAACAAACAAACAAAAAAACCAAAAAACCAAAACAAACAAACAAAAAAAACAAACAAAAAAACCCCACCAAAACAAAAAAGGCATTTTTTAGTAACAGAAGGAAGAACAATTTGATGGATTCAAATCTACAGTCTGTGCACCTTCAGTCTGGATTGCTGCAAATTGTCCTACGGATGAAATGGTCCCCCCTGAAAAAGCCCAATTGCTAACTAACACTAAAAGCCCACCTACTTTGTAGTAGAGGCAACAATCACAGCGAACAACTCACAGGCCCCAGGGGAATATTGCTGAATAAACAAGTACAAGGCTTCTGGCTTGATATTCACAGCTCTTGAGAGGACTAGGGGTTTGAAAGACTGCCGCTCCCCATGACAGCTATTTTCACTCGGGAAATGAACGTGCCTAACCGCTGGTAAAAACTGAACAATATTCAAAGTACCTAGACTATACCACACAATTTAAAAAAAAAAAATTAAAAAAAAATTTAAAAAAAAAACCACAAACAAATAAACCCAAAGAGATTAAATCAGTATCTTAACACTTTCAGAAATGAATGCATCACTTCAAGCCAATTACACCACACAGTAATTAAGTTATTTCTTCCACAGATGGGTACCACCACCGTTATACGTAGGGACGTGAAGTAAGTGCACCGCAGAATCAGTCGTCAGATTCCAGAAACACGATTTTTAAAGTGGGAAATTTGCCAGCACTGGCAGGCTTATTCAGAAATAAAGGCATTTTCTGTTGATGAGTAATGCAGCTAGAATCAGTAACGATTCTTGTACTGCAACCTGATTTGATATTTGCTTCACAGCTAAATATCACTTACAGTATAAACACATTTCACTTGAAATCTGTCTTTGAAAAACTGTTCTCAAAAGCTCTGAGAAATGCAAACCTCATTTTGCTGTTTTCCATTATTCATATTTTGCTTTCTAGATCTTCAAATACAAAAAAAACCCTCAAGAGTTACCCGTTACAGGGATGGACATTGGCCTGGCTTTGCTACATCAGTCTGTGGTTTGCAACTCGCCCTCCGCAGAACACAAGGGACTATTCATCCTTCCCAGCCCTTCTCCCAGTGTATATAAACCCCACGTATAAAAGCCCAGTGCATAGTGTAAGAATACATGTCATTGGCCTTTATACCAATTTGAAACGAAGATTAAATTATATAGTCATTAGTTTCCTTTTTACCCCAACATTTTAATTTGATAAACCAATCTGAAATGCATTTTTCTTTGATAGTAGATTATGAATGGAAAACCATTAAAGCACTTAAAAAAGCAAAATTAATGATTTAGTCCTTTGAAATATTGATTCTTGACTGGAGATAGTTTCCAGTAGTCTTTATTGTAATTATAAGTACATCATTGAATAGTCTTTCCATGCAAACTCCATGAAATCATGAAAATAGAAAAGTTTTATTTCAGTGCACACTTTTTCCATAAAATCACCGTTCTTTTGTAGAATACAGTTCCCATAAAGCAGTAGTGTACTGTGAGAGGAGTGTAGAATACTTAGCGTATGCATTAAGTTTGCAGCAAAAAAGGAAGGTGATTTACAGCTTTCAGATTTTGGTAACCCCCCCATCCAGGGAAAAAAAAAAAAAAAAGTTTGTCACAAAGCTAAGAAAAACTAAGAATTTAGTTTTGCAAAACTATTTTGTTTCATTACTTCAGGGCCTCTCATAGGTGACTATGACAGAAAACTAACACACAATCACCAGTGTAAGTAGAGGAGACCAGTTGGAAAACATGAAAATTGAAATCGGAGAAAAAAATATTCAGTATTTAGGCTATTAGTTATCTGTTGTGGCAAAGTCTGAATTATTTTTAAAGGGGAACTGCTACAGGACTTTAAACGGCTTCATTCTCTTTCATGGAGGCCCATGAGTATATGTGGGAACACAGTGACTTTTGGAAAAACTATATTTTCAGCCCCCAAAACACAATGAGACCTAGATAACAGCATGACAAGCCTCTCTGCAGTAATTTTAATTAAGCTTCACAGTACTGTTATATAGGACCCATCTCCAAGAATGAAAAGGCTAATACGGTCTCCAGCACCCATCCAAGCTTTCATTTCTTACCCAAGACTACCAAATAAAGAGGTTGTTATATTGGTTACTCAACATCAAATGAACTGCAATCACCAGCTCATTTCTTAAAGCCCAGGGAAGAACTGTTTTAGTTTAAAATAAGAAGGAAAGAAATGAATATACAGTTTAGCCCAAGAACCCAAAGACAGAAGAGACTCTCCTTTCAGGAGTTCCTGTTATGACTCATTCAATGGAAATCTCCTGTCTTCTGGTGCACATGTCAGCGCTACGGATTTCACATGTGACCCACCAACATCTCAAGACAGCATTTGCCCTTTGATATCCAGGTTATTAACAAATAGAACATTTGTCAACTTTTTCTCACAGCAATTGTTAGCTCATATCTATTAATCTGTTTGTTATTAGAAGATAATTTCAATCAGAATTCTTAATCCAGGACTGAAAGAACTGTTTTTAAATAATGAAGAAAATCAAAGCTTAAAACAGTTTCTGTAACTAGGTCTAGAATTTATTACTCCTGAGAGAACAAAGATACAAAATACATGTGAAAACTACACAAAGATTTCTACAAAGTAAAAAGTAGAAAGTGGGAAAAGGGAAAGCTACAGTTCAGTGATTACACAGAAATGTATGGCATGCATTAAAATATTGTCAATTCATGAAGTTTTTTTTTAAGTGCAAATGGTTTTTTTAACAGTTCTCACTGAAAAATATGCAAATTGATACCTATGTTGTACACTTGTCATATTATTAGAAAGTCACTAACACAAATCTATGCATATACACATCAATATGTCTGAAGTACATCTTGTGGTTTTGTTATTCGTAGGCACTGGTTACAGTCTGTTCAATACTCATTTTCAGAAATTAAGTGGTAGCACTTATAGGACATTTCTCAAATACTACTAATAAAGGATTTTGTTTTTAAAATACCAAGAGGATGAAATAATTTGCATTGCCATTTATAAGCATCCAACAACCGAAGAAGTATTTACAGATCATCAACCATACAGATAAAGAACAGTATCAAATACTCTGTAAAAAGATAAATAATTAAAATGTATATTCCCACATCACAAAGAAATGTGATCATACAAATTATGGCACCATATGTTTGTGAAACATCAAAAATAAATGTAGCACATAGATATCTCTTCTTATATTTTACATTAAAATGTACAGTACAATGACTGTAAAATGTCAATGTCACAACACCCATTGTCTTCAAACTTGTTTCTGGTAATTGCAATTATTATTGGAGTCCATGTTTATAAAGAAATTCCATACTTCAGCCTTGGGCTAATATTGCTCTGTGATATTGCTAGACCATGAAACTTACACCCTAAAAAAAGTTACATATTTTCTTTAAAATTATCTAATAGAAAGAGCTATTTCATATGTGAATATTCTGGGAGAAAGTGGGATAGATGCAATCTATTTCTCTGTGTAGCAAAGTATAGGTTAAAAAAAAAATGTAACGTTTTTATTTTTATTCACAAATATCTAATTTATCAGAGAAATATTTTTAAATTCAGGTTTATCCATTTCAAATTTTAATTATAAACAGTACTGCAATTTTCAACACATAATTAGGGTTCCTGCTAAAGCACTTAAACTTCCAAACCCTAATCATGTATCTCATTATGACAAATGGATCAGAAAATCTGGAACGCAACAGTGCTATTGAGCTCAAAACACTGAAATCCTGCTTTGTACTCCTAGGGTAAAGAATGAGATAATTATAGCATATGGATACATTTTAAAGGTTTGTCTGCATGTGTCCATTTTTGGCCACATGCCAAATCCAAACAGAAGTACATTGTTAAAGGCAACCAGAAATATTACAGTTAGCAGAGACTAAGGCAATGAATGTTGTTGGGTTTTTTGTGTAAAAATATTAAGGTGCAGAGAGAATTTTCTTTCTTGTTTTAATGGGTGCCAAATACTGATTAACAGTGCCAAGGAAAAGTAGTTTTACATAAAAGGAAAGACTATTAAAATCTAGAAATACCTGAATTGGATCTTTGATATCCAGATTTTTCCTGATTACCTGCAAAAGGAGTTGGGGGTGGATAGTTGGCTTCTGTGAGTTTACTGATGTCTGACGGAGGTGTTGGTGGTGGCGGCGGTAGTAAAGTGCTGTTAGGGCTACTAATATCTCCTTCAGCCACAAGAGTCAAGTCTGCCACATTCTCATCATCTACCATCTGTATGCCTTCAGCTTGTAATTCTCTTGACTGCCTTTTCCATATTGCCGCATTGTTTTCCTGTGCATGTGGAATTGGAGACAATGCAGTGTTGAAAGGAACACTGAAAGTCTTCTGGCTGTGGAGTGCTGTCAAAGCAGATTTATGTTTATTTTCTGAGTAACCCATTTTCTTAACTGAATTTTCATTAAAGTTTTGTACAGACTCCTGTTTTCCACTTGGTGATGTACATCCATCCTTGCCATCATTTTTTGAAACTCGCTTGTTGAGGCCTTTAGGGCCTACAGGAGTAGATGAGGATGGTTCTGGTCCAGTGGGTGGTAAACGAAGAAAGTCAGGAAGAATAAGGTCTTCTTTCCTTAGCAGTCCACGTTGGTCATCTGCTCTGTTACTTTGAGCTTTGGATATGAGTTCAAAAAATTCTATTGGGGAAAAACCCAAAATTGACAAGTTTTTGTCAGAAAGTGCAATGTCATTAAAACGTAAATTTTCAGCACATTTATTTTCCATGAAGATCTTCAAATCTTTCAATGCTGCCTTGAAATAAGATCCCATGTTAATTAGGAACTTTTTCAATTGCAGCAATGTTCACTAGCATCACTATAATTAAGACCATCAGGATTGCTATTGTAAGAGTTTTGCAGTTTAGAACAGCTGCAATTCACTGAGCCTTGAACACATCTTCTATTTTACGCACTTAATAAATCTGTACACACACAAAGGATTTTTTAATTCTTTGTACAAAACAAGGCTCTGGTCTCACTGACAATGGGTGCATGTTTCTATATTCCAGATGGTTTTTACCCATCTTAACTCAGAAATAGCCATGCCATTTGAAAGTTCAAAGATGCAAAATGTTGCAAACTTCCTTGTTATATTGAATTTATCTCAGTTTAATAATATTTTATCACAGTTTAACTACAGGGTGTAGTTTTAACCCAGGATGTTATCATCACAGGGCACGATCAGATGATGATTTAAGTAACCCCATTTTAGTTTGCGCTGCAATGAATCAGTAGCACATAAGTAGTTAATAACTATCAAAGGAGACATTAGTAGAAGCCATGGGGCAGCTTTTTTAATAGAGTTTTTAACATAATTAGAAGTGATTTTCTGATCATGTCCTTAATGATGTCCAGCGGTTTAATATGTTTCTCTGTATAAATAACACTCATAGTAAATCACCACTGTTCTAGAAAGTCTCAAAACTTGGCAACAAGAAACTTAGCAATCATAAGCCAAGAATTATACCACTCCTCAAAAAAGAAGCATCGCAACAATAAACCAACTCTTTGGTACAGAACATCTAAATACAAAAATATGTAATTCCTAATGTTGGGTCTCTGCATATCCCAGTTTTTCAAGAAGAGAGCATTGGCACTACAGAATATCAAAGATGCTTAAAATGGCCATCTCCAACAGATGAATTAAAATCAGTAGTTTCAACCCAGCTTATAAATACTGTTTGAAGCAAAAGCCATTACAAAATAAAGCACAGAATGTTAGTATCAGTTTCAACTTAACATAACACGAAGTCATACACTTGCACTTGTATGACTTTATTCCTAACCCTCTACTCGTATTTGGCAGGCTTTGCGACGTATTTGTAAAAATGACTTTCTAACATGCTTTGTCAAATGCCATAAAATGTGAACATAGCCAAGATGGAAGTTTCAAAATGCTTCTTATTGCCAAAGTTTTGCAAAATGGCGGTATGCATATTAAAACATGCAACATTTCTAATATGTGTCATACAAAAATGTTCCTTTGAAATTTCAAACTTCATAGAACAGTTGTTGGGTTTTTTTTCATTAAAAAACAGTCTACAACATTTGGTACGTATTTTCCGAACTTGGACAAATTTCACAAAATGCAAAATAAAATGTGAAAGCCTCGAATTCTGAAGTTTTCAAATTATGTTAATGTTTTACTCAGCCCTAGGAAGAAAAATGAAAATATTAAAATATGGAAAACAAGTTAGCAAAATAGTAAGCAACAGAAAATAATTTTAAATGCACTAGAATTTTGTAATAACACTTAGATCAACAAACATCTACTTTGCAATAAAGTTTTAGCCACAGCATCTTTTTCAATTCCAGTCAGTGGACACCTATTCACAGATCAACATTAGTTTGCTGTATAACTGTGCATAACCAAGTCTTGGATATGCGTATTAGGTAACACCAGCAGTAAATTTTAATCTGCGGGTAAAATATGTCCTCTGATTTTTGTCTACTTGGAAAATAGGGAGGAACATGTAGGGCTGACAAGACAGGTAATTGCTTCAGTTAATGCCCTAGGGCAGAGTGTGGTATATCAAGATTTCTACTGCCACATTGGTTTTATTCCTTTTTCTTCTATGGACATCATTCTATAAGAAAGTTAATTCCCTTATGAGTTCTTTTCCAATGATATCACCAAAACTATTAAGATGTAATTAAAGGCAAAAATAGGACTCAGAATATACAAGATTACCAATAACCTCTTTGTTTAATTCTGCTTCTAACCACCTTTTCAGAGCAGTTACTGAATGTAAACTAAACTTTTACTCTTGCCCATCACAGCTCCTCCCCAGTCATCAGTTTGTACTGCCCTCACTGTTAAGAGACTTTGGCAGAAAATTTTCAGAAATTCTTACCTGAGTCAGTTAGGGTTTACACCACTGTGCAGAATGCCTTTCAGGGAGCTGAAGGCACTTATGTAAAGGTGAACAGAAAGGCAAGCTTCTACATGGCTTGCAAAGGGTCTCAAATGAGATATACAACTGCAATTGAGTAACTAATTCCTTTTTATTGTATCGGAATTAGGTAGCTTTCACTTTTGAAAATCCCACCTACATCTATCTTTAGGTATTCTTAAAATTTTACCTTCAGCTTCAAAACTTTACCATTCAAACACAGTATCAAACAAAAACATAATGAGTATGATGTTCACAATGCACTATTAAACACACAGTACCTTCTCCTACACAGATACAAAATTCTCATTTTTCTAAGACTACTTATGTTAATACGTAAACTATAAAGTTCACATACCCTCTGCTTCATCCAAATTTATTTTCTGACATTTTTTTTTCCCAATCTTTGCAATAGAGTCTTCTCTCTTTGACAGCCGGACTTCCCTAGCATTTTTTCCATTTTCGCCTTTCATTTTGATAGAATTAGACTTTCCTAGTGTTCTTCCCTCTCCCTGCATTAGAAGGAAAGTTAAGGTACTACTTACATTTAAGCTGTATCATTGTGTACATAATACGGTCTAAGTGTATAGAAAAGTTATTTTGAAAACATATTTGTCTAACACCACCACAACAAATGTTTTGGTTTAAACTTGATTATTGCAAAGAACATTTGCCATAGTAGTTGCCAAAAATTTATAAACAAATATAATATTGTTTACCCTGAAGAATTCACATTACAGAATGGGCCTTTTAATTCCAGACTAATTCAATAATTTTCAATATAGATAAGGCAATGAGACGTGACACAACAAATACAACACAGCGAAGGAGCTACTTGATTCATAGAATCATGAAGACAAAGTTCTCACAAATAAATGCCATTGACAATGGAAAAATGTTGGATGAATTATAGCTATACTCTATTTACGTAATTTCTTTAATTCAAAATCATGGATGATTGCAGCTTTTAGTATAGCATTCCAGAAAAGAACAAAAGATGATCTAAGAGACAAAAATAATTGCAGAAGACTTACAGTAGATACTTGATTTCTTGAAGTAGTTACAGTTGCACTCTGTTTTACTGATGCACCTTTTTGTTTATCTGTAAACACTGAACATAAACATACCTTCTATAATGATAAATGTATCATTTCCCAACAAAGTAATATTTAAGTAACAATTCACAAAACAGACTTTTTTTTTTTGCTTCAAAATATCTCAAAGGTGTACATAGAAAATGAAGGGTGAGCAGAGGTGACATCTCTGATACTTCTTAGTTAAAACCTGCCAGAATGTCCATTCATTTTCAAATTTTCCTCATACTGGCAATAAAACAGTTTAAATTTAAAGCAAAAGTTAAAGATGCTGAATTTTCACGTAAGTTCTCCTAAATTTTCCATTGATTTAGACCAAATAGCTAATAATTCAGTCTGTAATTCTTAAATTTAGAATTTTAACAAGGCAAAAAAATTCAGCAGAAAAGACAATTGAAGGGGCATGTTGAATTTTTTCCAATCTGTTTCATGCATCCTTTCTTAGACATTGCTGTATCCTCCTTTTAAACTTCTAACTAAATGGCTCCTTTAAACTACATCTGCCTACAACAAATTAACCAAAGACTGAGCTGCAAACAAAAAATAATGGCCCTTCTTCACTGGTATATTGCCACAGAATGAGACTACTGCTAGAAAGACCCTCAATGATTTAGACTTTTATAGCAGCTGGCAGGACATAGGATTACAGTTTTACTTGTAATCCTTAATCTAATTATCTGTGAGAGTATTTAGATTGATCTCTTTTCAAAATGACAATTGGTTCTGCTTCCTAGAAAAATGACAAATCTGATTCTCCTCCATCTTCATTCTCCTTGTTCTTTCTCAGAGCAGATCTCTGCTCTAAGTAAATTTAATTTAACCACATGTAATTTCATTTTTAAAACTAAGCGTTCTATATCTATAAAAAGGTCTCCTAATGAAACCAAACCTATACTGCTTACATTTAAATGAGTGTGTTAATTGTGCCAAAAGAACATCAGCAGTTCAGTTGAGGAACTTCTATTTTTCAAATTTTGTCGAGGGAAATCACAACTTATATCCTTTCTAGTATTATCTCCAGAAATCATCACTTAAAACTGAAGATCTAGGATCTGCTACTTTCTTGTGTTAAAGAAGGGGGTTATCATAGCAGTATATATAGCTGCTGCACAAACTGCATCTGCTTTACTTATACAGAATGTTTCTTAGGAGTTCATTGCCAAATTCCCAGAAGTTATGTGGCAATTTATTCTCATTATTACTAGGCACTATGTCCTCAAACGTGGATATCTATGGCTGAGTGCAAATAAAATATTCAAGTATTACTAGTGCAAAATTTCTTACAGCAACAGTAAAGTACTTGCTATCATCAGATTAATTTAATCTTCAGTCTTTAGAACCTGCACTCCTTTTTTCCTTTTTTCCTTTTTAGTGAAAAAAAATATATGCTACATGTGACATATCTAAATTTAATCTCATTTACCTCAACTTCACACCAACAGAAGAAACTAACCAAAGTCAGGGTTCATGAAGCTGACTTGACATCATAAATAAAAGCTTTTATGCCAACTTACCTCTACCCTTTGTTGGCTCTTTTTCATCTAGAACAACCCGCTGACCATCCAGATTAGATATTGGGACACCAAGATCAAGTGGTTCCTGCTCGCCGTTCTAAAGTCGGATCACAGTTTGTATACAATAGAGAAAAAGCTGTTTTCAGAACAAATTTATGCAGTCTGACATTTTTTGAAAGAGAATGAGCAAAGAATTTTTACATTTCAGTGTAGCCCCAATATATCTTTCTTTTACCATTCTAAAAATGTTTATTCCATTTGCATAAAACTATCTTGACCACAATGCAGGTAACCCATTTATGTGAGGAGAATGCTATTTGGGGAAAAGAAGATACAAGGAGGAAAAAAATAATCCAATTGGCAAGTGTGCACAAATACTCTAGGATCATTAGTGCTTATGTTCAGCAAATCATATTTCTCAGAGGAAGTTTGAGATTATTTTATATTCTTAATTGGTTCAATTTTGTTAAATAATAACTTAAATAAAGTTATCTTTTCAATTATTTTAAAAACATGGACTGGTTCAGCCAAGACAGTATACATTCTAGAAATACCACAGAACTAACTTTCCATTCCTTGATATTCCATCACAATCGAATAGAGAAAATGCTAGCCAAGGGCTTAGTAGTAGAGAAGTTGACTCAGTTGGCTTCCAGATATTTTCTGCAAGGGGATTTAGGGCAACTTCCATGATTCCCAGGATAATGGAACCACAGGTTTAACTAATCTTAACCAACTTTCCCTAATAATGGAAAAATTTGAGCTCTTGAAGAAGCAACGTTCAGGCTCTATTGTTTAGGATATTGAATTTATTCTGAAGGAGAATATAAAATGTGCAGAGTAAAGCTTTGAGGTAGTTACTATTAAGCATAATAGTTATCACTACTATGCATTTTCATCTCAACATGTAGTTATAAACACAGATTTTAATGCCTCATTATAAGGATAGGAATAATTTCAGGGACTATCATATGATTTTCTCCAGACAATATTGCAGCTTAAATTACATCAAAAGATACTTACTAGTCTTGCCACAAGTTCATTAAGATTTAAACCATATTTTGCAACCACAGGCCTTAAGACTTCTGTTACCGGTTTGGTGGGTTTAGCCTTCAAACCAACTGAACGATTGATTGGAACAAGATCCAGCCTGAAACATACCAGTTGTAACATTAAGTATGAAATGCTTACATACAAACAAACAAAATGTACAAAATATATAAAGTCAAATCCACAGTGAAGTTATACTAGTTTACAGCTAGTGACCCTGAAACTTCACTACCACAAATCTATCCTAACCTGAATGCACAAAGCACTTTTAATACAAATAAAGCCTCCACTGTTTCACTTGCCAGAGGTGAGTGAAGGCATGAGCCAACATAATTGTATGGTGAGCCTCAAACCAATTAGACACATTCTGTACCACTTTCATCTTTAAGTGAGGTTGCTCTGACCAGTGCTTCAAAAGTGACTCCATGCCTAAACTATAGCCTTGGATGCGAGAAAAATATTTCTTCCCACTTCCACAATAGACACTCACAACATCCTATTCAGTTACTTGAGATGGGCTTGGACAGGAATTTTTCTTCTAAAGCACAGGAACAAATACCAGTAGAATTCCAGATTATGCTAATTTCAAGATAGATGCCACCATATCACAAAAAAATTATGTATGAGAAACTTATATGCAAAAGCTCTAGGGCCCCAGCATGGGAAAGACATGGACCTGCTCAAGTGGGTCCAGAGGAGGGCCACAAAGATGATCAGGAGGCTGGAGCACTTCTCCTGTGAGGACAGGCTGAGAGAGTCAGGATTGTTTAGCATGAAGAAAAGACTCCAGAGAGACCTTATAGCTACCTTCCAGTACCTAAAGGGGGCTTACAGGAAAGATGGAGAGGGATTCTTGACCAGGGAGTGTAGTGATAGGATGAGGGCCAACAGTTTCAAACTGAAAGAGGGTAGATTTAGATTAGATGTAAGGAAGACGTTCTTTACTGTGAAGGTGACGAGGCACAGGAACAGGCTGTCCAGGGAAGCTGTGGATGCCCATCCCTGGAAATGTTCAAGGCCTGGTGGGATGAGACTTTGAGCAACCTAGTCTAGTGGGAGGTGCCTCTGCCCATGGCAGGGGGGGTTGGAACTAGATGATCCTTAAGGTACCATGCTATGATTCTAAGACTTTTCCCTTCCATAAGAAACCTGAATAACTGAAACTTTGTCTTTCATATTTTCTTTGAACGCAAAAGCTACTGAATAGACATGATCAATTTAATGATTAACTGGTAATTGACGCAGACCTGGCAGACATTCAGGTAACCGAGCATATCCACATAGTATTTGTCTTATGTCTGAAAACATTCCAAATATTTGATTAATTTTGCTTACACAGTGTCTACCCACAGAAGGAAATAGTGTAGAACATTTCTACATTTTAATTAACACACAAGTAACATATGGTACTGCCTACTTAAAGTTCCTTTTTAATTTGGAAACTCAACAAACTCACACCTAATAAAAGACTGCTCAATCTCAATTTTGAAATTGAATATGCTATGCCATACTTGTTAATCTGAAGGACCCTTAAATAGAAACTAGCCCTACTTCCTAAAGAAAAGTAATATAAAGGCAAAATGAAGAATGCCTGAAAAAATACATTTTATTCACTTCAAAAGCACAACTCAATAATGCAACACAAACATTCTACTTCATGACTTTTTCCTGAAATACTTATTTCAGGAGTTTTCAGAGCACTAGGTTGGATTTTTAGAATTTAGAAACATTAAAACTTTTTCTATCATTTTGGAAAAAAACAGAAACATATTATTTTGAAAAAACTGTATACTATAAAATAATACTACACAATACTAAATAGATAATGCACTGAATTATATTACACCAATAATAATAATATAACATTTATTTTTTTAAGATTCAGGACTATGAATCTCTACTCAGATGAATTTATATTTATACAATCATATTTATACAATTAGTCTTACTGTAATCTGCCACTTAGGTACATAATTACAGATGCAACTGAATGAAAACACGTAATCAATAAACATATCCACTTAATCTTAAAGACCTAATTTTTTATTGCTGCATTTAGGATTAGACTGGGAGACATGCAGTTCAATTTTTTGACTCTTACCGAAATAAAGTGCGTTTTTCTAAACGTAGGTCCCGAGACTCCAGGATGCTACTGTCTTGGTGCAATACAAGAGGCTACAGAGCACATGTCAGAAGAAAACAAGAAGAGAGAGCAAATTAATTTTAAAATATGTAAAAAACAACACCTGAGTAGTTAATTTTTTTGTCAGACAACTCAGAAAATTATTAATATAGGTTGTATGCATTCTAGTGGATATTCATTTACAATATGCAACATGATTAAAGTGTATTTTATTTTGGCTAGTTTTGAAACAGTGTCCAAACTTCAACACTCACTGGAGGCAGCAGGAATTCAGGAACTCAGTGTTTTAAAACAAGCCTAGGTCCTTCGACTTAAATAAATTATTACATAGATTGATGCATTAGAAAATCTGGTAAGTTAACAGCCTTTAAAAGATTTAAAAGAACGGGCACTTAACTACGCACAATTGTTGATTTGTTGATTTTTGTCATTCTAATTATCTAGATTGATTATAAGCACAAATGTTTCACATCCACAGCTTCTCATTGGAGGTACTTCCGTTGGAATAAGAGCCATTACCCCATCTCCCTCCCTGCAAAGTAGACTGCTGTCTTGGAGAATTTCCTCAATATTAAAACATGTACCTTAATTCTAGCATGAATTCATCTCGTTCACTGAATGTCATTATGTCTCTTTGCTTTAATGAAGTACCACCTACTACAATATATTAGTTTTCTTTGTGGATATTTTCAATTAAGTACAAGCTAACCATTCCCCCAGACAAACTCCATCAACTAGACACCTGAATTAACTTCTTATGATAAGGAAATCCTTGTCATAAGCTCTCTTTGCTTTCTGTAATGTAGATACCACAACTAATCACACTACTCCATCAGTTCTGGTTTCACTAAGAATCTCTTTCAATTAACTAGCATTGTCAATGTAACGCCACAGGTAGAACTGGGAAATATGTATTACTATTGAAAGAACAGAATTCCTTCGTAGTAAAATGAGTATGAGAACAGTTTAAAAAAAAAATAAAAAATCAAACAAACAAACAAACACAGGACTATGCAATACCTTATCACCTCCAACTAAGAAAAGGTCCACTGCAGCTATGTTAATGCCATGTTTCTCACAGAGCCCAGATAGCACCTCTTTGATAGAGAATCCAGATTTAACAGCCATTTTGCTGGATGAACCATCCGGAAGGTTTATACAGCAGTATTTGGGGGATTTATCTTTATCTGGTACAAATGCAGGCAATCTTGAGGCTTCAGACTTCAAGGGAAAAAGAAAAAAATGTCAGTGCCCCATAAGAAAATCAGGAACGTGCATAAACTTTTAGAGTCTGTACAAATCAAGCCAAACCAAGAAGTGTACTTTTTACCATGTGTACAGTTCAGAAATCCTTCCAAATATCGCAAACATCAGATAAACGTAAATCTTGGAAAAACCCTGTTTAGATAAAGATAGCAGCACTGCACAAATCTAAATGTATTTCAAGAACAGATGAAGTTTTAGACAGTGAGTGTATAAAACATTACAAGATACTGAAACTATAGAACAGAACTCCTAATCAAAAAGTGTAAGAAGTAGATAAAATCTTATTTAGCTTCTAAATAGTTAAGTGTCTCTACTCAATAATGACCTGCTGATGTGAAAATTACCACTGGCACACTATGAATCAACTTTTAAATTATGAGGAACACCTTTAAACATCAGGTTCCTCAAAGAAAATTTCCTCTTCTTTTAATATAACCTGAATGTTACACATATAAATCCACCATAGTAAAATTAGAAATTCATAGTAACTCACTTAATGACTGTTCACTTTTTTATTAAAGTGAACAAAAAATATAATGTTATGAGTAAGGCTAAAGGGCACAGCATTGACCTTTGGTCTAGATTAACAGTAGAATAGGAGCACTACTACAAAATATCAAAAGTACCTTTGAAAATTTCACAAAAAGCTCGCTTATAACTTAAAAGACACTATAAAAATACTGCTTGGAACAATCTTTTAGGGTACTCATTGTGCTTTTTCTCTTCTCTTTAACATGCTGCTTCTCCTCCAAATCACATTAACTTCCTGACTTGAACAGGTGGAGTGGAAGAGAAAGAGGAGTTGTTGCTTTAGGGAGGTTTTGTGGTTTTTTAACAACTTTTCTGCAACAGAAATGAACATGACTTTGCCATGCTTGCTTCCCGATCAATATTTGCAGCATAGGCAAAATTACATAGTTGCTAGAATCTAATCTACTATCTAATCAAGACTACAAAAACCTTTTAAAATTTCCTTTGTATTCTTCCTCTATATCAATGTAGCTGAAATAAATTTATCTACATTCAAATTTAAGGATGTATTTGAATAAATGTTCTATTATTAATACCATTTTAATTTTACATTTCATTAGTTTTACACTGCAAGGGCAGAATTTGATAGTTAGAAATCACAGTTTTTCATTGGTAATTTTCCTATACGCTACAACAAAACCAGAGTTTGCAATGAAATTCCCTACTCCTCTTTTCTCTTTTCTCAGATTTTAGGAGCAGAGTTAAGTCATAATGACAAGAAGAAAAACTCATAATTTTAAAAGAAAAGGAGAGGAAAGAAGCATGACAGACACTGGTACCACAGAAATCAGCCTAACACAACTTGCATACAGGTCAAGCAGAGGGAAACCCTTAATATGTGGTTGTTCAGAACAGAATCTCAAAGCTCGGGTAGATGGGAAAAGCTGTTTGTAAAGAATTACAGTAGCTCCCTTTGAAAGGCAAACTTTTACTCTGGAAGTTTACTGGTGCCTGAAGCTAAGACAGGCAAGATGCAATGGAGATCTTTCTGTTACAAGGAGAAAATAAGAAGCAACTCAACCTCTATTACACCTCTATTACATTTCTAGTATTCTAAACTCACTTAATAAAACACCTTGCCCTCTAACTGTATCGCATAAAGACGGAAGTACTTGAAGTCTTACATCAAACACATTACTTCACACTACTTAGAAAATTAATAATTCACTGTTTTCACTGCCCCCCCACTTCTTCATTATTAAGAGCAGGCCATTACCAAGTCAAGACTGGCAGTTGATGACATGGAGCCTTGTGATTCCCGCCTGTACGATAATCCATTGGACTGAATAGAGTCTGTTTGTGGAAAGAATCAGCAATCAGTAAAAAGGCTTAATTTTATTATTTATTATAATACAGAAAGTTATTTCATGTATTAGCTCCTCTGGTCAGAAAAACATCTTTTTTTCATTAAAGGCAAAACTACCAGATCTCCATACTGTGCACTCAAGCATGGAAAGCCAAAACAGTATTTGGTCAAGTATTTCTTGGTTACGTAATCCTTGAATAAACCCACTTGTTTTTATATTTAAAAAACAAAAAAACCTAATTTTTTTTTTTAATCTGAAAATGTTTTTTAAAAAAACAAAAATTATTCTACCTCTTCAGATAATTTTAAGTGAGATAAATATTTTTTGAAGTGCAGGTATGGTGTTAGAAAACTGAAATCTAAGACATCACTAGTCACTTTCAGAAGTTTAAAGTCTACAATCTTAGTAAATGCCTCTGATGCCTTTTCACATATGAGTATGAGAACATGAAACTATTTACATGATCAAAGACACCTTGTGGGTCTGGGCCTTTACTAGAAAATTGGAAGAAGAAACCACAGTAACAATATGGTCCAAATTTGGTGCTTCAGTGGAATTTCTGTATTATTTTTAATTCAATGGGATGAGTTAATGCAAAACTTTCATTTCTTCCTGTAGAGGCCAAGCACAGGTGCTTTCACAGGGGAACTCTTCCTTAAAACTGTTCTCAAAAACAGGTAAGTAACAAAACAGCAGAGAACAGTTGTTTTAACTACTCTGACTCTTCTTTTTTCATTTTAGTCAGGAAAGGTAGAAACAGGTAGTGAATGAGTTCAAAAGTGAAAGTACCTGTGTGGCACTAATAAAAGAAAGAAAGGTAGGATAATGCAGGTGAAGGAATTTTAATTAGCTGTAATTACAGTACTATTTGCATGTATAGTTTCTGAACTTCTCTGTAAAGGGTTGAAATTATCTTACTATAAAAATAGTAGCTCTCTGCTTGAAAAAGCAATTGCCAGCACACAGAAATGCAGAGTCTATTGGAAAGCAGAAAAAAAATATCTCTTGGAAGCCAATAAAAACAAATTTAAATATTTTCACTCTTTTATCTATTTATTTGTATACCTGCTTCCACAAACCTTCCAGTGATACTAGCTCCGCTATGGCCTTCTGACTTGATAGTTTCTTTTCCCTCTGTGACACCCAAGGATGCACTTAGATGAAAGCTAAACATGATGAGATTAGTCTTATCTATTGCTGAAACAACTTTGCAAAAAAGTGGAATGTGAACACTCACCATTTGGATAATCACCATTTTCTTTTCTCTTCTGTGATTTTCCCAAACTCTTACTTCTTGACCACGAGAAAAACGTTCCCCTTTTTTTCTTCTCAGTGTCCTCCTCTCCTGACTCTTCATTTAAAGATCTTCCTGACTTTGATTTACCACTTAACTATCACCAAAACAAAATTAAATAATTGGTTGGATCACAGTTGTAAGTATCTTACCTAAAATAAACCTTCCCACACTTTTTCCCAAAATGAGTGTGATGGTCAGGTTAGCTGTCTTTTTTACCCCACTCACAAGTGTATATGCCAGCATGCCTCTCAACAGCGATCCAAAAAAAAAGAAAAAGACAACCAACCAAACCAAACCCCAGTGGAAACAAAAAGAAATACATAGATGGAAATGTGCTACTTCGTAGGGAGCACAAAACAGTAGCTGGAAAGTAGCCACAGAGAGCTCTTGCAAACGTAAAAGTCTCCGCAGCTTACCAGCAATGCTTAAGTTAATGTAGAAAGGCCATTTGCCTTGCTTTGAAAATACAAAATTTCATTTCAGGTATTTTTCCTAGGCTACGCTTGAACATGAAGTGCATTTAAAGACAATGACAAAGTATTATTTAACATTTACAAGTATAACCAAAATATTTACTAGTGCCGATGACTACAAACATCAGGAATGTTTGCTATTAAACTAAATTTGCTTTTAACAAGCTACCCTGCTTGTTAAATCTTTAGAGTATTCCTTAAAATGTTACTTTTAAAAAGGTTCCTAGTCATAAAAAATACATAATAGCAGATGGGCTAATGTGTAGTGATTGACATGAAAAATGCAAAGTTATAATTTACCCATACAGTTATGTAATACTATGGTGGTATTTGTTAGGAGATCAGTAAGACTACAGATCTAATTTTTAAGCAACCGTATCTGTTTTACACAGAATTATCTTAGCTAAGAAATTAAAAACCTATCCTCTGCAAAGATGAGTTAGATTAGGTTATGGCTCCTCTGATAAATAAAACGTCTGCTCTCAGCAGAGGTTAAAATATCACATCTTAATTCCAATATTCAATCAAAATAAATTTCTGAACTGATTTATTAAAGTAATCCTAATTTTTTTATTTGTGCACGTATCATTAAACAAAGATTTTAAATTATATTCAGAAAGTCAACAGCTAAAATTTTGATTTAAAGGTATGGATTACAAAAATAAGTATTTTCTTGAGTACATAAAGACTTTATAATTATATTTGCAGCATCACTAAAAAAAAATTGAATTGTTTTTAATATATTATCTTTGATCCTCTAAAGAACTTGAAAAACATTAAGAACATAGTTTTCAGATAACAATACAAAGGTAACCTTTTTCGGTGTCGAGATATTGGACTTCTCTGAACTGATACTGTGTTTAGAAGTGGGGCTGCTGGGAACACGCTGAGGATCAGGAAGAGGACGACTTTCTACTTCAGCTAAGATGCATTCTTGATAAAGGGGGGACTTGAGAAAGCGAGTATAGCTATCAAACTTCATCAAGTTAAATATCTGAAATTAAAATGCAATGAATAATGGTTAGAGAAGCTTAAATAACACATCAAGAAAATTAAGCTATTTTGCAACAGCCAACTCCCACAAAATTTGGGACAGCAACCTGTAAACAGCAGTAGGCATGACTTTGTTTAGACCTGGTTAAATACACTGCACCAATTTAAAGTGAAACATAGTTTTATAATTTTATCTATTCCCTTAGCACAGGTTCAGAAAAATGCTATGATCACAGTGTGTGAGAAGCCGAGATGCTGCGGAGTCTTGGCAAAACCATCCTCATTTCCATAGTGCATTTATGCCTTTGTGCCTTCTATGCGAAGTATGTAGCAAGCTAGCCATTTAAAATATTCTTTACATATTATTACATCAGTACTGTATGTGACAGGATTAAATCAGATAACTGTGTTTTAAGGTAGCTGTGAGCAAGAAAAAAGTTTATGGTCCAAAAGTCTGGAATATGATATAATTACAATGTGCAATAATATGCAACGATACAAGACGCACAAAGTTAATTACTGACGCAGGGAGAAGCAGAGTCCTTTACAGTATTATGTAATGTTCACGTGGCCAATCATCTTTGGAAGAGTCAATAATCAAGGTGATGTAAAATCAAGACCTTGAAAAAGAACAGTTTACATAAAGTGGCTGCTCTGGGCAAAACCAACGTTTATCTTTAACTACATAGGAAGGAAACAGCTGTATGCCAGGCCTGGAGCAAACTCTGGGCCTAATTCAGCCAAAGCTAAATTTATGAAAGCAAAGGAAGAAAAGTTCCTTATTAAATGCTAAACGATGTTTGAATTTCTTGCTCTGTTTTTGCAAATCTATCGTTTAAAGTGAATTCATACTTTTACCTTTGTATCTTCTCCAGTGACTCACTTGACCTGAAAAAACAGTATGGATGCCTTCTTCTTTGGACATGGCAAATTCCCTACGATTGAAGAATGGTATGTGCCACCCAACTAGTTATGGCATTCCCAAGAATCTACAGGGAAGTCCATCACTAAGTCACAGTGGCCCAATTTCAGATTGTGCAGAGACATCCTTCTCAACAAGCACTAGCCCAAAGCTTTTCTGGCAAGCAGCAGGATGCTGCAGTGTCACAGAAACCTAATTCAAAGTGAATGCTGACTTCCATGTTCTTGCCTTCCCCCCATATCTTCCCATTCCCTCTTAGGTGCTACCTGTTGTGGTTGCTGGGCCCACTAAACTCTTTTCCACATGGTAAGCTATGGAAGAGATACTTTGTAGGGTCAGTTTTGCCAGGTTAATGTGCTGAAACAGCTCAGCAGAAAGACCAATGTGCACTCAATGCAGTGTCAAAGAGACAATCCAGTGTTAATGGCTTTTCTCACTCAAAAAACTGCTCACAAAGGGGAACATTTCTCTTGTGCTATGAAAGATACAATCCTCTGACCACAGGTACACTGGCAAAATTCAAAAAGTCAACTAGTTTCAGAGCATATGTAGTCTGTAGGTTAAGGCTCAACAAATTATTCAAGGTACACAACACACGTAGCTCAGAAATGTTTCTTGAGTTCGGTTGAACTCAAACAATAACACCAGCGTACTGCCAAAATAGTGTAAAATACAGAGGAGGAAGTACAAGATATCCAAATGCCTCCATCTCACATCATATTTATTGGGGAAAAAATGGTAAGTGCACTGTGCACACACCAACATAGATGCAAAAAACCAAGCTAACTGAAAAGCACAAAATACTTCACCTGTCATTGAGGTTTTCAAGGAAATGAAATGTACCAAGGTTACACTCAACAAATCAAAACATTTTAAGATAAACGCAACTTGTGTCCCAAGACTCCCAAACTACAGGCCAGTCAGCCTTACCTCCATCCCTGGAAAAGTGATGGAGCAGCTCATTCTGGATGTCATCTCTAAGCACATGGAAGATGAGGAGGTTACCAGGAGTAGTCAGCATGCATTTACCAAAGGGAAATCATGCTTGACTAATCTGATAGCATTCTACGATGTCGTGACTTAATGGGTAGATGCAGAGAGACCAGTGGACGTAATCTGCCTTGAGCTTAGCAAGGCGTTTGACACAGTTTCCCATAACATCCTCGTGAGCAAGCTCAGGAAGTGTGAGGTAGAAGAACAGACGGTGAGATGGATTAAGAACTGGGTACACGACAGAGCCCAAAGAGCGGTAATCAATGGTGTCAAGTCCAGCTGGAGACCTGTAACTAGTGGAGTCCCCCAAGGATCAGTGCTGGGTCCAGTCCTGTTCAACATCTTCATCAACAACCTCGATGAAGGGACAGCGTGTCTTCTCAGCAAGTTTGCTGATGATAC
>VZZY01017496.1:116788-153270 GCA_013400335.1 Eurystomus gularis
GAGGGCTACGAGGATGATTAGGGGACTGGAACACCTGCCTTATGAGGAAAGGTTGAGAGACCTGGGGCTTTTTAGTCTGCAGAAGAGAAGACTGAGAGGGAATCTAATTAATGTGTATAAATGAGGGCTGGGTGTCAAGAAGAAAGGGGCAACCTCTTTTCAGTTGTGCCCTGCGATAGGACAAGGGGCAATGGATACAAGCTAGAGCACAGGAAGTTCCACCTCAACATGAGGAGGAACTTCTTTACTGTGAGGGTTACAGAGCACTGGAACGCGCTCCCCAGAGAGATTGTGGAGTCTCCTTCTCTGGAGACTTTCAAGACCCGTCTGGATGCGTTCCTGTGTAACCTGCCCTAGATTCTATGGTCCTGCTTGGCAGGGGGGTTGGACTTGATGATCTCCAGAGGTCCCTTCCAACCCCTAACATTCTATGATTCTATGAAGATATAAGACACTGTTTTACAATGCGGCTAACCTTAAATTTAATAGTTTCAGGATGAAAAACAAAACTTTTCAGAGTTGTCTGCCGTTACAGAATCTGGCACCAAAAGAAGACAAAATTCTTATTCCATGCTAAGTAGTTCCATACAATATTTTCTTTTATTCTTCCTAAGAGACACAAAGAGAGTTACTGCGAGATAAAGTCTGCAGTTTATACTTAATACAGCAAAAATATGCCAAACTTTTAACTTTGCTGTGCAGAGTAATGACAGCTCAACTACTTTACCTTAGGCTGATCATCACCTGCCTGACTGCGTTGCTAGCCCACACTACATCCCCAGTTTCCTACATAGTCGCTTGAGGGGTAGCTGTATTGCTAGAAGCTACCAGAGCAGCAGTTAGACCTACCTTTGTACACAGTGCAGATGGAGGAAGATACTATATCCACCTGCTCAGACTGCCCCAAAAGCATGCAATCTGCGGTTGCACAAAGCCTAACATTGGGACCTGCTTCATTTATGCAGTTAAAGCTATATCCTTGATTTCTAAATAACATTATCTCGAATTTATTTCTGCTAATAAATTGTTGGTGGGAGATACACAAAAGAGATTATTTAGGAGCAAAAAGAAGAAACTTAAATTCTACAGAAAATGTATAGTGTATCCTGTTGTTACGTAACTGTTCTGTTCTGAACATCAATAATTATTTAAGACACATTCATTTCAGAGGTCTTCAGACACCAACAGTTTTAAGATGCTCTTTGTCTGACAGTTCTTAGACTGGAAGGACTTAAAAGGAAGGACTCCTTTAATATAATAGACACGTTTTACAAACCACTTTAACCAAAATTACACACTCTTTTTGTATACTTTTTGTCCACTAAAGAAAAGAGTAAGCAACCATATGCAAACGCCATATGCAAAGGTCTTGCAACACAAGGAATTATTGACTTGCCCTAAACAGTTCAGTAATGGTATTTTTCAGATTATTTTTAAGTTAATGGTAATTTTCTACACACATGCTAACAATCTATATGATCTTGATTCCAATGTTTTTTATACACAGTAAAATATACAGCATATACTTTTATAGATTTTAAAGTACTTCAAAGAAAGTATAATAGACATAAATGTACAGCAGTCATGTTTTCTATAGTTACCTGAAGTTGCTGTTCCTTGAACATATCTGGATGTGGGGAATTGAGAATATCATCTGCCAGCTGTGCCTGGCTATCAATATTAACTGGTGTTGTAGCTTTGCTACACAAGAACTTACTGAAGATTTCCCGAGCTCTGTAAGAAAGCTAAAGAAAAGAAATGCTAAATGTATGTTTGCTTTAAAACCATATTTCTAGACAAGCATTTCTTACACTGACATATTCCACTCAAAAATATACAGCCATTCCAGTTTCCTTACTAAATAAGCATTTTTCATTTAACAGTTTTCAGCATATAAATAGGGTTTTTCCTTTAAAATTACAAATATTCATCAAAGATTTCTTGAGCAGTAAAAGCTTAATCAAAATAAAAATTAAAGTAATCAAACTGTGAAAATAATAAAATTGAAGCACATCAAATGCTTTCTTACAAAGGAGAATAGATTTTTAGATTTTAGACCTTTTACATAAAGGTCTGATAATTTAAATAAATCCTCTAAGCTTCAGTTTCTAGAAGTTAGAAAAAGTTAAGTATATATATTAACACTAACAGTGAAAAACATTAATGCTTTATTATTAGCTTGTTTCCTTTCAAACACCCACATTCTGGAAATAATGAAAAAACCTCCAAACTGAGCTTAGAGCCCTTAAGGGTGTTGTTCAGAAAATACACTGTTCAAAGACAGAAGAAATTGGGGTTGAAACCTCAGTGGTCCACAGAAGAGAAAAGAGGGACTTGAAACCATTTCCACAGTGTAAACCTGACTAGACATGGCTGCAGTGCAGACAGAAGTGTTGCCAACCTGCACAAAATGCAAAATGCACCACAAGCATCTGGCCAATGTAGGATTATCTTAAAAGGATGAGATGAAGATGCTCATAATTTTTGAGCAAACATGACTACACTTAACAGCAGCAGATCTAAGTGAGTTATAAAGACGTAAGCTTTGCTAGTAGAAGCAGTCTAGCCAAAAGAGCACAACAGAGGCTAATTTTCACCTCTTCTTGACAAGTTAAATCAACTTGCTGTGCACTCCCTTGCACTGGGCTACTGCAGCTAGACACTTTTCTATATCTACTATACCTTAGCTCATTTTTACAGAGCTACCTTTGCACTTCATTGAAGTCTAAATATATCCAACATCTTAAACTTAGGACAGTACTCTCAGGGGACTGAGAAAATTAGACTGAGGCTTCAACTGTATTTTAGTAAAGCCACAGTACAAAGACCAAGTACAACTCCAATGATTTCAATCATCCTGAAGAAGTAACAATTTTTGAAGAAGCACCACTATGTACTGAAATACAACACTGACTTACCTCTTTTTTATCATGTGCAGGTACATGATTAAAATATTCACAGGCCTGCCAAAATAAAATATTTTCTTCACTGAATTCTTTCCGTAGGAATTCCTAGGGGAAAAATTAACAAATAAACAAACATCTCAAAGACAAGAAGTTACTTGCCATTTCAAACAGTATATTTATAATGCTTGTGAAGATTGCATAATGCTAACATTTCAATCAGTGTTACAGTCCAGCTTTCTTCTAAAGTAAAAATCAGTGCATGTCCAATATATTCCTAGTGTTTCTCCTCTTTCTCATTTCTTTTTAAATGTACACAATTGAGAAGAATCCATCAAGTTACAATCAAATCATTTGCATGTACAAAGACGAAATTTGAAACTTCATGATAAGTGGTGTATAAAACAGTGCATAATCTTTCAATAAAAATTTAAATAATTTATAACTACATTTTAAAATTACATTGTAAACCAGCTGTTTTTAATTGCAGCTCTACTAGTATAATAGAGTAGATGTTTATCAAGCAATGTCTGAAATCAATTCTGTCTTCATTACAGCATCTCTCTGCATCACATGGCAACTACAAAAAATCTTTTATGACTCCTTCTGATGTGGTTACATGAGTTCTCCTTGGAAAATACACTCTTAGCTCTTAGTGGGGAATTATAATAAATCTCCCAGTACAAGACCCAATAATCAGGACACTTATATTACAGCACCCAGAAGTCCAAATGAAGACTGAGACCCCATTTAGCTGGGAAATTGTACAACCACAAACTGTCTCTGATTCAAATCCATGTAATTCAATATTCTGTTGGCATATCACAGAATCACAGAATGCCAGGGATTGGAAGGGACCTTGAAAGATCATCCAGTCCAATCCCCCTGCCAGAGCAGGATCTCTGGTCAGGTCACACAGGAATGCCTCCAGGCGGGTTTTGAATGTCTCCAGAGAAGGAGACTCCACAACCTCTCTGGGCAGCCTGTTCCAGTGCTCTGTAACATCACCGCAAAGAAGTTTTTTCTCATATTTATGTGGAACCTCCCATGTTCCAGCTTGCACCCATTGCCCCTTGTCCTATCATTGGATGTCACTGAGAAGAGCCTGGCTCCATCCTCCTGACACTCACTCTTTAGATATTTATAAACATTAATGAGGTCATCCCTTGGTTTCCTCCAAGCTAAAGAGACCCAGCTCCCTCAGCCTTTCCTCATAAGGGAGATGTTCCACACCCTTAATCATCTTTGTGGCTCTGCACTGGAGTGTTGAAAGCATTTTAACCATTAAGGGAAAAAAACATCTATATATAGATATCCATCTCAGCTTGGTCCTCCACAAAATTTATATAGACAATCATGTAACTGGAACAATAATTGTGTATACTTTAGAGCTTTAGGTATCAGTGTTTAACTGGAAATTTTATTTCAAGTCAGCCCACAAGCCACAACCTTCACTCAAGTGTCACACTGGCATCAATGAATCTTCCTTAAAAAACAAGGCAGTATCAAAAAGCTATGTAAGACAAATCTTCACAGAAATACTTAAAACTTAACTTGATTTTTGCTGTTAAGATTTATGCAGAGTTTAGGGAGTCCAACTGTAAGAAAGCAATTGAGACAAACTACAATATAGTGAATCTAAATCCACTAGCAAGCTCTCAGTTTAAACTGAAAGTTTTTCAGACACCTAACTTGAGACACCAAATGTATAGGAGACAATCCAAAGAGTAGTCAGGGGACATTTCTGCATTTTACATATAATTACAGACTAAATGAGAATCAAATTAGCAAGCAGGAACTGGAACTCAACTGTCTACTTCCCCACTCAGTGCCTTCACTACAAATCATCTACAGCCATTCTCCTGCTCTCTTTCTTTCTGGCCACATGATTTGGGCACAGCTGGCTGTACAACAATTCAGCTTCATCAGGAAGACTGAGTGGGCCCCAGTTGGAACATTATGTAGCCTAGCTGTTGTCACACATGGCTGGGAAGCTGGAGATGTTGGTTTGAACCACTTGAGGAAGGAACTTGCAATCAGGTCTCTCACTTCCTGGATGACTGCTCTAATCAGCAGACTATTATGCAAACTGTGAGTATTTGCAAAACATGCAAAATCTCTTCTTCTTAGAGAGCAAATTCCTGCTCTGTGACAAAGCTGTCCTCAGGAAAGGCCTATGCATGCTGAATCCCAAATGCACCAAGGTGCTTACTATGGAATCGTGAATTAAATGCTGATGCTTCAATGTTCTTGCATACTGGCAGAAATCTGTAAGTGTACAGTGTTATGATAGCCAGGTCGCAACTAAATCTAAGCCATGGCTCTGGATCTTTCCTGGGCCTCAAGAAAATGGTGGTGCACATAATAAATTTCAAAATTCCCCAATTGTTCTTTAAATGGGGCGTTTCCTTAACACATGCACTTTTGCAATGCTTATAAAAATAATTTCTGATTAGGATAAAATGGGGGGATAAAGTAAAACTTTCTAAATACCTGAGGTTGCCTTTTGATGCAACTTAAAATTTGCTGAAAATTTAATACAATTGCATTAGCTGCTTTCTAGGTTTTTAATAAAAGTTTTGAACTTTCATGGTGCTGAAAAGTTACTGCAGCAATTTCTTAACTGTACATAAGTAAGTTTACTGGTGGCTTACAAGTAATTAGAAAAGACAACTAAACTTTCAGTAGCACCCCCACAAACTATACCATTTTTCAGATGGTCTCTAACATCAGATCAGAATTGTAGTTTTTCTCTCAGCCTGACAAAGAGTCTCAGTATCTAAGTGGAAAAGCTAATAAGTCTTGGGCTACTCTGCTAAGAAAAATGGAAAGACAGGGAACATAGTATTCAGGATATACTATTTTGCCTTAATCTTCTCCGCTTCCTCAAACAAGTGTTCATTACTAATGTGTTTTTCTTGGGTCCCCACCCCAGTTAAGAGGGAAATCTGCCTATTAATCATTCTGATATTGTCATATTTTTGAGTTACTGCAGATTCCAATAATCTATGTCTCCTAAACTATAGGTCTCTTCATATTCTTTTTATAAAAATTATTTGGGCAGTGTGAACTCTCCTTGTGTAACGTAAGGAGAACCAGCAACATACTCTTGGTGCAACAATGCAAAAGTGTATACACCTCAATTTCCTTACATGTAAAATAGAGATTATTACAACTTCATAAATGTGCTGTGAAGAAATTTAATTTCTGCTTTGCAAATACTCAACACTATTCCTGCAAGCTGCAGCTTTAACCAGTGCTCTTAACTACAATAATTACCTCCACAAAATATTTCTAAAAATCTTTTGCAGGAAGAAAAGCCACCATACTGTTGACAAAAACCTTCTACATGGTTTCCAGCGTTTCAGTGGGTAAATGTGCATAGATTACCAGTTCTTAAGAAATTACTGTAATTACTGCCTTTCTCTTACACAAAGGCTACAGATACAAATACAAAATGTAATTGTTTTATAAAATGTGGAAGCTTTCTAAAAGTTCAGATAGAAAGCAAAAAAATATAGCCTCCATTTTTATCTGAAACTTCTGCTATCCAGAAATGCACGGCAATGTGTGTATTACTATGAACTCTTATTCAACTGTGAACCAGTTGAAACTTCAAAAGATGCACAGATAACTGTGTAAGAAAGAACTCCTGTGTCTTGTCCTATGAAAGTATAGTGTCAGGAAAGAAAAAAGGAAAATTACTGCAGCAGTATCAGGTATTTTGAAAGGCTTCTTACCACCCCTCAAAACTTACTGAAAAATATTTAACCCCAACAGGATCCTGAAGAAGACGTTCAAATGAAACAGCCCAGCTTGCAACTCTTCTTTCTCGAAGTCGTCGACAGCTCTGTACACTGGGCAGACTAGCATTGCTACTGAGGCTGTTTTCACTGATGCAGTCTTTTAAATCAGTACTATTCAGCTCTGTTAAAAAAAAAAAAGAACAAATCTGTCAATAAAGTATTTTTCACTTTTACTCCTCTGCATTGCTTGCTTGATTTATCACACCTCCTGCTGAAACTCATAGTAGTGAAGACTTCAAAATATTCCTCCCCATTTTTATCAGGAGCACCTGCACAGAAAAAAACAACCTAAACATCTCTCCATTTTCTTCTGTTCCGCTGCAAATAAAGAAAGCACCTGCCAGAAGCGAAAGTAGAAGGCAGAAATGGAAGGGGTTTATTTCTCCACAAAATATAATATTTCGGACAACATTTTCAGCTCACATTTCTCACCCCATGGACTGCACTGATTCATAAGACTGCTCAAGTAGTAAGCCTTCAAGAATCCACCGTTCACCAGAAAGTCAGCAAAAACTTATTTGGTGATAGGAGTTAGCAAAACTTCATATACGCTTAAATCAGTAGAGACAGGGACTCTGTGAATTTTTTCATGGAAATTAAAGATTCCGGTTAAATAGCGAAAATTAAGGAAAGGAGTCAGCTGAGGAAACGAATACTAAGGAAAATGAGCTAGTAATGGATGCCTTCCCCATCTGCTGAAAGCAAAGGTATCAAAGCATAGATCTTCAATTTATCATGGCTTCTGATAAAAACAGGGATCTGTGACTCACTTCCAGACTTGCACCAACACAGTGCAATAATCTAGTGACCCCAATCAGAGAAATGCCTGCATTCTTTAGATCTTGAAAAAACAGAAGTGCTTTTTGTATTCTGAAACCCAAAAGAACAAGAACCCATAGCGAATTCAGGAAAACACAACCTTGTGAAGCAGTGTAATTAATAATTTCAAGTATTGATCCCAGATCACCTTTGACACATATCAGTAAACAGAACATGCACAAAAAAAATATTAAAGTGACCACTTTTCACAGAAGTGGAAGGGTGAAAGAAATATCTCCTCTAAGTAAAACGGGGAACTGTATACAACAGGGTCCTGCTCATGAACTTGCCATTGATTTGTTGCATGCCCTTTTACACACCATTGCTCTCTCCATCTCTCGGTTTACACAGGTGTAAAACTGGTATAATTGTACTCACAGATATATACTTCACAGACATGAACTGTTTTTATTAATTGTGAAGACTCAACCAAATAAAGCCCTGAGCTATCTGGTCTGATCTCATAACAGACCCTGCTTTGAGCAGGAGAAATTGCATTACAGAAATGCCAAAATGAATGAGATTCTGTGATGGAGGAATAAAAAAAAGTCATTCAATTATTTGAAAAATTAGAAGTGATAGATATTAGAAATAATATTCTCAAAATAGATGATATCTTCAATAATTACATGCCAAATGGAAAAGCAAATATACAGCTCACTATAAATAGAAACTGATTGAGAAAACTGAATTCACAACCAGTAAGAAATGGCCCATTCTTTAAAGGGACATTTTTATTGTAGTTTATTTTTCTCAGTTAATTACCTGGACTAAAGCAAGGAGTAGTTGCACTAAAAATACTGCTTCATAAGATTTCCCAAGGTCTCCTTTTCTGCTATATGTATTTCAAAGCACTTTGCATTTCCAACTTCTATTCTACAAAACATTGCTGTTTCTCCCTGGAAGTATGAACTTTTGCAGGACTGTTCAAAGATAGCTATAAGAAGAATTTATAAAGACAGTTGTAAAGATTAGAAAAAAAATTAAAATATAGTTCTGAAACTGTATTTTAAAATGTATTCTGTAGCTCAGAAATATTTACTGAGATGTAACAGTTAACTACTGTGGATTTCTGTAAGAAAAGCTATTGTTTAAGACAAAATAAGACAAAGATACAGAATTAGATTAGGGAAGAATGAAAATGAAACTATGTTTTCAACAAGGAGAATAGTTAAGGACCACAACAACACATCAGGTATATAAATAGTTTTCTTTGCCTGATCGTATTAATCAAAGCTAATTAAAAACATTCAGCAAATAATGACAAATTTTCACTTAACAAACATTTATTCACTGTTTTCTTTAGGATGTATGAGAGACCATAACCAAGCCAACTGTAGCTTTATTAGAGAATACCTGTCACCACAGTGAAACTATTGCGAAAGAAGATAATACACACCTGAAGCAAATTATACCTAAATTTATTATCTGAAGTATCTTGCCTTAACTCTGCAGGCGGATATTTTTTATTTTATAGTCCAGGATATAGACATCCACTTCTTGGTAGATCTGTAACAGTTTCAGATACTACCTCACTCACAGAGAGTTCAGTCCTCAGCATTCTCCAGTAATAAATGATGAAAATTTCCTGGTTCCTTCCAGGCAAAACCAGAAAGGTAAACTCAGCCCACATACCAAACCGTTGAAACCGACTTGGCTGACAGAGTGAAGTTAGGGAGCAGCCACACAAAGCGCTCAACTCGAAATCCCCAAGTCACAGTGCCTTAGGACTCAGAAGGGGTTGCAGAATGGCAGGCACAGCAGTCACTAGCAGGTCACCTTCATCTTCCTCCCTCCAAGAGGCGGCTGTTCAGTGTCCCTGTGGCGGGCGGGAAGCCCAAACTACAATGGCAGTCCCTGAGAGCTGACAGCAGCGGGTCACTGCTAACTACCTGAAATTGCTAGCAGCTGCTTGCCCACTCCAGCTTGTAGTTACATTTGCTCTAAACTATGGTGGATTCTCGTTCCTCTGATATGCTGCCCACTCTGGAGGTCTCATGAAAACAAATGAACCAAAATAAGACTGCTTTTTCAACAACTTTGAGAGCTACTGGCACAGGTCCTCCAATGTTAAAGCAGCATTAAGGGATTTCTCAGTTGCAGTAAACTGTCCCTGTTCCGAAGGATTTTATTTAGCTAATTCAGGTTTTTCCAGAAAGAAGTGTTTGAATTCATACTTAACCCTGACACTGCTTCACTTTCCCTTAAAGCAAAAATGCAGTCAGATTGCTTTTAAAATCTCTACAGGTTTCTGCTGGGGTACCTGTCACCCTGAAAGCAATACAGAACAAGGTTGTTTCCCAGAAAAGGCTTGGTTATTCTAGTTTCTTTTACCACATAGATCAACAGTTGCAATTAAAACAGTTGCAGCCTAGTGTAAGTATATCATTTAGAATCATAGAAAAAGAAAGGTCAGTTGTGAAGAAAAACACTCACCAGCTGTTACACTAGTGCACAATTTATCCAAATCACACTTAAATGAAGACCGTATGAGCCACAACTCCTGCTCCACTCCCCTTGCAGAGGAATGTTTTCAACATAAGAGGTCAGTGTCAGGTTTCCTGACTCTCACCGCTCATTCTGAGGTACACACAGTCCACCTTGGAAAGCAGGAATAGAGAAACTTTCCAACTGAGTCACATATTTTGTCTAATGAGCTCTGTGACGATCATTAGACAAAACGTAGAGCCCTGATGCCCTCCCATCAAATGTTCTAACCACAAGGCTGTTGTGCAAAGTGGTCACCTCCTTCTTGTTAAGTGTTTAAAAAAAGAAAACTAGCTACCAGGAATCTCAGGATGACTGAGGAGTTTACCGTGAAAATCCCAATTCAGGTGCATGGACAACTTAGCAGTGTTGTGAAATTTCCTAATGCCTGCCTTCCTTTCTCCTCACTGCATGGAAGCACCAACTCATCTTGCGTTACCTGTGCAAAGAGGCTCCTTACTCAAGCATGCTGTATCCTGGGGACCTAAATTTATTCCTGTTCTATTCGAGAGACACCATACCCAGCAAGGAAGTACTACTTTCTGTGCAAACTCATTCAGTTTTATACTACCTTCTTTAAATACAGAATGCTTTCTAAAAATGCTCAAAACCCAGTATTTTACACCTTTTGTGTTTACAAATTCTGTGGAGGGTCTTGGTTTTATTTATTTTATAAAAACAGCATTATGGAGAAAATGTAGGAATTTAATCAACTATAATCTTTAAAGTATTCAGGATAAGAGATGGCTTTGAAAGTTCTGATTTAAGTCATATAAAGCAGTAAGTCTGAATACAATTAATTAAGGATATTTTTGTATGCATTTGTTAATAAAATCCGTATACATTTTTGAACCCACAAACACTTTTTATTATTGTGAGAAGCTAGACATACTCCTTGTAATCATCAGAAAGCATACATTCCTATAACCAAGATATTCCAGTTAATCACTAAATACATTACCTGGGTAAAGCTGGTAAGAACCACTGTGGTGCCACTTAATCAAATATTTCAAGCCATTCAGTGAAAGCCATCCTTCTGAATCCATGCCAAGTTCAGCTGTAACGTCCCAGAACCCATTGGGTGCAGATTACTCTTACTGTACGGCACATTGTTCCTCTGCAATGTTGGAATAACGGAAGCTAACACACTTCCCCCCAGCGGTTCCTGGTAGCCTCTAACACCATTCTAAACAAAGTGATTCTTTACCCTCGTGGCTTCAAGCAGAGGAAAGCAATAGTATACTTAACACAAAGCATTATAAAAAGCTACATAAATAATTTAAAGAAAAGACCTTTTGCCACTGCTGCTAAAGGAATTTGAATTATTTATGTTACAGTGGAACACAGCTACAGCAAGCATGCACTGCCAACATAACTGACAAATAAGTCGTATACCTGTTGGAGGTAATAATCCACCTGTATTTATTGTGTAAAAAGTGTATACAGTGTTTTGCTTTCCTTTGGACTTCACTGCGGATTTTCTGCTCTACATTTTTTAGTTACTTTCTAAAACGCAGTTTTACATTATTTATTATTGTAAACATCAGATTCCTTTCAAAAAGTCTCTAACAACACTTTTCCTTATGAAAACTCTTTCCTGGTGATGAACACTACAAGGAAAAATCAGCAGAAACTACAGCAAAGTGGTATCTTAGGAAAAAGACATGCATATAGTAACCATTATGCTTAACTATTTGGAAATAAGAGACTTCAGCTTTGTGGAAGTGATCTCTGTAGGGAATAGCAGGTAAGAACTGACTTAGACATTCTCAACAGCTCAGATACCTCACCACCTGTGAGGCAGGAGATGAATGATGATGTACTTCTATTATATGTCCTTTGACCTTCAGGTTTTTCCTTTGTAAAGAGCTGTTAAGGTATCAGTAGCCAAAGTCAGACATTAGCTGGGGACTGTTGGTCATCCCCATGATGATTTAGATGGCACAGTGCTCAAAACATCAGCCACAGCCTGCATGCTGTGTACGCACTCTCACTATTCCTACCACCAGCGACAATGGACAGTTTCTGAGATGGAAGTAGGAGAAATCTGCTAATTACGGGTCACTGTAGTACCATAAAATGGTTTCTGCTATTCCTAGAGCATAGGTGATGCAGATTATTTGATCTATAGCAGTGATCTTGCATCTAAACATTATTACAGTTTGCATTCTGATTGTCTGCAATTCATTAAGCAAGTCAATTACAATTAAAAGTTGCTACTGGTCAGCATCTCTGGAATCAACACTAACTCAAGTACCTATGTATTTTACATGTTACCCGTCTTGCAAAGGCCAAGTGCACAGTCTTGGCCGATGAGAACATACTGGCCTTGCACAAGCCAGGTTACCATGTAACATAAATGCAACAAGGGGTAGATGGCTTCCAGTTCCTGGCTCTAATGGAATAAAAGCCATGTGACATGAGGCTCTGTTGACCTTGGAAAGAAATGTACAGAGAGCTGTCATGAGTCCTGTTATACTGAAGTGATGTATACAAACACGTAATGATTACTTTTTACACATAAATTTCACTTCTCAAACTAAAGCTTAATGACAGCATTTATAGTACATAGTCATATATACAAATACTAAGATTTAGTCTAGGAAGGGAAGCATGCACTGCTATACTAATGGTTACACTAGTAAACTTAATCTGGACATGCTCTAAAATATGTACATCTGTGGATCTATCAATGAAATAGTGAGATCAGACTGGAAAAATTTCAGTACTGTGACATATTCAATAAAAGTGAAAGCCTAAAAATGTAATTGAGACATGAATTTGAGCTTTTTACTCGATGAAGCTCTAAAGTAAATAAATTAGGATTTTTCTTTTCATTTCACTTTTTCCAGTTACAGTCTTACTGGTTCTTATTTTCCCAATCTACTTCTTGGTATTTAAGCACTCAGTATAGTTCGACTACCACTTTTTACATAAATTACACCCTCCCTCTTAAGTAGTATTTAACAATTAAGAGAGAGTCCATGTTAAATATTCAGCACTAGCTGAAAAAATAGGTCATACAACTCAGCAGAAAAATGCATATATATTATTGTCTGTTTTTTCACCTTTGCAACCTACATGGCCCTTAGATTTCATGACTATACAAAACTGTATAGAATTAACTGTGAAAATACAACTACCTACTGAGTTGGAATGAAATAGAAAAGTCATACTGGAAGAACTGAAAATAAGTCATATCTTTAAAATAAATTTTCAGCTGGAAGCATAAAAAGCTTGAAATGACTATCATACGAGGACTATCACAAGGATCTCCCAGTTTGTATAGGCAACAGAAGTAAAATAATTTTCATTAACATGGAACAAGAACCCTTGTGGGTTCAAGATCTTGTGCACAAGATGAAAGTACATTCCACTTTAGCTAAAAATAAATCAAATTTTTTGCTCCTCAGCACCTGGAATTTAATTCAAATATGTACACAAACAAAAAAAAGTCTGTGCTTTGCCTTGCTTTTTACATCAAACAAGTAACATCTGGGGAAAAAATATGTATTTTCCCCAGAAAAACATAGGCTACATTTTAGAAATACAAAGCAGAATAGATTAGGGGGTTTTTTCCTGTTTCCTTCTTTTATCACTTTGCTGAGAAGAAATCTCAAATATAGAGTCTATCTTCTCATCTAGACAGAAGTACTGTTACAGCAGTAGAGAAGGAAAATACCTAACACAGTCAGCCAGCCATTGGAAATTGGCTCTGTCAGTAGCACCAAACCAGTAATCTTTCTCTCAACTGCAGTTTAGTTTTGCAAGAAATCAGAAATCAGGACATGATGGAGATTTGTGAATAGTATTGCTAATTTTGCATTTACATTCACATGTAACATAAAAAATATATATATCCTTGCCATTCAAAATATTTCTTCACTTTCACTGCACTGATTAGAGCAACAGAGTTTGCTCCCTATTTAATAAAATTGTCTTGTACTGCTGTCAAAGAATAGCAAACGTAATAACATGTATGCAAGTGAGTTTTTCTGCAGGATCAAGTGAACCAACTCCTGCCAAGCAAGACAATGAGAAAAGCCATCTCTGTATACCCTAAACTATACAAATTCCTTTATTCCATTAAGGAAACAAACTGTTTCAATTCACTTCAAAGGTTCAGGGAAATCATCTTCTAATGTTTAACAAAGAGTGGACATCCCTTAAAACACTAAAGCCATGTTAAAACCAAAACAAACAAGCTCATGTGACATAAAGAGGAGGAGTTTACTTAGAAGTATTCAAGAACTGCAAAAGCTCCATGCTGGGATTTTACAAGCACCAAATTACTTACCCCCTTCTCAAAACACATCACACTGTAAAGAAGTTTCAACCTCAACAAATGCACCAACACAGCTTACAACTTAAAAGCTAGAGCATATCTCTTCAAAAGCAAGCAGGGTATGTAAAAGACCATAAAACAGAGAACAAGATTTTTTCTACCATCCAATTATACAAAAGTCTACCAGCTCTACCTCTTTATTATTACGAATGAAGAAGCCTCCTTATAATAGAAATGTGCATATGGAGACAGATGTGCCACCGAAAAAATTATGCAAATAAATCAGTGGAAGTATGTGAACATAATCCTGCAATATTCTCATTGCCACGGTTCACAAAGAAGTCACTTTGGACTCACATCTTGTAATATATCACCTTATTTACCACACGTTATGTCGCTTAATGTGGAAAATTGATTCTTTTTCATTATAAAAGTAAAAACAGGCTTCAGCTTACCTCCATCAGAAACAGTTGCTGACTGCAATAAGAAAGAGAAAAATAAGTGTTACTTAAGTTTCGCAGTAAGTATTAGAAATCTCTGAGCTTCACACAATACTTAAAGCATTAGCCACTTTTTTATTAACAACAGATAACATGATAGAAGAAAACCTAAAGAAACCAGCCATTACTTTCTCACAAGTGTCTCCTCCCCACCATGAAGTTCACCCCAAGCCTTTTAACCATTATCTGGAACTTGATCCCACTAGTATTTACTGGACACAGTACTTCCTGCTGCGAGTAGCTCCAACTGCTTCCAACAGTCCCTCTTAGATACAGAGTCAACTGGTTGGTGTATGTGAGAAAGCAGATCTGCAAAGACTTAAAATGGAAAAGAAAAGACCTCATATACTTTATTTTGCTATGATATCTGGAGATATATGGAATTAAAATTCAGTATATTGTCAATTAGAGGACTCTGAACACTTCCCACACTGATCACTTTGGACTTACACAGAGCCAAAGGGATGTTAAGAGTGTTTCCAATAACCTAGATAAGAACTCCTCACCATCTCTACTGGTATTTTACATCGAATTTTCAAGGACAAGTCTTCAAAGTCTTCCAGTGAAATTTTGAAGTATGTGCTTATCTACCCTAAACTTCTCACCTTTGATCACAAATTACCTCAAGGCAGCTAACATTTCTGTAAAACCAAGTAGGTGACTATTTCCCAAACATGTACTCCACTGCATGCACCTTGAGACTCAGCTGAGTGAAAGGCTGGCAGGACAGCTGCTTTTTAGATTTAAGTTTGCACTAATTTTTAACTGCTATTAAAAACTATTATTATTTTAGTTTCGGGAATCTTTTCTTGGTCATTTAAAGTGTCCTGAAGCCTTTAAGTAACTTTCTAAATAGTTGAAAAGAAACTCTCTTATTTTGTACTGCTCTTTAAAAAAGCTAGGCAAGAGTGCCCCATAATATCCACAATTTCTTCAAGATGGAAAACACACAGGTAAAAAACCACACATAAATAAACAATTCAAGATAAAAGCTATTGCTCCATAGTTCGTCTGTATTTTCCAGCCTCAGCAATAAACATTCCCTCTCCCCTTCAAAATCCACAAAAACCTTCAGTAATCTGTAAAAGAATAGTATCTTCTCCCTTTTTTTGCTTTCCTATTTCACTGCAGGATCTCATACTGCTGTTAACACTATCTGAAGAAGATCACTTGTTATAACCTGTTGTGGCCCCACCATTCACATCAGCAGAGGAGCTGTTCTAGTTTCGAATACAAGTATTCTGGAACTTTCAAAGTCTAAACTAGTCTCTATTGATATTATTCCTCTGATGCTTGTTCAGATAAACACAGACATATCCTTTAGGGAAAAGATAAAAAAAACAATGGCATTTCTTGTTTAACTACACAAAAATAAATGCTTCTGAATCTGTGAACCGTAATAATATAATCAAAAGAGTATCCAGGCCTCTCGTTTTTTTAATAGCATTGTTTCATGTATCAAAAAACTACTTCTGTTCTGAGTACAGTTCTTCAGTAAGGCTCAGCACATCCTTTCTACTTCTGTTGCGCACATAAGTCTAGCAAGCATATTATGCATTCAGAAGCCATAACTTAATTCATGTTTGTAATTTAGAAAATTTAATTTACTTTACTGAAATGTTTTATAACTATGATTGCTTCTAATTTCTTATTCACATACTATACAGAACAGCTGATTAATAAACAATTTCAAAGTTATTGCTCAAAGAATGAAGAAAATGATGACTCAAAGTAATAGTACCAGTTTACAGAAGCAGAAAAAAATAAAAATGCTTTCAAAACATATACATTTTAGGAATGGTCACTACTTTGGCATCTTGCATGAATCCAGATTCAAATACCAAGCATAATTCTCCTTCATGTTTTTGAAAGATATCAATAAAATGAATAGGATTCTCATGACAGTAGAAAGAATAGTTACATTACCTTTTTCAGAAGCTGGAAAGTTAACAATTGTAAAATAAAATTTGTAAGGAAAAGTGGTGTGATTTCATAGAAAAGCTCAAACACTACAGTAATAGTACTATTTAACTAAGCGGTAACCATGGGTTGGTTTTGTGTGCTTATTTTAAATGCTTTGGCTAATTAATCATGTTACATTACATGTATCAACATCTTAAAATCTCTCCAAGCAAGGCCTTAGTAATTGTTATGTTCAAACATTAAAAAAAAAATACCCAGAGGAAGAACAGAATTTCTTATCTAAGTATCAAGCAGCTATTTCTGTGCTGTTAAGATATTTCAAGCTTTCCTTTGGTATTGATACATTCCAACTATATGGTTTTTTTTTTACATTACAGTGTCACTAAAACTACCCATCATGTTCCAAATGTTATCAGTTTACTTCTGTAGTTCACAGAATAAAATTTAAGAAAAATTCTTTAAATCCATCTATGTAACGGAACTAAATCCACTTAATTCAACAAAACCAGCTAGAAACTAAAGCTTGTAATTATTAAGAATTCATAGTAATATGTTCAAAACATGTTTGTGAGTACTTAGAAATCTTAATATAAACCTGTCAGAAACTGCATGCAGTCCACATGTAGTCAAAGCAGTTTCTCTTCTAAACTGTTCAGCTGAAACTTGTCTAGATTTGTCCAAAGGTATAAGTTGCAAGACCAGATTTTTTTAAATACTATGATGATCTCATTTTAAAAATTCACTGTATGTTGGGAACTGTTTTTCATTCTTCAACATTCAAGAGCACCACTGGAGGCTCTTCAGCACAAAATTTTATATAAAATTTGATTATTTAATGAAATCTAACACTTACCACATACATACTAAGAACTACATATTTTTAAAAGCATCTATTAAAAAGCAGTAAAATTGAACTGTTTCTGTATGTACCCATTTCTGAAAGATGAGGAAGGAAGGGGTATGACCCTGTGGCAGGTAAGGCTAAAGTGAAGATTTTAAAAAACATATTTAAGTATTTCATGTCAAATGACAGGACATATGTTACTGTAGATATAACCTATTAGCGATAAAATCAAACTGCTTACAACCCTGAAATCTTTCACAGCCAGATAAGAACTCAGATTAGTTCTTCAAATTACCCTGACTACCAAATTGGTTTAGCACAAAGCCCATGGTATACGCAGGGAGTCTGAAGGCAACGAGTTACCAAAATTATTTTTTTTTAAATCTAGTTTGGAAAAACTAAAATGTCTTCCAGTGTATCTCTTCATGGGAACTCTGCTTGCTCACCTAGCTGGATTAGCAGCTGAGGTATACAAACACACCACAGAGGTGGAGGATGCAACTCTCTTCCCTAGACTTCAGGGCAAGATCTTGATCCCTGTGATCCAAGTGAGGAGCTCAGTGCCAGGGCCAGCAAGCTCAACAGTGGCTTCCCAGTTATCATACCCATAAAACGTGTTGTAGGTCTCTGTAAACTGGCAAATGCTTCAGCACACATTAGATAGCATACAGTTCTGATAAAGAGAAAACTTGTCCAGTTTCTCTTTGTATCATCTCTCTTTGCTACATGGAAAAACCTGAAGGGCCCATGAGGTTTTCGATGTCATGTTCAGGTTCTGCCTGCAACAAACCTAAGAGAGTATTAGCTTGCAATAATTAACAGGGAGAAAACTATTCTGTGAGTACATAATTTTTCTTCCAGAACAGAAATAGACAACATAGTATCTTGCAACAACAACAAGGTAAAAAGGTAAAGAGAGGGCATAAAGGAGAATAATTCATAAAGTTGAAACAGCCTGTATCTTTTAGCTTTCATGGTCTATAACCTGCAGGATGTGTGCACCACTGCATGAAACTAGTCTGATGACATCTTTCAGTTGACAGAAACTCTTATTCAGAAAATCCACTTAGTTCCATTTTACATGGATCAGGTTCCAGGAAACTAAGTAAGTACTGTCAAAGTCTGCTACCATGATGCAGAAAAATCTCCTGCCCATTCCTTAGACATTACACTGAGCAAATAAATCCATGTGTACAGAATACTCAGATAACATAATACAAAAATGTCCTTTTTCTCCACCTCAAGATTTGTCATTCAAGTCAAAGTCATGCTTCAGGCACTTCAGTAGAACAAATGGAAACCAGGGGATACCAGGAGGGGTGACACACTCTAGGAAATGCCAGGCCTTAGCAATAAAATGGAGCAGGATGAAGTCATCTGTGGTAATAGAATGTGAGTGAGTGCCTTCCTGAGTCAAAAAAAGACATCTCTATTTCCAACTCCTTCCGAGATGCAGAGGGATAAAATCTATAAGGAGACTGAAGACATATTCTTCTCTCCCACCCTAACTGACAAAAATCACAGACTAAACAGAACCATTGATTTTCTTCCCGGGCATCCAGAAAGATTCTGAGAAAAAGGGATTAAATATTACCTCTCTACGTGTCCTTTCTAAAGTACTTTCTCCCAATAAAGGCATTGACTCTTTGCTGCATCCAAAGAATTCTGACTGCTGCCTTCAGAATCTGTTAAACTTACCTAGCACAAAATTATACTACACGCCATTCTACAAAAGCCCCTCTAATTAAGCCTTTCAGCTTAGAATAGCATAGCTAGCTCCACCAACCTTCTAAAGCGTTATCCCTCTATGATTTCAAGATACAAAATAAGTTTGGGAAACTTGTCGTGTTCTTTAAAAGATGAAGCACTGAAGATTTACAGAATGAATACAAATAGCCAACTTTCAAACATTCTGTCACTTCGCTTGGGGAAAGCCTATCACTCAGTCGACTGTCTGCTTGCATCTAGCTTTGTTCAAACTCCTTATTAAATCACCTGAAGGAACTTCTCCTTTTGCCAAGGTATGAATTATGAGCGGGTCCCTAGATCTTCTGTCACATTGCTCCAGGACTTACATTACATACATGTATTTTTATCCTTCCAAATACATTACAGCATTAACATTGTACAAATGCCATGAACTCAAATGATCTCTGGGTGGGAGATCATGTCTCAAAATATGGCATACACTGTTCTAATATTTTAAATTAAAAATGAAACCATATTACTTATAAATTATTGCCAGATTTTCCTTCCAATAAATAATCTCAAACTTACTTCTCACCTAAACAGAGTAATAGCGTAGTATTTTTATCCTCATTTCAAAACACTATTGCAATTAATTTCATGATTTAGAATTCTACGAGTAGGATGCACCTTCAGAATGCCACTTAAAGGAGAACTATTACATAATTTGTCTTTCCAATTCTCTACCACAAAGGAAGTGCATTTATAATAGTTAATACAAAACTATTATAGATATAAGAATTCCCAAGGGAAAAAAATGCAGTACAACTACTGTACAATAATTTCACTGAGTACATTCCCTGAAGGTTAAATATTTTTGTCAAATATTTGAATCTATAAAAACAACATAGGAACAGTAAATGATGTGACATTTGGAATTCCTTTAAGAAATAAATGTTCAACTTTCTATCCCAAATAAAACAAATCTTATCACACAAACACAGTGCCTTAAATGTCAAATCCATCCCTAAAATTATTTTGATAAAGATGTATACAAAATATATACAGTTTTACCTACAGATATAATATTGATATAATGATACAGAAAGCATATACAAAATAAACTGCACAGAAATAAAAAATAGGCACAGATCATACACACACTGATTTTTTTAGCTTTACACATATTTGGCACAGTTCCTAATACATCTCAAAATCTGACTGTTATTTGGTAAAGTAAAATTCCCTTTACCCTGCTAAAAAAATGTTTGCATTTATAAAGGAATTTTAACCCAAATACTTTAAAGTAGAAAAGCTTAAAGGCTAAGCAAAAAGCATTCTGAAGCTGGTAACATTCTTCTCTAATTTCTTGCCAATAACAATAGTCTCTTCTAATTCTCACTGCAATGATGTCTTGCATTAGCTAAATATAATTCAGATCACTTACCCGCTCTTCGTAAGAAACAGCAGTTATTTTTCCTAACAGAACTCTTCCTAAATTCATCTTCACTTAATATAGAAAAAGCATTTCCTTAAGACATCAGCTTCTCAAAGATTAAACTCAAAAATTCAACCCTGTTCCATGCCTGTACATGCCAGCAAAGTTTAAAGGCATTTCGTATGAAGTTCTATTTTACTCCCTTTATGTTACCCATAGCAACAGGCCAATGCAGGAAGCTGTGGTTCGTCAGGGATTCAGATTAGATCTCAATTATCTCTCACCAGAAAAGCTAGATCATTTTATATAAATCATGCTGATTGTACTCTAAAACGTTTCCTATAACAAATCAGGAAAATAAAATGACATTGAATTGTGTGATAGTCCTGTATTCAATAAAACAGATTTCCAAGACAGTTTTCAGAAAAACATTAGTTAATCACCCTAACATTAGTTACAGAAACATTTACATAGTAAACCACTATTTTCAGAGGTTTACATAATGCAAGCCAGAACAAAGTAGGACCTCAAACGGTCTATTCTGCTTAACTTTTCAGTGGTTAAAACTATAAATTGCATGTAAAAATCTGCTGTACAAGGAAACTTGGCATATTTGGTTAAACCTAGGAGCAGCCTGTTGTCACTAAAGATGAAATTCTCCTTTCAGAAACCAACTGATATCCTGCCCGCCCTTCCTCACTACCCAAGCCTGTGCTCCACTGATGCCAAGCCAGTTCTGTGCAGAGCGCCTGAGGAACAGAGAGCAAAATAGGCTACTTGTAAGAGGGAAGTGCTATTAACTTGCCTGTGACAGCAGTGTCTTCAAGAGAATTTATATAGAAAGCACGGGATTTCGTGAAGTTTGCTGCTGTTCACAAGTAAATAGCAATACTACCTAAACCATTCATTGTTGTTATTTTTTAAGCGATTAGAATACAATTTTCTGCTAAAGAAAACCACCAGAATTGCAAACTAGGAATGATTAGTGGGCATTTTTATGCTAGTGGGATACTCTTAAAGCCAAGGTGGACTTACTAGTAGTAGTTTAGGAAAGAGGAATCTTCTCCCTTGTTCAGTGCAGCATGTGGAATCCTCCACATCCAGAGAGCTCCTAAGTTGAGCCCCTAATATAAAAACAACCCTATGAAGAAGGCAAATACTACTCTGTACTTATACAGAGAGAAAATGAAGCAAAAGAACTTCAAAGCCTTTACTCAAGATCTCGGCTTACAAAGGACAGTCTAGGTCTGCACATCTTTAGATTTCTGGATTTCGGATGAAGAGACTTGGTTAACAGAAAAACTCAATCATCTCAATTTAATTTAGAGTGATCAGAAAAGAAAGTTCAAGGTTTTTAACAGGTGAGTATGTTAGCCCCAAGGACACAAGAACAATTAGGAGAAAAATAACCCCACATGCCATGGGATGTAGCTGCAAGGGTAGCAGTTCACCAGAGAAACCTTAGTGAACATTGTTAGGAGCACTGTGTGTGGGCAACGTTTTATACATTCTAGGCACTCGTACTTGGTGTTATAAACCTAATAATCCCTCAGTTTAAACAAACCTTTAGAGCTGTTGATTTTATTTCATTGAACTAAGCATTGCACGTCCACATTTTTTCCATACAGTAACTCTACCAGCACCTCAAACAAGCTCCACCAATTAGAGAGTCCTAGTTAATGGTAATGGCTATGAAATGTCATGTGACTCCAAAAGCCCTTTAAAAAATTCATATCCCTCTACATTTTCGCAGGTTATTTCAGCAGCTGCAAGAGTCAAAATCTTGTGATTTTGTGTACCATATTTGTAAACCAGGCAGGCAACTCAAAGTTCAGAGGTCATAAGCAGAAGGAATGGTAATTTGCAAAGCTATTAATGGAAAGTGTTAAAATATGAGACAACAGCTTTAAAAACCTTATTCAGATATACCAGAAACGACATTTGCAAACCCACATCCATCTGCTTAGAAGCTAAACTGTGGGAAGGGGTAGAGACCCCAGATATGGTTGATCCGTTTTTCTCTTCTACCCTCCCTCCACTTCCTGCTCAAATTTTCTTTTGTACATTTGTTTTCAAAAAAAAAAAAAGAGAGAAAGAAGAGAATGACAGAAAGCCTGGATAAGTTTTAACTTGTCAGAAGATGAATAGGCTTTAATATATCTCAGTCTCCTAAAAGAAGAAAGCACACACAAAAAATGCTGGGAACTAGAGAGGGGCAATCCCCTGGACCAGCTCCTTGTCACACAAATTCCTTGACATTGGCAGAACACACCATCAAAAACCTTAAATCTCATCTTTTTTCTTTTTCATCTCATATCATTTCTTTTTCTTTCTATCTCATATCAAAGAAAGTAACAACTACTTGCATGAAGCCAGAGAAAAAAAATCTGCTAAGAGTATGACTTAGCTCACTGACCCTAGTTACTGAAATAAAAAGCAGGAGTATCAAAATGCCTACGCACAAATGAAGAAAACTTTGTTATAAAATCTCTTATTTTCCTAGTTCCCCAAATTTTCTATAATCTATTTAGATATATTTTTGTCAGCTACTCAACAACAGACAGACCCCATACGCGCTACTGATGAAAAGAAGGAAGATTCTCTTATTTACAACAGTGTGGTTTCCCTCTTCTCAATTCTAAGGATAAAGTTCCTTCCTATTCCAAGGAAATATTAACCAAAAAAATTTGCAAGCCAAACTATTTGGAATTTGTTCGTGTTTAAAGAACTGAAATACGAGCTGCCTTGTCAAATACTGAGACTTCCCATGCAATAAATTCAGCGCAGAGAAGGGAGTGGAAGCTCCGAGTGCCCTCTGCTGTCTGCCTGCTCTGCTGAGCCCCAGCCACACATCCTGAGTCTTACATTCAGGAAGATTTCCCATCCAGAAACCTACTCTAAAAACAAATATTTGCTTTTGAAAGCTATATTGTAAACTGTGTAAAAAAAAAAAAAAGCTCTGTAGAAGCTGACAATAAAAACTGACAACAAAACTTTATATAAAAAAATACACTATTTTAAAAGGTCACTTTTAAAAATGTTTTTAAATAATTAAGATTTTTATCCTTCTGTTGATCAATATTTTAAGGCAACTGAATTCTCTCCACTAGCAAAATCCTGCAGAAACAGCATAACTTGCACATCCAGATGGAAGGTGACTTGCAGCCCAATAGTAAATTAAAATTAAATTACACATTAAGGAGGATATGATTAAGTGACAGATCACTGAAAACACATTAAGCCACCTCTGAATTTGCTACTACTGCAGATGGAGCCTCTAAGAATAAAGAGGTTTTGAGGAAATCAATGTAAAACTGAGCATGAAAACTACTAACTATATAAACAATGCATCTATGTCTTCCTCAGCCTTGCCATTTTTCTTTCCATTTTAAGAACTTATAGTTTTGCTGCTATACTTTTAACATCAAAGGCAATTATACTCTGAGTTATATAGAGATATAAAGAATAAGACTATAAAGTCAAAATTTGATAATAAAGCTAGGACCTTTACTTAGAAAATATGTGTTTACTGAGCAACAAGAAGCTAAAACTGATCTGAAGTCTCTATACCTCAGAAATTTTGTATTCTATAAATACTTTTCATTTATTTCCAGTTATTTTAATAGCTCATACCATCTGGATTCTGTTTTATTGGATAAAAATCCAGCTGGGAAAAAAAAAAGAAAAAAAAAAATCACTTTAGCTGCACACCTTAAAAAAAACACAGTAACAATTAGAAGGTAGTATAACTCTAACATGACATTCTTGCTTTAGGGAAATACATGTGCAAGTATAGTGAAAATTAAGTGAAAGGTTTATAAAAAACTTAATTAGAGAAGTATCTGTACATCTGCTATACTCACTCCACATTTTAAAAGCAATACAATGCTAAAGAGATTTAAAGCATGTCTATAAAAATGGTGTATTCTTAATTTCATAATAGAGCTTAGATAGAAAGTCAACTTAAATACTTATACTTACGAACTTTGTCTCTTTAAAACCTCATTGAATCCTTAGAAGCATTATTTATCATATTTCACTGCAAGATTTCTTAGCTCGGAAGACTACTCATTAAACCATATTCCTGTTTTCTGTTCGCTTTAGACAAACAAAACTTTATACTTACAGACACTTGACTATCAGTAAAAGTTTTCTCCATGTATAAATAGTTTAATAGCTCATTGTTAAGAAACAGTCCCTTCAACTTTATTATTACGCTCTTTCTGAACACATATTTACTTCTTCCAGAGTCCAGTAAAAAATGAGGCTTCTCTGTCTGTTGCCCTATCAACACCTCTCCCATTCTCCTCCCTCCCCAGCACATTCTCCGCCCTCAAGACTGGTTCTGTATCTTCTCATCAAAAGGAACAGGCAGCTTTTAAAATGGTGTTTAGGCAGGTCCTGTGTAACAATAAAGCTCCTGTAAAGACAACAGCGTGCTGCTGAGGAATCTGCTAATGTAAAATGCATTTGGTAAGGGCCTACAGGACTCTCCTAAATGTTTGTCTAAACTTGTTTAAGGATTGAGTCAACATCGTCTTGTCCAAAGTACTCTCTTTTTTTAATACGTTCCCCTTTGATGAGTATATTATCTGAATGAACTAGTTCATCAATCCCTATTAAAAATACTTAAAATATATCTAAAAAAAGCTTTTTTAAAAAATCATTTTTAAAACTTGTAAGACTTACAGCAAATTTCTTTCCATTTCTGGCATGTAGGTACGTGTCTGAGTATGATTACACTCACATCTATGCATATTATGCAATCTATCTCATCCTACCAAAACGCTTCATGTTCTTTTGAGTAAGCAGGGCACTGGCATTTACAAGGATCACGTTCCAAGTGAAACATGATTCTCGTAATTTTCAATACCACACCTACTCTCCAGACAGACCAGCAATATCCCTGTATTTCCAGAAAGAAATGCAGTCGCTCTCTGCCCAACAAATACTGCTTAAGTATCCCCTTTCTGCAGTTCCTCAGTCCAGAGGGAAGTAGAGGATGTGATTTTTACTGTATTTTTTTAAGTAGCAGGAGAACAGAAGAAATGTTTTGATGATTTAATATTGAATAAAAAGCAGCTCATCTAGTAGAAGCTCCACAGGTGACTCCTTTTTTTTAAACTTCACTGGACTCATAAATCCATGAGGACAGTGAAAATTCAATGGTACCAACTCAAAGCCAAAACCCCGACAGTTTAAGCATAGAGACAGGGTCAGAAACACTTCACAGAGAGCTGCAGTGCTATTATTTGTGCCCTATGTACTCTGTGATTATACTCTAGAAATATCAATGCAGTTCGTTCAATAATACCTTAATTCATTCCCTAACATTAACCAAGTCTCACAGAGCAAAAATCCCCCCTTACCCCCACTAGCACATGACACAACGAAACGACATACCAGGTAACAGGAAGAGCAGCCGAGGGAGGGCAGGAACAGAGAGGCACGAAACCAGCCACCCAGTTCCTCATTCCCACCCAGGAGCTGCATGGGCAGTCTGTTTTGCAGGAGCTCTACCAGGAAAGCTGCAGGTGCCCTCTCCCTCAGACAGCTGTAGCCCAAACAGCAAATGCTCGCAGAGCCCACGGCACTTACACTGTGCTAGGAGGTACTATGGTAGGCGAGCCCTTTACTTTACAAACAAACAAGTTTACACCAAGTGAAAGGTAATGTAGTTTCCTGTTCTGACAGTACAACCCATAATTCCACAGGTCGGGAGAAGCAATGTCCATCCTTGAGTCTAACAACATTATCAGTTCACAACATGGGTTTATCAAACCCGGTATTATGTTTCCAGAAGTGGCCACACATGGATGTCTACCGACGAGTAGCACAGGACAACATATAGGACATTGCCCTGATTACGTTCTCCAAGACTCCAGGTATTTTTGGTTCAGGAGATTTCCTGAATCTGGTGTAGCTTGTCTTCTTAATAATCCCCAGTGGCTCTCTTTTCCAAATACTTGTCCACTTTCCCCCAGGACATGCAAATTTCTTGCATCCACAGCACTCAGTGGTGAGGCGTCCCACAGACCGACTCACCTCCTGCATGAACAATCGTGTTCTGTTTGTTTCGCTCCTGGCTCCAGCTACCTTTAGTTAATGATGTTGACTTCTTGTCCTGAAGGAGACAGCGAGCAGTCAATCCTAACTACTTTTTCTGTTCCACCCATGACTTTGTACTCTTTCTTATGCCTTTCTGAACCTTTTCTACTTCTAAATAGATCATAACATTTCTAAAATAAAGAGACCAGGTGCAGACGAACCACAGATGATTACAATGGAATCATTATGTGGGGTTTTTCCTGTATTCCTTCCCTAATAATTCATAATGCAGGACTTTGTTTCATTGCCAGTGTACTGAGCTGACGTTTTCATGCAACTGTCCCTTATAACTCAAAGACCTCACTTCTGAGAAGAAATCGTCAGCTCAGAGACACATGTATCATTGGATAGATTAAGATAGGGCTATTTTGCCTCATTTGCATTGCTTTACATTTATCTGCATACATTTTCATCTCCCATTTTGTTGTCCAGTCATTCCATCTTATGAAAGCAGCCTGCTGTCATCTTCAGAAGCTGCTCTTGTCTTTATGACCTTGAGTAACTTCACCTCACTGCTCACCACCTTCTTCTTGGAAGAAGCCTTAAAAGATTCTCTTGAATGAACAAGTGTAACAAGAAACTGAGGCAAAGGCCAGTCTTAGGCAGCAAATAATTCTGGGTTTCAATAACAGACCCCAGTGCAGTAAGCTGTTATTCTGCCTTAATGTTATGTGCCTCATGAATTACACCCAGAAGAGCAGTTTCAGCTCAAAGACAGTAAACCCAATCTTAAAGAAAACTAGGTACCAAAGGTTACAGAGAAACACACCCCTGAGAGGTTGCCCATCTACCAAGAGTCCCAGTTCTGCAAGCACTGACTGTTTCATCACTAGTCAAGGAAACCAGAACCAAAAGAATAAAGCTAAAACTCAGGTCTGATACTTTATATTGCTGAACTAAGGGATATGACCCCTCTGTAGCTTCAGGTGGTTACTTTAACTTGTTCACCCTGGCTGATCCTTGTAGTTCTACAAACGTGAGTGCATCAGAAATGTTAACAGCTTATGAATTCACCTGCATCCATTTAACCACACATCTTAAGAATGGTGGTACTGGCTGCTGACAAGAAGTGAGGCCTGCTGCCTGAAGATTTACACGGAATACAAATTTGTACCCAGTCCCTGAAAGCCAACACTGTGCCTCAGGTTCTGCAACAGAAGTTGGCTTGTGTTGGAGAGCCAAGCCCAGAGGCATCAAGGTTTGGACAGCACTTGGGTGGCAAAGTCAGACAACCTACTTATTGCTTGCTCCGGGAGAAATTTCTCTGTACAGTGCCAACTGGTTTTGCACATATGGGGACGGAATTCCCTGTGGAATCCATCCTAGGTGGCACTGTTGGTTTCTTCTCACACACCAAAATATGGGATGAGCTCTGCCGTGATGCACTTCTGCCGCATGCACTTCACAAAGGACACAGAGACAAGATCCAGCTCTCAGCACATTCTCTGACTACTTTGCTTTTTACATACAAATTTATGTTGAAAATTTCTCCAGATTCTGAAATAAACTAACCAAAAGGCAGAAGAAAACAGTAAACAGTAAAATTACTGAAATGTGGTTATTTTATCAATTGCAATAACAGAAAACATCCCATAACTCTCAGTGTCTGGAAAAACATCACACAGCTTAACATTCAGGATTGTATCTAAAGTATATCAAATTCATTATAAAGAGGTTACACACAACTGTACTTATCTGCTGACCAACCCACCTTTGTCAGATACTTTACAAAACAGTACGAGGAGCATAAGAACTTTTCATGACAAAGTCTATAATAGGAGCTTACATTGGTAATCTTTTAAAAATTATGATACAGTATAAAATACCAGCAAAGGCTTAACATTAATGCTAGTGCACAATCAGTGGGAAAAAGTATACTGTCAGCATGATGCTTTCCTTCTTTAGGAAGTAACATGGACTCCTGCTCAGGTGGGTACAGAAGAGGGCCATGAAGAAGATCAGGGGGCTGGAACATTTCTCCTGAGAGAACAGGCTGAGAGAGTTGGGGTTGTTCAGCCAGGAGAAGAGAAAGATCCAGGAAGACCTACTAGTAGCCTTCCAGGACATAAAGGGAGCCTACAGGAAAGATAAGGATGTTGGGGACTGTTGTGATAGGATTAGGGATAATGGCTTTAAAATGAAGGAGGGTAGATTTAGATTAGGTGTGTTAGGAAGAAATTCTTAACTGTGAGGGTGGTGAGACACTGGAACAGGTTGCCCAGGGAAGTTGTGGATTGCCCATCACTCGATGTGTTCAAGACTAGGTTGGATGGGGCCTTGAGCAACCTGGTCTAGTAGTGTCCCTGCCCATGGCAGGGGGGTTGGAACCAGATGATCTTGAAGGTCCCTTCCAACTCAAACCACTCTATGATTCTGTGAATTAAAGTACCTGATGAGATCACACATGCCAAAGTAAAAGCCTGAAGAAGATCCTCTGGGGTACACTGAAAAGAGTTTAAAATTCTTAATAGAGCAGTCTAGAGAAACAAATGTGAAAAAATGATGCTCTTGGAAATCTTTAAGACAGACTAAGAATGATGACAGCAAAAAAAAAAATATCTAAGAGATAACATAGGCATCATCCAGAATGAGATGATGGCAACCTACAGACATACTGGCTATATCTGTACTAGTCAAATAAACAGCGCCATAAGCTATTGTGTAGTTCCAACACCAACTAGTCCTTTCTGGCCACTACGATAGTACCAAGCTCTCCCAACCTCCTGTCAATCAAGTTGATTGACAAACTGCCTGCTGGGCACAGTGATGCTAGCTATTAGTGCTACATTCTTAACCATGTCTGAATCATCTGAGAACATACACTAGTTGGCCCAGGACGAAGCCACATAAATGACAACTCTCCCTGCCTGCCACCACGTCCTGGCACTGTTTCATTTACCAGCGTAGGTGTGCAGCCACTATGCAGCACAGTACTGCACACACCAGCTCCAGCTAGGACTGTAACACTCAAACATCCGAAGAGAGCAGAAGAATGCCTGGCAGAAACCACTGGATGCTTTCTGATCTACTCCGTGACCACATACGCTATAGTAATTCTAGGTAAAGTTTAATGTTTAATGTTTAATGTCATGGCTAACTTACACTATCTAAAGCTATATATTATTGTTCAGAAAGAGAGATTGAGCTATTATAGCAAGTGATTGTAAAATCACTAATCACACATCTTATGCTTTGCACCATTTTAAAAGCTGAGCGCCTGGTGACACAGTCCGAGAAACAAGATCTGTCATTCCCTGCTGCTCCACCAAGCCACACCAGAGAGATTCTAACAGAGGGGAAAAAGAGGCAAAGAATCTAGGCTGTGGTCACAGATCCATGAGGCTTCCAAAACATCACTGTTGGGGCTGGACTGTGTTACCATTTGGACTTCAGAATATGTGTACACGAGAGAGGGGGTGGCCCTTTAAGAACCCTATTACTAGCATTCTAAAAATACAAAACTACCTTTTACATACAAAAATGGGAGATTTTATTCTTGCATGCAGTTTTATTTCATAACTGGCCTTTTCTCCACCTTCATGAAAGCAGACAGCAAAACTGTCAATTGTTCAGTTGCATTTAGATAAAAAGGAGGACAAAATACATGCAAAAGATGCAATATTTAAAGGTAGTACACGGTGAAACCTGTGTATACTGGCAGCTCATAGCAAGTAAACATAGCTTAAAAAGACTGGTGAAACTTAAAGACAAAAATATACATTATTTTCAAATTTAAATTCACAATTATAAGCTGAGAATGAAGAGGCCGCTCAGTTTAAGTCACGTAATTACATTGGCCATGGTGGTGGTGTTGTGGCCATGGTGATGATCTAGGAGCATCAGTAAAGCAAGCTCTGCAGGGAGAGTTAATACTTTTTATTAGATCAAATGACAGGGTGGGAAAAGTTTGAAGCATGTTTAGCTCTTTTTGTCTGATTTTCCTAGTATACTAGTTGGTCTAATATAAGCTATTATCTCCCTGTGTAAGCTTTGTCTGATTATTTAAATCAGTCAAACAAAGACAGGTACCCACTTAAAAACTCATTATTAAGTCAAATGAGCATTTAGGGGTTTTTGCCGCCCACAGATGCCAAAGCTAATATCCAGCAGAGACATGTCATTCATTAGTATAAAAACCTCATACCAAAGAGATGTGTTGTATGCTTTCAATTAGCAGATGAAATGCAAAAAAAGTTGCTTCAGTGGAATTAACAAAACGGAAAAAAAATCAAGCATTATTATAGATAATAACAGCTAATAGTACTACATTATTAATGGTTGTAATTAAGATAGAACATTCTAACAAAATTCCTCACACTGATTTTTAAAAGGAATCATGATACGCTCCAACTTTGAAAACATTATCAAACCCTAGAAATCTGATCCAACAAATGTCCTTTTTCATATAAGATACAGCTTTAAGGTTTCCAGAATGGGATGAGGAAAAGAAGAAAAGCAGCAACAGCCATCTTTTTTGTCCTGATACTAAGTTAGAAGAATTAAATAGTCTTTAATTATAATAAGAGTTCTACATTAAAAGATTATTTAACAATATTCCAAGAATTTGACACTTGTTTGCCTAAGATATTATTCTGCCCTATTTTTTAACCACACAGAAATACCAAAAGTACAGGTGCCACACTGATTTTCAGGAAACACAACAGCTTTGTATTTTCTCCTTAGCAAGGAGGAATCTAAATCTGTTGACTTCAAGGGAATACTGCAAGGGTCCCCCATTTTTACAGGCCTCAAGAAAAATTAAAATATGAATGGAATGAGCTACAGTTTAAAGTGTTATGGAATTTGTTTCCAAAGTTGTTGATGAGTAAAAGGATTATTCTGTTTCATCTAAATTTTTACAAAGGCAGTGTCCTAGTCTCTGCAGTATCACAGAGCCACCTTTAATATGTTTATAACTCTATAAACAATGTCTTTGCCAGGACAGAATTGTGCAAGAGGATGAGAGTAGTGGCACTTACCTACAGGGAAGAAAAGTAGAAAGATAGGATCATGTTCTCTCATTAGTCCAAATACTAAATAATCCTAAACCACAGCAAGTTCCATGTAGCTTAACATATAGATTGCAAATATGAACCAGCACACTGCTATAAAATTCATGGAAATCACAGAATTTTAACATGGTTGTTAATAGACACTATTTCATAACAACAATGGTTCATGTAGAAAAAAATGTATTACTACATACAAAATAGAAATCTTTTCTTAAGAAAAACAGATTTCTTGTAATTTAATAAAGTTCTAAATACATTTCTTGTGAAAACACAATTAAGTCATATACTAGACATGTTCATTTTCTGAATTCAGTTCCAACTTAGAAGATAATCATATTCAGCCCTGATGTAAGCAAGCACAATTTCCACAGTTAAGAAGTAAAATTGTGTATTTTGTTTTATGAGTCGTTTTCCATACCAGAGTCATGGCTTAACTGCATCCATTAATTTTGCACTCTCATCCTATTTTTGATCCCTGCAGATTTAAAATAATCTTGCATACAGGTTCTATTAGGAAAAGCAGCACCTAGTGGTTAATCATACAAACTCGTCTGTTTTCTTCTGCGAGTAATACAGCTTCTGCAGGCAACAGGACAATGCTTAAGGAGGGGCAACCGTATCATTACTATCTTAAAAGAATATTGTCTGTGAATGTATAGTCAGCCATTATCTAACCATTTAAAAGAAAAAGTGAAATATTCTCTTGTAATAAATGTTTTTATTTATTAAAATAGTATATAGATTAAAATGTTTTCTTCTTGGATAGATTTAAAAAAAAAAACCCAACAAATTCCAAAGAAATCACGCCACCTTATGGCAGAAGACAGTAGAAGTGAGGGCTGGTATTTCACACAATACAGCTCCAAAGACAAGAGGAGCAAGTTCATATTCCACAAAAAAACCAAATACAGCCTTCTTCAGACCCATAAGCAAATGAGCAGTGTTCAGCATATGCCCATAAAAGAAACTGCATGGAACCTATTTAGACTGCTCAGTTTAGAAGACTAAGTTGGATGCCAGCAGGAATCAAACCCTCAAGCTCAGAAAAGCATATTCATTTTCAAACTTCATGTTTGGGTTAGTCCCTTATTCGTTCTGCTAAGATAACTGGAAAGAACACAAAAGCAATTGAGTGGCCTATATAATATGTTTATATCATTATTCCAAAGGTGGAGTCTCTAAGAATTTCCTGGTATTGTTATTTCCTCTTCCAGCAACTCTAAATAGATGGCCTGAAATAATCTAAACCTGTACTAACAACATTGTGTTCTACTACACTTAGTGTAACAGTGCCTGGGAAAAATGCTGTGGTAGCAACGTTACAGTTAGAACCGAAATCAAAACACCTTAACACGATTTTACTTTGACTTAGGAAGTGTTTGAAATTCTTCTCTGGGTTGGTATTTCTCCTAGTGGCTAGGATACCATTGTCTTGTGGCATGCAGAGGGAAAAAAAGAGATTTCAAAGTGAAAAGAAGCAACTGACTGAGAGCAGTCCACATTCAAATAGCTGCATGTAGTAAGGGCATTCATCCAAATAGAGATTTTAATACAGATTGTTTCTTTGTCCAATTCATACACTTACCTCAAATGTAAGTTTCCCCATCCCAAGTAACAGCTTTAACAATTAGGGGACTGGGTAACGCAAAGAACCTCTCAATCTCTCCTGTTGTTGCTACTCAATTTAAACACACTAATGAATTCCAGCTAAGACATAATGACAGAAAAATGGACTTTTTAGGCCAGTAACTATGACTTCTTTCTGAAATTAACAGAAAGTACCACGTCCCTATTTTAATGAATTTTTGTGCAATGTAAAACAGCTCCCACAACAGAAATTAAATCATATCCTTGATGTTTAAAACAGTATCTCAAAATTTGAGATGTGCACATAAACCTATATGAAATTCCAATCTGGAAGAATGTGGTGTGAACCATCTTCTTCCTATTGTACATGAATTACTAGCACTAGGCTATTAGATATTCTGAGAGGATTCACTCTTACTGTGACCAGAAATTCTATCAAAACTGGTAATAAATAGCGGCAAGCTTTTTTAATTTAGAAGAATCATCATTTTCTGATCAAGAAAGATGTAGCTAGACAGTTCCCAAATGGGAAAAGTTATGCACTTACTCTATTCAAGTTATGAGTGCAAAGAAAAGAAAAAGTATTTTCCATAACCAGATAAAAAAGCAAGATACCTAAAAACCTCAGACAAGATAGAAATAGACTGCAATGAAAAACATCCTTTAAAACATCTGAGAAATAAGTAATTACAGTTCCTACCTGCATTCCCTAAGCACACCAGAAGCTGCTTCCATATAGTGTTCCCTAAAAATCCAGTGTACTGAGCTCCCCTCTCCTTTAGTTCAGAATCAGTGAAATGCTGTTCTTCCTACATTTTCCTACAGCAGGAAACTCAGAATATCTCCTTTTTTCCTCCTCCCATCTCAAACACTTTTTAAACACCTCCTTCCCATTCAGAGGAATCACTGTGCTGCATTCCCACCCATGCTGAAGAGTGGTATAATATGTATTACATGGTTCCTATGCCAAGAGCTCTGCACATATTTTTGTTTCTCCCCAACCACAAACCTCTTCCAGATAAGCATGTGAAAAAGGTCTAAGGGAAAAATCTCTCCATTCACCCTCACATCACTATGGGTCAGGTTTTTCCCAAGAAGGGACACTAGAAGACAAGATATGATGAAGCCATGTTCCTACAGCTGGTTGACGAAGGCTCTCAGCAGAGCAGGAGGAGCACCATTTTAATTTCAGATAGCTTTTCATTCCTTGTTTTCACCAATACCAATACCATTTGGCAACTGAGGACCAGGCATCAGTTGATGTTATACCAGATGTGAAATAGTGTTATTATATTAACACTCAGACCCCAAATCACCATCACCAGTGACCAACACCAAGTTGACTAATTCCCTTTTCTCAACTGCTGGCATAGGAGCAGGAAAAACCTATTTAAGTATTTTTAAAAACTTTTTCATACTCAGTAATCTACATTTCTTAGGAAGTATGTAAAGAGCCAGTTCCAGCAACAAATTTAACTTCCCAAAATCTTCTCAATGCAATGATCATCAGCTGAACGAAAAAAAAGGATACGACAAGCATATGATTTTTTTATATGATATCATGATGTAATGATTTCTAAGATACGATGAACGTTTTGATCAGCAAAACTGTATTGTTTTGCTCTATATGACCAGCTGTGACAGGTAACATAAAGTCAAAATTCCCCACAGAAAGCATGGCCACTGCTGGCATCAATGTCAGCTGTTAAAAAAAAAGCCAGGTGATACCTGAAATCTGTATTCCTCTCACAAAGTTACTAATCATTGTATGACATTTATTACACTACAAATACTACTTACTTTCTTTCATTAATGATCAGCATTAACTACTGTAACTTCCTCTCTAAGACTCACTTCTAAGTTTTAAGTGAAATTTAATTACCTCAAGGTCATCCAGAGAACGAGTAATACTAAATCGCTTAGATCTTCCAAATGATCTTCGAACAGAAGAACGTGGGGGAGGAGCCTGATTTAATCCTGTTGGATGTCCAAATTTTGCACCCTAAACAAAACAAAAAATATGCATTATTATTTTATCTTAAGTACCTTGCTGATCATAGAGATAATATCTGAATTTTAAGCATTAGTAAGTACAGAATTCCAAGGAGATGTTTTTGCAAACCTGTAACAGGACCACAATTTCAACACAAGTTGGTCACTTGCCATGCCTCTGTAAAATAATGTATTAAAATCATTACAGTTATGACTTTCTCAGTCTCAGGTCAAATATCATAAATATTCAGCATTACATTACTGTATAAACATAAGTTTTACAGTTAGGTTGCTAAAGAGTACCCATGCTACATGTCAGTATCAGGAGACAGCTTAATTAAAAGCAAGACAATCCTAGCTCTTGCCTGTCAACCTAAAAGTATTTACAACTACAAAATATTTATCCTTTCTGTAGGAAATTTACCACCCTAGAAATCATCTTTAAAAAAAAAAAATTTACTTTCACTATTCTTTTTATTTTTAAAGGCTTGCTACTGTGAAGTCCAACTTTTTAAATCACATAGAACAAAATGCAGGAGCTTTTGTTCTGAGGAAAGAAACTACCTCACTTGGATGTTCCATGACCACAACTGGTGCTGCAGTGGCTTTCCCTTTTACCCATAATCATATTCTTCCTCCTTAAAAAGTCACCAGATGTCAGTTAAGCTACAACAGCTCAGCATGTACATATCTAGTTTATGCCAAATGGCAAAGTGTAAGCTCAAGCCTAAGAGTAGGCACACAGTCAGTGACTGGTGCTAAGCAGATGTACATAAACTCACTACATTATGAAGACTTGTGATTATGTGCCTGAAATATTGGATTCCTTTAACTGTAACATTCAATGTGGGGAAAATTCCTCCCTGTCTTCTGATGCTATTTTTCTTTAGAAAATAACACAGTTTAACTCAGAGTACTCAGAGCACATTTTCTTCTATTTCACTTCAGCACCTTTATTCATCACAGTAAGCCTAAAAATAGATTTATTAGTACTTTTATAACTGTTTATCAGCAGCTTTGCAGTATTTATTAAATTTTTGTAGGAGTATTTATTAAATTTTTGGAGGAAATTTCTTTCCTCCTTTGGGCAAG
>VZZY01017497.1:0-62015 GCA_013400335.1 Eurystomus gularis
TCTTACCCACAGGCTTTCAACCTGCTCTACCTCCTCTCCTAGATGGAACTCAGTACATTTCAGTTGCTCTCGCACATAAAGAACAACACCACCGCCTCACCTTGTTGGTCTGTCTTTCCTAAATATTACATAGCCATCCATGACCACATTCTAGTCATGGGAGCCGTCCCACCATGTTTCAGTGATTGCAACTATATCATACTCATGCAATCTAAGGCAGATCTCCAACTTCTCCTGCTTATTTCCTGTACTCCATGAATTGGTTTATAAGCATTTCAGAGAGGGAGTTAAGCCACCAGTTTTCACTCTTGCTATCTGACCATTCCTGGCCACTTCCGTGGTTACTAACTTATTTGTGAGCCCTGTGTTATTATTGTCCCATGTATCACCATTATCCACCTCGAATAGGACACTAGTCTGAAGGCTGTCCTTAGGCTCATCTCTAGTGAGCCTGGTTTTATGCCCTTCCCCCTTCAAGCCTAGTTTAAAGCCCTCATGGGGCTATTAAGCTCCTTATGGGAGAAAATACGTCATGTGAAACTTAAACTGAATATGACCTGCAGAGAATTTCTAAAAGCCATTCAACCTGTAACATTTTGATCACAAATGTCCAGAGTTTCCAGAGTCTTTGCAAACATAAAAAAGAGTATTTCTCAAAGATGGACAAAGATAATTTCATACTACTAGAGATAAAAGAGCATGGGTGAAAGAAAAAATCTGGTGGTGTTATTAACTATACCTTTCTAGCATCAGCCCTAACATGCTAATCTGATAAATTTGCCTACAAAAACAGAAGGAAAGAGCTAAGCAAATTTTTTTTCATTTCAGTGTTGTTATTATAGTTGGAAGGAATAAAGAATTCAAAGCAAAAAACCTTTCCATTAAGTCTGTTCCAAGAATATCTGGAACCGTGTGATCACAACCAGCATTTGCTTGACATATTTAATAATGAGCAGCGTATAACTATAAAATATTTTTGATAAAGCTGAGTTTCAACTTTAAAAGACATCAATAACTTTGGTTAAGTACTAAAGGATCATTTTATTTTTACAAACAGCTTAGAAATATAAAAACCTAGTAACTAAAGCACCTATTTGAGGCAGACTTTTGGTTTAGATTTCATCAGTTCTATGGAATTTTCCATTATATGACTTGCTGAAAGATGCATGATATTATCTGAATGACTGGTGATTGACGTGTCCCAGGGATCACAATTTTAACTGTTCCATATGAAACAGCTGTCTATCTACCATGGACAGACAAAAATCCAGCCATTTCCCAACCAGCCACAAGCCTAGGCTAGTGTTATAGAGGTAAATCCTCAACCTACTGACCCTTTTTTTTCTTTTAATACAAGATTCCCAATGGTAAGAAAAAGTTCTTTTTCCTTACAAAGATTCTTATGAAAGCTTTAAGTAATTTTTCCTTGCCACTTCAACTTCCCCTAGGTGTAACAGAAAAAGAGGCAGCTGAGAAACAATAATTAATACTATTTTCCCTTCCAAAACTGGCTAAAAAGTAAGGAGGGAAACCTACACAGTAGTGTTCAGGGAACAGTATTGAGTATAGGAAACTTGAGAGTTTGATGTTGGCCGACTAAACAAAGTATGGAACTATGTTCCTCAGTAAGTGTCTGAAAAGCTCATACACTGAGATAAGTGCATCAAATTTTTCTTCTTCTGGTTCCACACTTTGATAAGCAATTTTCCTGATCAGTCGTGTTTATTGCATTTTCCATCCCAAGATATGCCAACATACATCATAAAATGAGACCATATGCTACCAAAATAGCATACAAATATGTTTTGGAAACAAACAGTTCTCTTCTGGAGTGAAAGATTGAGACCCAATTCACTGTACAGTTTTCCAATTATAATTTTGTCAGCTAGAACATGGAAGATATATACACAGTAACCAGTTTACTGGTGCCAGCAGGTCCCCAGGCTCCAGTACTCTAATGCCAACAAAAGCTCCATGGCTTAACGTCCATCCTTCAGGAGCGTGGTGTCAGTCTGCCATCAGGAAAGTGTTTCTTCTATCAGCTTACAGTGATTCTCCGTGATGGGACTGTGACTTGGCGAGGACTCGTGTAATTGGAGCTCAGCCTTAAGCATGGAAAATTCCAGTCCTGAAATAATTTATTTGATCAAGTTGCAAGCTAGTGACATTTCAAGAGGCACAAGTAAGGAGGGGATCAGAGCAAAAGCCTCTATTATAGAGAATATTGTCTATTTGCAATACAAAAATATGCTGCGTCTTACAATTACATTCTTCCACTGAGCATCATTAAAAAATAACCTGAGATTGACTGGTATAGAGTATCACAATGTAATTATTAATTTTGCAGCTGACATAGTTATTAGAAGTAAAATGAAAGGAAAAACTTAGCACTGCAACAGTGTATCAGAGGCTGTGCTAAAATCTTCATCACTGATTGCTTTTTAAATTGAGACTGCGTGTTTATCTGAAAGATATGCTCCAGTTCCAGTAGGAATAAATTCAAAATCTTATGGACTGTGTTATGCAGGTCAGACTATGTAATTGCAAATGTCCTACTACAATCAGTTAATCTACTAATTCAATTTTATACTATGCATTTGATATAAATTCTTGTATAAAAGAAGAGAGACACAATGAGTGATTTTAAATCCTTTTAAAGGCTAGAAGAAAATCAAAGAGTTAGAAACACAATAGAAAACATAGAATGTAAAACAAAAGACTCCAAAATTATTAATTCAATAATTAAAATAAAGTCTATTATCTAATAAGCACACAGCTAACATTGGGACCCAAGCTTTCCTCTTCAGGTGAGCACCTTAAGCAATAGGCTACCCTGTTGTTTTCCCTTCTGAGTTTTGTATCAATGGCTTCACAATACTTCTGTTTTGATGAGAAAAGAGGAATTTGACCCATCTTCTCAATGGGACTTGGTGTCAGTGCTTCCTCCTCTCAAGCAGAGGAGGTTAGTCAAAAGATAGTCCTCCACTTCTCCTTCCACCTGTTTTTTAAATGACAACTCTCTTGGCTGCTGTGTTTTGTGATGGACTCTGATGAGTGTCAGGTATATTCTGACTCCTGTTAGAAACCATGCAGGGCAGCAAACATTTTGAAATAGGGTATCTTAACTATGTCAGGTATGCTCAGGCCATTGCAAACAAAGCAAATTAGAAACTATTATTAAAATAAATAGGATAGGGTCTGAAATCATGAAAATGCCTAAAATGTGTTCCCTGAAAGCACATTGTACAGATTCTGGCTGGGATGGTGCTAGTTTTCTTCACAGTGGGCTGCACAGTGCCATGGTTGCAACTGGTGACCAAAAAAGTCTTGAAAGCACGCCTGTGCTTTAGCTATTGCTAAACTGTGCTTGCAGTGTCAAGGCCATGCCTGTTGCTCACTGTGCTGCCCCAGAGAGTAGGCTGGAGTGGGTAAGAGGTTGAGGGGGAGCACAGCTGGGACAGCTGACCCCAACTGATGAAAGGAATACTCACAGAATCACAGAATTATTGAGGCTGGAATAGACCTCCAAGATCATCAAGTCCAGCCTATGACCCAACACCACAACATCAGGTAGACCATGTCACTGAGTGCCACATCCAATCTTTCCTTAAATGCCTCCAGGGATGGTGACTCCACCACCTCCCTGGGCAGTCCATTCCAGTGTCTAATCACCCTTTCCATGAGGAAGTGCATCCTAATATCCAATCTCAACCTCCCCTGGTGCAGGTTCAGGCCATGGCCTCTCATCCTGTCACCAGCTGCCTGGGACAAGAGCCTGACCCCCACCTGACTACCACCTCCTTTCAGGTAGTTGTAAAGAGTGATAAGGTCTCCCCTGAGTATCCTATTCTCCAGGCTGAACAACCTATATCATATGACGTTATGCTCAGCAATAAAATGGAGAGGGACTTTTTCCAAAGTAACCATTGCTTGGGGACTGTCTGGGCATTGACCTGCTGGTTGTGAGTGATTGCTTTCAGCATCACTTCTTTGTTTGGTTGGGTTTTTTCCCCTTTGCTTGCTAAAATGCTTTTATCTCAACCCATGAGTTTTTTCTCACATTTACACTTACACTTCTTTCCCTCAGCCTGCTGAGGAAGGGAGTAAGCAAGTAACAGGATGGGGTATTAGTTGATGGATGGGGTCAGCTCACCACAGATACAACATTCAAGCTTGTGTTATTAAAGCTACATCTATACCTAAGTTATTATGGAAACAGGCAATTTTTGGCAAACATTTTAAAAACTGTATTTCTAAACTGTAAAATAATATAATATAAAGTATGCATTCATATGAGTAACAAATATGTGCGAAATTCAAACTGATATGATGTTCACTTAAAAGAGCTGTTCCATTTTAAGGTGGAAGAAAACTAGCTGGAATTTATGGAGACACTCAAAATTCAGTAGGATTTGGTCACCTAAATCCTTTTCAAGGAGATTCTTAAAGGAGAGAAAAAGCATAATCTAGTCTAAAGATGCACGCAAATTAAGGACTACAGACTCACAGAACATTATTAAATTAACGTGCGCAAGATCTCTGTTCAGTGCCCACTATATTGTTCAAAATAATTTTTAGATGGTACTTCTCTTTCTGCCAGGGTATTTTTTAATATACAGGATTGCTCAAAGTATTAAGGCAACACAAATGTTTATGCTTACAGTGCGTCAAATTACAGCATACATAGACAAGATTTGCCTTCAAAAAACTGTAAAGAAGCTATGCATAAATGTCGCAGTTTGAAAAGCATTTGTTCAGAGTGATAGAAATTAATACCAAAAAAAAAGTGAAAATAAAGAATGAGTCTAATTTCACGTCTTTCTACTTGCATGAATATTCTGGGCAAGAGATAACAGAATGACAGAATGGTAGGAGTTGGAAGGGACCTCTGGAGATCACCCAGTCCAACCCCACTACCAAAGCAGGTTCACCTAGCGCAGGTCGCATAGGAACGTGTCCAGGCAGGTATTGAAATTCTTCAGAGAAGGAGACTCCACAACCTCTCTGGGCAGCCTGTTCCAGTGCTCTGTCACCCTCACAGTAAAGAAGCTTCTCCTCATGTTGAGGTGGATACTGCATGTGAATTTGTTTTTTCCACAAGAAATTTAATCTTTAGATGAAGTATGCATATAGAGAGGATAAATCTTCAGATATGTAAATTTTTGTAGCATTTTGTATTTCATTATTCTGAAATATGACTTACATATTGTCAAATGTTTCTGCTTAACACAACAAATCACCTTTTATTTTTCCTAATTTGTGAAATGTCACTATATTCTGTGGCAATGAAGAAGTGAGCAAGTAAAATAACATCTCAGCATGAGCAGAAGTCACTAATTCACATTCTCTAAAACAGCTCCATAATAACTTCACAAGTTCCGTCTCTTTTTAGCCCAGTTAAAGTACTTTTCAGGAAAAAAAAACAACCCAGATTTATAATCCAAAATGTGCTCATAGTAATTTCAGACTAATCTGAGAAAGGAACAACTTAGTCTTTTTCGTGTGGTCATTGCCACTGTTGAACAAGTAACTATTATCAATCTAGTGTTACAATGAAAATGGGAAACATCTCAATTTTTCTGGTACTTGTCTTCTTTGTTACAGTGTCATCTTTTTTCCTTTTTTTCCTTCCTTTTTTTATTCTTCTAATCTCAAAGAGCAGAAACATATCCCTGAGCACTACATTCCAGAGAACACTTTCACATTGCAGTTCTCATTAGCCATCTCCCCTTTCACAAACACCACTGTGTATGAAGGCAAGAAGAAACAAAGTTTTCCCCTTTTCCGAAAAATACACAGATAACTCAAGAAGAGGGAAGTGCTTTAGGAAACAGTGAAATTCACCATACCAAAACCAAGAGTTGTACTGGCTTAGCTTCTTCTAAAACCTAAGAAAAAAGAAAACGGAGGAAAGGAAAAAAAAATCTGATAAATCCCCAAAACACTCATTGGTATAAATAAAACACTTATGGGACTGCCATCATTACATCCACTGCTCTATCTCCAAGTATTTTCTCTGGAAAGAAAGGAAAAACATAGAGTGACAAAAACAATACCACTGTAACCTGTTCCCAGCATAGCCACACAACTTTCTTCAAATTTCCTTTTTTTCCTTTGCTTTGAGGAAAATTTGCTAACCACTTTAATAGGTTATGAGTTATAATCAGAAGACATCTGGATCCTTCTAGCCCTTGCATGACCACTGCAAGGTGGGTCCTCCTAAATTGCCTGAAATCTACTATAAGCCAGGTAGAACTTAAGTGTAATCCAAATAGTTTGCTCATTCACTGTATATTATGCCAGTAATCAGCACTTGATCTCTAATAAATTTGTGAATATCCACAAATAAAGCTGTGTGGATGTTACCAAAATGATATATTGCAGTAAATTATAGTGTTTTCTAGGTATAAACTCTACCAAGATAGGATGTCTCCTTATACGAACTTGGTTAAATTAGCGCTTCATTTGTACATACTTTTGTATGTACATACTCACTGGATTTTTGTGTTTTGTTTTGGGTTTTTCTTTTTCAGTTTGTTACACTCAGAGTAAGAAGCAGAAATTTCACTTAGACCCAGGCTGAGGTGCTATGGTGCTCTGGTTTGTCAGCACAGCTGTCAGGTAAGTTCCTACAGCCAGAAGGAATGAACAGCTATGGGAACCTGAGGTAACCCCTAAAAAGTGCCAGAGCAATTTGTGTAAAAACCATCTGATGACAGCTTTCGGTCTGTTTGCACTTTGCCTGCACCAGTGTGAATCAGAGGAAACCCTGCTGAATCTAACAAGCTTTTCAAAGGAGGCCCTGGGCCTCTACAGGAAGATTAGGATGTGAAAGATCAAGGTTTTGCAAAATCTGTGCAAAAACAAGGCTTGCAAAGGCCTTGCCTATGTCTCTGAATGAACTACCATCAATTCAGGTATACCTCTGATTCCTTGTCCGCATTGTGTCTCTCTTTGGACTACAACATTTGACCTTATGCATAAAAATTGCCATGTTAGGTCAGATCAGTAGTGAAGTATAACAGTTTCCACTCTATTCCTGAATCACCAAAGGAGCCAGTTACAGAGCACCCTTCCCCGGGCTAATTTTTAAATTGATACCCAGTGTTGACTCTGTGCACTAGGGCATACACTCTGACCTTCCATTTTTTATTATCTGTGTATTTTGTCCTTTTACAAAACGCACTAACCTAATTATATCAGAGGGAGGCAGAGGAGATGAATTTCTCATATTAATTGTGAAAAAAAAAAAAAAATTGTGAAAAATAAATCAGTTGTAAATGCCTTGCTTTACAGCTCTGCTGGAATTCCCTAGTCCTTTATATATCAGGAGAGAGTAATTGCAACATTTGCTGTACAAGTTATTTTTTTCTATGAGATCTTACAGATTTCTTCTTTACTTCAATGATACTCTTCAGATTTCCTTTCACATAGAGGTTTTCAGTGCTTTTAATAATTTTTATTGTTCATTCCCACATCTCTATTTATTTCTACTATATTTGCATGCACGTTTTAAAGAGGGTTACACTAAAATGTTGCTCAGCCGAGTACCACAAAGGGAAATGGAGTGGCTTACAGTGTTCTTCTCAAGTGAGAGAAACACCTTGAAGGTTATTGTATCTGACACTCTGTTATGTAGAGGGAACATCTGCTGGCAGGAATTCATGGACAAGGTTACACAGCATTGCATTAGCAAAGAATTTATGGGAAGAATTGGAAATGAAAGAGCAAAACCCAAGAGAAGTTTTCTTTCCTTGCAGTTATAAGTGTTTATTTTTATCCTATTCTCTTACAGTATGCATGGGAATCAGACTCTTATTCTGGAAGTGTTAAGCTGGTCAGTATTTAAGAGGCATTTGGACAATACCCTTAATAACATGCTTTAACTTTTAGTCAGCCCTGAACTGATCAGGCAGTTGGACTAGATGGTCACTGTAGGTCCCTTCTAACTGAAATAGTCTATTCTATTCTACTTTGAAAAAAAAAATAAATCAGATGCTCAGCTAAACAGGAGTCGGGTAATTTTAATCATTTCAAACTTGCCAGTAAAGTGAATTTTGAGCAAAGTTAAGAGGATAATTTACCATAAATAATGCACCTGATTCTTCAATTTCTTTTTCTGCCTAGAGAAATTCTGGGATTTTTTCCTCTGTTCTTTGATTTTTTTGTCATTTTTCTTTTTTTTTTTTTCTTTTAGTCTGTGGCACACTCAGACCTTACACTAGGTGGTAACTGTATTTTTAATATTGTTTCTTAATGATGCAAAGATTAGGCAGCCATGATTTAGGCATGTGCTTACATCTGTATGTCAGTCTGTGGATCACTAATTTCATCCATGCTACTTGGATTTTGTGAAAACAAGAGGCCAGGTAATCAGGCCAGTGATGGAAAGCTGGTGGTCCCTGTTTTCCTGGGGGTTTGTGTTTCTAGTCTAGTTTTGAACTAAGTCATGTTAGTGCAGCAGAATCGTCTAACCTCTTATTCCCCCACAAGCCTGTGCCCCTCCCATTAGAGTGCTCTGGTGATGAAGATCTGAGCTTGTCCTTTATCCTGAGCATAGTTTGTTTAAAAACTGACCAGACATAACACTAAACATAAAGTGTCAGCAATGCTTAGGGTCTTTGAAGGATTTGCTTTAAATACTTGTTGTTGCAATAAAACTATATCCCAAGTAATTCTGCTCTGTGGAAATCATCTGGTATCACTTGCGTGAATGAAGTGGTTCTCCTGTGAAACTTGCCTGCAGGTTAGGCAATTCCGAGTTGACTGTGGTTTTGTGATGTAACAGCATACATCTCTTACAGTAAATTAGAAATATATCATCCTTAGTTATATGGTGTGTTCTCTCAGAAGATTTTGAGTGTGACATTTATTAACAGCTGTCTGGGATTGTCTGGATTCCTCAGAAGGGAATAAGTCAGTGTTCCTTTTTTTTTGTTTCCCCAAGAGCATGACAAGATAAGGCCTTGTGTAAAACTTAGCTTGCTGCAGCCAGGTTTTATCATCTGAACTTGCATTATCCAACCATAATTAACGTTCTTCAAACACTGGACCTTGTCTGCTGTCTTAAATGAACCTTGCCTGTGAGAAAGCCAGAGGCACAGTTTAATCTAAACTTTCTTAGATAAAAGGAAAAATACTTTTATTATTCCTTTTACATAAATGATGAGGAACTTCAGCCTTAGAAATCAAGAATGTCAATGTCTTGTGCCAGTGTGATGCTAAATAAAGCAGATAAGGACGGTTGATCCATTAGAGGTAGTCTGCCCCTTGTCAGATAAATCAAGGAAAGCTGAAGGGCTCTTTTGATAACTTTTAAAAATAACTGACTAGAGATGATAACAGATGTCAATGTAATTTCCCAAAGTGAGGAAACATGTGAAGTAAAAACAAATCCTTGACATGCATTTAACCTACCTGAGATGAAGCAATAAATAAAATAAGGAGACTGCTTCTGCAGGTTGGAAAATCTGGTTATGCCGAAAGACTAAGTGTGGATTTCACCCTACTTAACCTCAGTCACCTCGGCTGAGCTGAGTGCTTCAGGTCTCCCTGCCCAGAGAGTTAAGGGCAGTAGGCATCTCTACTGAGCAAGTCATCCCTCCTGTCTGAAGTGTCCATGCCAATATCTACTGATTGAACTGTTCAAGTGTTTCCTTGTCTACACAGGACACACAAAACTTCAGATTGTTAACATTCTTATGCTGGACCTAGTTTGCAAAGCAGGAATTTTTTTTTCAGTGCTCTAGGATTTTCATATCTTCTCCACTGAAGGCAAAATGTAGCCAACAAAAATGTATTGTGTAAGAGCACTGTGTGATGCAAAAATGTCTTCAGCAATTGCAGGTGGCATCTGAGTGTTTTGTGCTAGCTGTAAGCTAAGGACTTGATATGTACTTATCACAGTACTTCTCTGCTAATATTTTGCTCAAGCCATTGTTAAACTATCTTTGAGTGTCTATGCTAGCTCCATAATTCTGCATAACTGAAACTAACACTGTCTCAGTAGTTCACAACAAATGAGAATTAAAAAATAGAAGAAGAGTTATTTTTTATTTATTATTACTATAGATTAGGGGCAAAGAATGAAAAGATTTTCTCCATTGAAGTCTGTAAAAGTAATTTAAAAGGATAAACCTCAGTAACTTTATGAAGTCCTTTTCTAAAAGGACTAATTTCTTTTCTTTGAACATATAAGTACCTTAAAACAAAATAAAGGTAGGTTAAAAGCCAAACATCTCATAAAAAAAAGGAATTATATTTCAATTGCCCCCTGGGGATTGTATTAAAAATAACATTTGATTCTGTTACCCTTGGCTCCAAAAGAAACATAATAATGAGAATTCTTCAAAATTGCTGTACAAAAAGTTAAGTGGCAAAATTACTTTCATTCCAAAACAATAACTCTTGCTTTTTGTTTATTTAAATATTTATTGAGATTTTTTTTTCTCCTCTATCGTTACTTCTAGAACTGAGGTCTCATCTAAGCCTTTTATTCCATTTGCTTTGAGCTTCATACTGATGTCATCTTCCCTCTGAGTAGCATCTTGATTCCCATTCACTCCAGGTGAGACTCTTGCCCAAATTCTCTCGCTTCATAGCAAGTAATGGTCCCAAAGCAGGGTCTGCTTCAGCATTCTGTGCTGAGGGAAAAGAAGATTATTAATAACTTCACAGATTGCTTTCCATTTAAATATTTCACAGAACCACAGAATAGTAGGGGTTGGAAGGGACCTCTGGAGATCACCTAGTCCAACCCCACTACCAAAGCAGGTTCACCTAGTGCAGGTCGCATAGGAACATGTCCAGGCGGGTATTGAAATTCTCCAGAGAAGGAGACTCCACAACCTCTCTGGGCAGCCTGTTCCAGTGCTCTGAAACCCTCACAGTAAGGAAGTTTCTCCTCATGCTGAGGTGGAATTTTCTGTGTTCTAGTTTGTGCCCATTTGCCCTCGTCCTATCACTGGGCAGCACTGAAAAGAGACTGGCCCCATCTTCCTGACACCCACCCTTCAGATATTTATAAACATGGACCAGATCTCCTCTCAGCCTTCTCTTTTCCAGGGTAAACAGCCCCAGGGCTCTTAGCCTTTCCTCGTAAGGGAGACGTTCCAGTTCTCTAATCATCCTCATAGCCATCCACTGGACTCTCTCCAGTACTTCCCTGTCTCTCTTGAACTGGGGAGCCCAGAACTGGACACAATTCTCCAGATGTGACCTTATCAGGGCAGAATAGAGGGGGAGGAGAACCTCCTGCTATTTGCTGGAGGTAGGGATAGCCTTAGTTTCCGGGTGATTGGCCACTGTTGTGCCATTCTGTCAATGTCTTATTAATCATTTTACTATTTTATGCAGTGTGGATCATCACTGGAAGGGTCTGAACAAAACTCATCACAGGCCAGGGAGTCTCTAACTGCAAGTATTCCCAAAGACTGCAGTTTCTAACCGAAAAAAAACCTCAGTATGGTATCCTAAAGAGGACATTTTAGTTGCAGCCTCTCCTTAACAGAACAACAGTCAAGGCTTTTGGATCTCATCTGCCTTCTCTAGGGCTAGAGTGAGTCTGGGCACTTGGAGATCCTTGGCTGCCAGTCAACCCAGCTATGTCCAATGCTTCTAATAAAAGCAGGCCAGCAGCCGATTCTTGGCTCTAAGGTTTCATAGTGTGGACTGGTTCATGTGCATATTTGTTATGTATTTGCAATGTAAACATCGGTATCAGAGCTAGCCACCCCAGCCCATTCTTGTACTCACTGTAGAGACATACACTTATCTGAATGTGGTTCATCCCATCCCACAGTAAAGGTCTGAGGGAGGTAAGAGATTGGGATGGGCATTTTTGTTATTTGCATCTGGTATACACCTTCACTTTAGGATGAGTCAGACTTAGGCATGCATCTCTCTGCTAATTATAAAGGGAGCTTAGGATGACTGGTTTTGACAGATGCAGTTAAGGGATTTGAATACCCTTTCAATGGCAAGAAGCAGTATTTAAGGCCTACACTGCATGGACTGAGGTAAATTTGTGCTCAGGAGCAGCACAGAAAGGAACAGCCAGCTTGGGATGCTGCCATGCAGCAGCAGTGAGGAGGCATGTGGCATGGAGTCAAAGAGACCCAGCAAGGATGTGGAGCCACAGGTTGACCCCAACACATATTAAATTCCTTTCCCTTGAACAAAACTTAGCAAGAAGTTTACAACATCATCATTTACTAAGACAGGTAGGTAATGGGAGGCTTTGGTTCTTACCAACCAAAATGTCAGGAACATTGAATCAAGGGTATTCCTCAACTTGGGTGAGCATTTCAAACTCCTCCTGGACACAGGTGTGTATAGAGCAGCTCTTACTGGCAGTGCATATGCCTCTTTCCCTGCTCAAAATAAAAAGCATATCTAGTTTGCAAATGTTACCCTTGTTGATTCCGAGCAACCAAAATGTATGCTTCAGTGAACCACATATAGGAAAAAACTTCATTTAACCCTAGCTTAAAGCCACAAACACCCCAATTTCCCCATAGGCTAGGAATTCTCATCAGGGACTCCTAGAAAAACAGAATTATTTCTGTCTTTGGCAAGCTTTACATTTGTGTTGCCTTGCTTTTAAGTAATTAGCTTTCAGATCTCTTGTTAGAGATGATACATTTTACATTATGGGATGATCGTGACTCTTATAATTAAGAATATCAAAGAGCCCCAGGGAGACACCTCTTGTTTTGATCATTTGCAGGCCTTTGAAAGCTTCATTTGTTACCCTGCTTTTTTCTCAGAAGTCAATATTTTGAGAAAGCATGAGAAAATGGCACTCTACCACTTCTGACTCTAAAGCTATGAAAAAAACACTTTTACTCATTTCACAACCTTTCTGAACCATTGTGTGCAAACCCAGTCATATACAGAGAACAAACTTGTTCAGTGCTCTGGTATAATTAAGTACTATGATGATAATTGAAGTTCGCATAACGAAGAACTTTTTCAAAGGTAGCAATATGTGTGAGAGAATCTGATCCAATAAAAAAACAATACTTACTCATGTATAGTATCAAAAGCCTCCTGACTGGCATTTCTTGGCAACGTCAGATGGGTGTAGAGGAGAATCAGCAAGTAGAATAGCTCACTGAAGTTACTCCCAGAGATTGTTTGAATTTAATTAGGTTAAAATGCAGTTAATTTTGAGTTAGAGAAAAATAAAGTGTTCGAGTAACGCCAGAAAATGAAAGGACAGGATACACATGTGATTAGGAGCTATGAGTCACCAAGCCTGATGAGGGAACACGGTAAGGAATTGCTGAATGAGGTGAGTGGATCAGTTTGAGGAAGCTGCTGCTGAGGGCATGGTTCTACCTAGTCTCAAGGACTCAGTTAAGGGCTCCGTACACCCTTGAATCATTCCTAAAGAGATGATTTGATTGTGTTATAGATGCTGAAACTGCAGAAGTGGCACACAAGCTGCAAAGGTGTAGAGGCTGCTGCACACATGGCAAGGTGGAGGGCAGAGTTAAGCTTGCTTGAGCAGTCATTACACAAAGCAGCAGGAAGCTGACAGCCTCTGCCCTTGGCATCAGAAATGTGCTCACTTAAACTAGCTTCCCTGAAGCTTCATCAACCAGATGATGGAGCTGCTGAATTACTGGTTTTCAACAGCCCTCAGTGAGAGGAGGGGAGCAGCTGACTTAATACATAATTTTGTTCGCAACGCAACACTTAAATGAGGACTAAAGTGAGTATTCCTCAGTTCTTATGAAGTATTATTATGGTGCTTTTCCATGGTGTATTCTTTCTTTTCAAATATTTTCTTACTTTTTTGCAATAGATGGCTGTGAGTAAGAATAGTTCATAAGGGCAAGCCTGCCTTGGAACTCAACCATCAAGGGTATTCCCACTGCAGCCTCCCCCTTCACTTAGTTTCCAAGGGTTTTGCCAGGGCTCAAGATGATTCCTTCAGAGGGACAATTGAACCCAGCCCCTTTCCTTCTAACAGACTTGGCAGAAGAATTGCAGCTAGAACTATTAAACAGAAAAGCACCAGGCATGCAGTGTCCAGAGCAGGGAGAAAGCTATAAAAGTGCACCAATGAAAAGCACACCAGAAACTTTACAAACAAAACAAACCCAACCAACTCACAAAAAAGCCTTCAAGGAGATTTCCACACAGAAATGTAGCTGAGATACCATTATTATTACTAAACGCAATCTAAGGGAATGACTGATACCAGTAAAAACAAAAACCGAGGGAAATCTCGTACTGAACAGATATAAATATTCAGTTGCTAGCCTCAATTTCAATTTATGTACATTGATTCTTAGAAATGCTAGGCATTATTAGCTACCAAAACTTGAACTTTGCAGGCATACAAATAATCATAACACTATGAATTCCCTGGGAAAGTTTCTATTCTCTATGGAACAAGAACATCGCCCCTCATAGCAATACCCACAGTTACTGGGAGATTGAGTCAGTTACCAAATTACAACTGTCAACAAGAATTCAATTCACTTTACTATATCCTTGTCTATTATAAGTTCATCTTGGCTTGCTCATTTTTTCTGTGTGTGTGTTATTGGGTTTTTAAAATAACTATATAAAAGGCATAAAAACATCTATGTATTAAAATTATTAAAAATTGAATAAGTTGTACCACTTGGCAAACATACGAAATTTCAAACACAAATCCCATTGATCTGATTTGCAGTTGACTTTAATGGGATTAATTTGACTTACAGGAGTATCGGGAATAATTTCAGGCTTTTCAGAGCCTGCCACTGGCTTGGAGGGAGTGTGAATGTAATTTTAAGCCCCCTTTATCTGACAGGAATGTGTAGTGTCCTAGATTTGGTATCTTGTTTGTTATTAGAGAAGGGCATTCAGCTCACACATGCAACTTCTGAAAGTCCACGTCAAGCATCTCCCTGCTGTTAGCATGTAATCAATACAAAACATTACCCTGGAGTTTCCCACTGGGTGGTGTTTACTGCTTGTACTATCTAAAGCATTTCCAGGAGTGGCAGGCAGGAAGCTGATGGTAGCTTCAGGGCTCCCACAAGTCAGTCAGATGCCAAATAAAGCCAGTTTGCAGGAACATTTTCAATAGTGTATCTTTTTTTGGCATCTAAATGATCTGACTATCAATGAGGAATCTATTTTTATCCAGGCAGCTCCTCTCAAATAAGTGATCCCATAGAGTAGTTCTGCTTCAACTTTCAGCATTACTGAGGGCAGATTTCTAATAATTCTCCTTTCCAGGATTTTTTTTCCCCCTTTTCTCATTACTTTGCTAATGATCTTCCTATTGCCTGTCACCTAGCAGAATTCAATCTGATTGATGCTGACTTACAAGATGTCTGAATGACGGTTGCATACAGGGGTCCTATTGACTTCAGTGACGTGTAACATGTGAAAGCAGTGATGCACCTGCAGTAGTACTCAGACTCTGGGGTTAAGCTCACAGAGTGCATTTACCATACTTAAATAAAGAGGGCCAGGGAGCAAACTTCAGCCTGCCCCCAATGCCCCAGTGTTGGTTAGCTCACTCACATAATTTTGGACTGCTCAAACCAGCTCACTCCAAAAGGGGCTAGTCCCAAGCAAAGCAAATGAGAAAAAATTCTCTGGTTGCCCAGAGAAGTTGTGGATGCCCCCTGCCTGGAAGTGTTCAAAGCTAGGCTGGATGTGGCTTTGAGAAATCTGATCTACTGGGAAGTGTTTCTGCCCATGGCAGGGGGCTTGGAACTAGATGATCTTTAAGGTCCCTTCCAACACAAACCGTTTTATGATTATATGAAAATCAGTGCAACTCTACATCAAGGCTAGGGTCTGATCAGGATGGACATAGCCATAGGATCCATGGGCAATGCTGGAGCACAGATGGATGTCTCCAAATGGGAACTGTACATATTAACATGTTGAGTGGTAAGATATCTCCGTTAGATGTTCAATAAAATAGACCCATCCCTCCTGAAAGGAGCACAAGACTCTAGTGGTCCCCTTACAAATAAGCCCCAACAGATTTTAGAATCACACATACTCTTGGAAGTCTTTTTCTCCTCCAGGACAATAAATAGTGAATTTTTTTTTCTGCACAGTGGCTCTGCCTTAACTGGTAAGGTGGGGACTGACACCCTCAAATTCACTCTCATCTTAAAGTACCCTGCAGCCTGGTGGCTAGACACTGTGCTTTCCAGTAAGGTAAAGGAACTGAACACGATTTTCAAAAGCCTGAGGGTTGCTCTGTCACATAAAGGATAGCACAAAAGCAGTATATTTAAAGAAGGTAGCTGGTGAGGCCTTCAGCTCTCAAGATATCTAGAAAATAATTTTCAGGAAAAGGATAAGGAAAGTAAGTTGCAAGGGTTGGGAGCAATGGCAGTAAACGTGATATTCATGAAAAATTTTCATTGAACAGACCATGAGGGAAATACACATCTTTATCAAATCTGCTGAAAGCCAGGACCCCTTTGTCAAAATCGTCTTATGAACTGCACCCATCTGGGCTTTATGAAGATCCGAGTTCCTTGTTGATTCATAAAAAAAATTCCCTTGAAGATCTTTACTATAGTAGAATCCAACCCGCCAATGTCTTTAAATAGAGATTGTTCCTGAATTAAGCTATGGAAGACAGATTGTACTTAAGAAGCACCCTTCCATTCTTTGATGTACAAATTCAGAAGTGGATGGCAAGTAGAGCCTCCATTTTAGTCTAGGTTTATTTGAAGTATTTTACATACTTTTCATACTGCTAATGTTCCCTCTGATAAGCCTTGGGCTTTTTTACCAGAAATACATTTTTGTCTATAGCCTCAGAGCAGCATTTAATATAGAAGTTTTACTTTTGTACAGTTGCAAAATACATTAAAGGAGAAAGGTATGTTGCCTGCATATTTAGTCAATCCAAGTTGAGGTGCACATCTGAGATTCCTACTTATGAACGTCGCTGTTCTATGCTTTTTTTATGGTCAATTGAAAGAGACAGGCACTTAGGAGAGATTAAATTCACTTAAGAACCAAACTGCTCTATTAAGCAGACTATTTTGCACCATGATATCTACAAGACAACCTTGGCAATGGTGTATGAGTTCTTGCTGGATATCCGGGTCCCCAAACCCTGTAAATCACAATGAAATGTAACTCGTTTCATCTTATTTAGGAAAGATTATGGGAGACGGAATGCCACTGCAATCAGTGTCACTTCAAATGTTCACGTGAAAGATCGGTGTGATTACTCATGCTTCTACATTATGCTGTTCTGTAAATTGCTCTTACTTGAAGCTGAATATTATGGATTTGCAATATAATTGTTTATAACAAGCAAAGAATCATATTATTTCATCTCTAAAAAAATTGAATTATTATCATATTTTATATTGTCACCATATCATTTCATATTAAGATAATTACTCTAGCTGTGTTAGAAACAAAAGAATATTAAATACTATTACTATATCATGATATCACCATTTTTGGAAAAACTGTGGGTTGCCATAACAGTTTTAAAGGCTGAAGATTTGCAAAATGTTGAGAAATGTACAAGATGTACAAAAACCATACCCCAAAATAATTACAAAATCATAAACACTTTTACTGTGGAAGAATATAAATATGGGGACCATTGCCAACTGAAGCAAGAAATAATGCACAATAAAATTGTCAGAATTTCTTGAGGTTCAGTTAATTATGAGACTCTTATTAAAATATACTTTTGCTTGACCTCTGCTCCTTTCCATAGTTAGGTCTTATTCAACTAGTCATAAATAAATATTATGATTTTTTACTAGCTGTCAAGTCACTAGGTAAGGAAGGACATGCTTTATATAAAGAAATGCTTGTGGGTGGATTGTGTTATTTATATTCTTCTGCAGAACCTCAATAGAGGTTGACAGAGATATTTTGATTTTATCAAAAGGTAATATAATTTCCATGAGTGAAAAAAAAGTCCGAATAAAACTATAAAACTGACCAAAGAGAAGATGAATCCTCAGAAAAGGTTTCTGTACTTTTGCTCATCAAGCTCCTATATAACTGATTATCACATATATAAGGTTAAACGACAACTGTATTAGAAACACAAGCAAAGTTAACTTAAAGTCAAAGGGATGATCTGACTGATTGCATAGATATTTAGGCAGCTCAAGAATGTAGTTTAGGAGTGTGGTTACCCTGGGATCTTTATGGAGTCAGTAGAGAAAGAAACACCTTCAGAGGGTGAACCAGATATTAAGTCATCTGACAAGCTCTATATTTGCCCATACCTCTCGTCAGCTACATAGGACCATTTTAGGCTCATCTGCCTTCTAAGACTGTAATTCTGGTGATATATCTGCTTGATATAATTTTATTTGCAGTGTCTCTTATTCTACATACATTGTGTGACGTCCTTATCAATGTAGGGTATTGCCTGTTAGCCAGGCAATGGTGCCTTTCTTAAGGTGGAAGGAGCTTATCATTCCCACTGAACCCAGACTAACCCTTTCTGGGTTGGGGCCCAAAGGGATGACAGTATTTCCAAAAGGGTAATTGATTGATAGCATATAGAGAGTACTTAATATGATGTCACATTCCTTATCAGTTACATTCAGCACTGGGCTGAGACTCACTGAAGTGGACCACTGTATTTCATGTCCTAAGACCTGTATCTCTAGAAAACACTCTGTCACACACTGTATTTCCAACACCCTTCCCTCAAAGCAACACTCTGGAAGCAGCCTATCTGCTACTGAAGTCATTCCTGATTTCCACACAACCCCCGAGGGTCCACCTCATGCTCTGCCCTTTCTGAGTTTCCCAACAAATATCTAGGCCAACAAGCAAGAGAAAAAACCTTGGTAAAAGGTATTTGATAGCCACTGGAGTTTTAACCCTCAAGGAAATATAAGACAATTAGAGGGTTGGTTTTCTTTTGTCACTTTTTAATTTTTATTTTCAAATGGCACAGTCCTAAACCTTTCTAAATCTCAAGCCACTCTTTCCGTGAGTCTGACATTTGGCCAGACCACAGGTAATCTCATCAGTCTCCATCCCTTCTCTGTCACACCTTTCTGACCCTCTGTCATGCTGTCTGCTTGCTAGTGAGTCAGCTGCAGCTTACCTTGGTCTTTGAACCTTGGGGCATGTCCTGTCACATAATTTCATCACTTATGTTGATGAGCAAAAAATTGGAAGTCAGTCAGTAACTGGGTTATGACAGTTCTTCATTCAAAATTTTCCAGAGGTGGTCTCACACTCTTACTGACCAGATCCATCTCTAGAATTAAATATGTTGTCAGGGCTATTTGTTCCAATGTTAAACAACTCCGATAAGATTAGGACGCACTACCCTTAGTTGCAGCTGGCAGAAGTCTACTTGCATTGCATGTCTTTGACAGTCTTCTATCATTTATCACCTTCAAAACTCCCATTCTGTTCTTTGATTTAATAAAATCCCTCAGAATCAGCTACAATTCTGTTTTGATTACTTATTGTAGGAAAAGGCCAAACATAATAATTTCTTCTTTCTGAGTTTTACAACATAGTTATAGGGTTGGTTGTTTGGTTTTTTTCTGGTATTTTAGCAAGTATACCTTTTAGATAAAATGGGTCAAGAATGGTAGGACCATCATCACATCACTTATTTTTCAATATATGTTAATCTTTTCAGTGCTATCTCTTTTCAAAAATGCTTTTAAAAAATAAAATAGCCTATAAGAATGGTTCTGCTACCTTTTTGTCAATTAAGCCTTGTATATGAATGATTATTGTGCTAATGAAACCAAAACAAAAATAGTAGCTATTTTAAGTGTGATGCACACTGTGAAGCTATAATTAACATTGAGTATTGTATACATTTACTTATCCTCAGCCAAAACCGGGAAAATTGTGCCTTCTATTTTTATTGTGCATGTAAACATATTGCTTATGCTTGTGAAAAATCTGAGTAGATCCAGAAATGAATTGCTCTATCAACATATCATCCTACAGCCAAATTTCTTATTATTATGAAACCATTATTACGTATTCCTCCTACAGTCCAAAAACACCTACACACAGATGAAAATGAAACTCATGCTGAATTGATTCCTACATATCCTCTGTCTATTCCTCAAGTTTATGAATGTCCATGACTTCTAGAAAGAAATTATCTATTCTTCTTCCTGCTTTCCTGCAGGCCTTTCACAGTGCTGGTTTAATTACTTCATTCTTAAGCAAGCATAGGTTGGGAATGGGATTGAGAAGAACATTACATAGGTGGTCTCTGGTGCTGCTCCAGAAACTACCTTTTGTAGCTTTAGGTTAGTCGCAAATCTGCACTTAGATACAATGAGAAACACTGAAATCATTTAATATTACTGACATTCAGACTCACAAGTCAGTTATAAAAGTGGGACTTGAGCTGTAATTGGTCTGAGTTCTTTGAAAATTTACTCAATATGCTTCTAAATTAGTTACAGTCCATGTCTCTGTTAGACAAGAGAGCTTTCCAGTCATCCTTTCTTCTACTTCCCACTTCCAAACTGGTATGCAAGAGCTGTTTTGCTTAACATATTCATCAATGACCTGGAAGAAGGGACAGAGTGCAAGTATGCTGGTGATACAAAACCAGGAGGAGTGGCTGACACACCAGAAGACTGTGCTGCCATTCAGCAAGATCTGGACAAGTTGGAGAGCTGGGCAGAGAGGAATCTAATGAGGTTCAACAGGGGCAATTGTAGGGTCCTGCACCTGGGGGGAAATAACCCCATACACCGGTACGTGTATGGGGTTGATCTGCTAGAAAGCAGCTCTGCAGATAATCCTAGTAGACAACAAGTTAACCATGAGCCAGCAATGTGCCCTTGTGACCAAGAAGGCCAATGGTATCTTAGGATGCATTAAGAAAAGTGTGGCCAGCAGACAAAGGCAAGTTCTCCTCCCCCTCTACTCACACTGGTGGGGTCACATCTGGAGTATTGTGTCCAGTTCTAGGCTCCCCAGTTCAAGAGAGACAGGGAAATACTGGAGAGAGTCCAGTGGAGAGCTATGAAGATGATTAGGGGAGTGGAGTATTTCTCTTAGGAAGAAAGGTTGAGAGACCTGGGGCTGTTTAGCTTGGAGAAGAGAAGGCTGAGAGGGGATCTGATCAATGCTTATAAATATCTAAAGGGAAAGTGTCAAGAGGATGGTGCCAGTCCCTTTTCAGTAGTGCCCAGTGGTAGGACAAGGGGCCAATGGGCACAACCTGGAACATGGGAAGTTTTGTCTGAACATGAGGAAAACCTTCACTCCTTTGAGAGTGACAGAGCACTGGAACAGACCGCCCAGAGAGGCTGTGGAGTCTCCTTCTCTGGAGACTTTCAAAACCTACCTGGATGAGGTCCTGTGCAACCTGCTCAAGGTGAACCTGTTTTGGCAGTGGGGTTGGACTAGATGATCTCCAGAGGTCCCTTCCGACACTTACCATTCTGTGATTCCATGATTTTGTCATCCGGTGCTGTACTTGCCTTATACCCCTGGAGGATTTTCCAGAAAAAAAAAATCCTCAACTAAACAAATGAATTGTCTTCCCAATTTCTTGCATTGCTGTACTGGAAATAGCAGCAGTGCAGATCTTGAACTCACACAGGAGTTCAAAGTGGCAGACATTCAGGCTGCAAGAAAAATATATCTGTCCAAAATGAAGACAAATTTATGGCCTGAGATAAATATATAATGATTTCCACAAGCATTGTGCATTAATATACCTAAGGGCGGAACATGACCCTGAATTTTAAGGAGTACTCAACTGTATGCTTCTTGAACATTTTCTTGTGCTGTATCATCTTGTCTTGGTTAGCTCATCCCTGAAAAACAATCATACTTTATTTGTCAAAATAATGCAATGTTAAGTTTTCCGGCAGAACTAGTAATTCAATGCAGTTTTGAAAAACTGAACATGAGGTACAGCTTCTGCTCCATCTCTCAACTGCTCACCTTCATGGACCTGCACAGTTGCGGTACAAGCAGTTTAGGGAAGCAGATTTTCAAAAGAGCAGGATCTTGTGGCGTGGCTTATCTGAAGGACAACTAGGTATGGCCCTACCCAACAATTGGTTCCTCTCTGACTCTAAGCCTTAAAGAAAAGGAAAGGAAGAAAAATAATGTGGGAAGTACTGGTCCAGACCTTGCATCCGAAGGATGTAAGGAAGGTAGACCTGCTAGAGATGGATTAATGTCTTTTATGATTTTTAATATGAAAAAAGCCCTTCAGACGTCCCTCCCGCCTGCCTAGAATCATCATTAGGACTAGCTCCTCCTTACGACCAGTGTCAATGAACAAACTTAAAACTTGCCACCATACCATCACAGCTCAAAATTAATGCTCCCATAATAGTACTACAAAAATCACTAGCTCTCACATTTGCCCTTTCTGCAGTGTAATCTATTGATTCAGAGCACCAGATGTCCACATGTAACTACACAGCTGAAATTAAGTGCCACTGCACATTAAAAGGAACACAAACTGATGAAGGATCAAAATACCCAGTCAACCAGGAGGAAGACATTTTTGACCATACATCTTCTTGGGTATTAACCTCTGTATTCTCATCACCAAGGGAGACATCTCTCCTGTATAAAAAATGCTTCCAAAAGATGGTCTTGAGAACTAAAATTGCTAACTCTACTCAATATTAGAAATTACAGCTTTGATAGAAACACAATCTGATTTTCTTACTTTCCATTTTCTTACATACCAATGTTTTAAACAACTGACAAATTAACATCTTCTCTTCCCCCCAAAAGCTACTACTTTATCACATCCTTCTATTAAAGTTTGGAATTTTGTTCAGAATAATTGTTCTCAGCTTGTGTTCAGCTTTGAAGTTTTCTATTTCATATTTAAAGAAGGGCTTACGCACCTGAAAGTCTATCTGTTTTTCCAGTTTTCAAAGACATTGCCTCTGCCTACAAACTTTGACTCATTTATTCCAGAAATGACGTACCCAACAAGGCAATATTCCATAGAGCTGTGGCTTTGGGGTGAGCAGCTCTTCCTTCTCTTTTGAACTTTTCTTTTCTTCACATGGATTTGCAATTACACAGTGCTTGGCTGCTTTTGTTTTTTTAAAAGATAAGATTTATAGGCAGTATTACAACCTAACCTCCTTCAGTACATGGCTGCCTGCATTCTTAATATAATCCCAGATCAACCATTTTTCTCCGTTTCAGTGAAAATTTCCATATATGCTAAATTTTGTGCAGTGAGCAAGACGCTTTTATGTCAGGCTCTTGGGAGCACAGAGTAAACAGTATTTCCCAACTATGTGTTCTGAAGTGCTGGTAAAATCAGGGCATCAAACAGGACATTGTGAAAGAGGATGCACAGACCCTATCCAGAGGGCACACTCATTAACCAGAAATTATTTTTTGCTTCAGTGAGCTTGCCTGAGTGAGATCCAGTAGGCCTAATTGTTGAGTCCCATATGTCAGTGAGACCGTTTTGATTTTCACTACTACTGCATTAGTAATTCTGATATCAATGCTAATCCACTAGTAATTTTAGAAAGGAAATATTATAAACCCCAATAATAAACAGCATATGGGTGTAGAATACTATGGCAGTGAGTTTAGCTGCAGTTAGATCTCAAAACAGATCCGAAGGGAATGGACATAAGGTTACGCAAGCAGAAGCCAGAACTTGAAAACAGGCACTATGCTAAAAGAGCATTTCTACAGTTGTGAAGTCAGCAGGACATCTCCCCAGCTTGGCCCTCTGCATTGTTTTCCTTACCCTTTCACTCGCCTTGGTTTCACTTAGACTCTTCCCCTCCGCAAGTGCAACGCTCTGGCTTATCCCAGCTGCCTGGTTCAACTTTCTTTTGGACCAAACAATCTCTCTATTACCCAACTTTTGTAAGCCAAATTCTTATTCTTACAGAGTTTGAGCCCTGTAGATCTTTACAATCCTAGGGCAAGGGAACCTCAAAGCCCTCTTTTCGTTCTTGAGCCGCCTTCTGCCCGTGCCAATCTATAGACAATGTGAATCACAGCAGTACTAAGACAGAGGATGCTATCTCCTTCATTCAGGATCATGATTTCAACTCTCAAGGTCTGCAGCAAACACTTATTGTTCCAGACCTTCACTGTGGTTGGACTTTTTTTTTTTCAATGTTTATCTGCAAAGCTCCTTTAAGTCTGTGATGTGTCTGGCAATCTCCAATTATTTTTCTTTTTATCCTTTTTCAATGTGACAACAAATTAGAGTCGGTTCTGTGGGAATAACAGACAACATTTTGAACACAGAGACTACTTCCCTGACTAATTTCAAATTTCTGTTCAAAACCATGGTGGTGTTAGATCAATGAAGACATCATCTAAATGCTGGGCTACCACAAAGTATTTCTCTGTATGTTCTTTTCCAGATGTAAATCAGTGTGGCAACTGTCACCAAGAAGTCGAAAGAAAAGTCTGTTAGCCGTCAGCTTGATGCATCTGGCTGCCTGTGTGGTTATAATGGTATCACAGTGTTTTGGGGAGCTACTCAATCACCCTGTAACAGGAGACTGTCTGCTTCTCTGTTTACAAAGTAATAAAGCAGTATACAGAAGAAAATATTAGACAACTATACTCTTTGGGCCAATTTGTCTCACAGCTACACTACAGTAAATCAGAAATAGTTCCACAAACCTCTGTAGAGCTATTCCAGATTTGTGTTTGCAGAATTAGGAGCAGAATACAGCTCTTTTAGTCTCATGCTATCATTTCATATAGCCAGCTACTGAAATAGTGACTTAGGCCAGGAATTTCTGAAAAAATATCTATTGTCAAAGCACATTTATTTTCACAGTGGCTTTGACAGTCAAAGGTAAAATGCAATAGAATTGTGAGCATATACTGTCCGCTTTTGAACTCTTTGCTGGCTGTATATGAGATGTATATGAACTTTCTTCATGTATTTAAATATGTTAACTTAGGTAGTGATGTCCCTGCCAATAGCTACCCTGCCACTTTGCATACTCTGTGCATTTTCAAGGAGTACCATGGCCGCTTTCCCTCTTTTTCCTCTGGATGACAAGACAAAGGGTAGTTTTTGGAAGGATATTCTGAAAAAAGAAAAAAAAATCCTGTAAAAAGCATAGCTCTCTCCTGTCCTTCCCAACTCAGAAATGAGCTCATAAGCTAGCTATGGTCTCATACACTGGAAATCTATTATTTGAGAAGTCTGACCTATGCTCTAATATGACAAATTTTAGAGGAAAGGACAACTTCTAAATGTTACCTGAAATCACTATTGATTTTATCTAAATGGAAAAGCAAAAATTTGAAATTAGTTTCAGGACAGCTTATAGTGTATTTAGGAAAAAAAAGAAAAAAAAAAAAGCCGTTTTCTACTTCAGAGTCATTGCACCGCAACAGTAACCAGGTAACTCTAGTGCATGCCTTATTGCATGATATCCTACTAAGACAGCAATCATTCTAATAGCTATCACTGACAATCTCAACCAGAGTCGTTGAGATTCCTTATTTCCAGAAAAAAAAGCTATTTTTCCATCAAGATTTAGCATATTTTTTCTTCCAAATAAATGTAGTAGGTGAAGATAACTTAGATTGTGAACACTGACAGACAGCAGATAATTATGAGTCTGTGGGTGACTATCTGAAACTGAACTTTTGAACTCACAAGCAAGCATGAGCCTGCCACCTGCTAGCTGCAACTGGTATAGGCTGGCTGTAAATTTTGATAACGCTGGAACTAAATAACTCTTGCATGTCCTGATCCCTCCAACTAACAAAAACATGTGAGACAGAATGACCAATTAGGTGCTGATCATGCATTTGCTTCTTGCACATTGACTATTTAGATTGGGAAATGGGAGCTGGAGGATGCGGAAAGAATGCAGTGAAGATCCTGATTGAAGAGAAGATCCTGGAAGTGGGAGAAGACCTTGGAGATCAGAGTACTGCATGGAGACAAGTGCTGGGGGAATGACCAGAGGCCTTGTCTGCTGGCACCTGAGACTGGTACCTGTGAGCAGTGGCATCACCTGACAGGGTTTTCTGTCTGTCTTTCCCCTCCCTCTGGGGAGACCTGGGGAATGTAGTGTTGGTGAAGAGGAAGAGAACAACAGTGTGAGGAAACCAAGCAGGGTAAAAGCTTTAATCTCACCAGTTCTTAAATAAACCCCAACATCCAGATCCATCATGGGTTGTTGTTTACTCCATCTCACCTGTGACAATGTAAGACATAATTTGCACGACATTATAATTAGATGCCTGCCAAATTGCATACCCATGTACTCAAAACGCAGTATATATATTTACAGCAGAAGACCATGCTACTTGTGCAACGATCAATGACTCACCAGCAGTGTAGTCTTCTAAATTTAGTCCCATGCCCTACTGAGAAGTTACTCTGACAATTTACCATGGTGACGCTACCCTTATGAGCTTATTATCACTATGTTCATATTCTCCCTCTTACTGCCACTGGAAAATAGGCATAAATACACTAGTGTTTTCTCTTTTTGTCTGTGTTTTTTCTTTCAAATTCCAACTTCTAAATTGCACAGAAAGAACCAAGGGACAGAAACTGAACAAAGGTCACTTAATCTTGTTAAACATGACAGCAAATCACATTTGTGTCAGAGTGGTGCAGCAAAAAAAGATACATCACAATACAAACTCCCATAAATTCACTACCTAATTATTTTCAAGCATGGAAAATAAAATTTAATGCCAATATATCTATATATGAAAGAACAGACTGGCTAAGAAAACAAGGAAATTCTATAGAATTATGTGAGTTATGAACTGAGTTTTGTTTATAATGAAGTCATCCTTGTTTGCTTGGGTTTTTTTAGATATTTTTAAAAAAGGAACAGAAAACACAAATTATTAATAAATATTTTCATGTAATTAGACTGTGGAAGATTCTTTCAGTAGAAGTACTGGAAGCTCACTTAAATGCTCAAAGAGGCATTTGAACAAAACCGGGCAAAGCATTACAGAAGAGTCTGCATAATGTTAGTCAAATTAGTAAGTAACTGAAAATGGCTGATGGCCTTTTTCAGACTTTTATCATATAAACATGGGCTGTGATTAAACAAGAGTCTGTTTTCTCGTAAGGGAGGGACAAATATCCACTAATACCAGTAGTGCTTATTGAATTCCATTCTGCAAGTATGACATGATACAGCCGGCATAGGCTATTCTAAAAAAAAACCAAAAAACAAAAAACAAGTGTGGTCAGAGCACCAAACCAATGTCAAATACCATTTCCGCACCTCATCTGTTCCCTGAACAGACTATTACTGCATTTCTTTAAATCAGCAGCTACCTACTGGCTGTTACCCTTTCTCTATCAGCTCCTGGGCAGGCATGTATTTCAGCTCTGTCAGGAAAAACTGAGTGTCCTCAAGAAAGAGGACTTGGTGTCAGCCAAGGTTTTTCCAAGATGTTTTCAGCTCTTTCTGAATCCAGCTGTGCAAATCTTTGGCAGCAGTAAAACAAGCGCTGTGGAGCTGTTTCAGCTCTAACCCCCTCTTTTTAACTTCTCCTTTCCGATTTCCCCATATGTAAGTCTTGTGTAATTATTTCAGGATTAGTTCTTGGTTCAAGCAACTTGACAGAACAGGACACTAAAATGTTTGCCTGTCTGTCCTGTTGCTTGAAAAATTGTCTCCAATAACATCCTTTCTACTGATTGCAGGTTTTCTTCCTCCTGACTGCTTAGCTAACGTTACATTATGTTTATTTCCGTCCAAGAGGTACTTAAAACCTTTTAGATAAATAAAATAAGCCCACATATCTTAAGGCTTCAGGCTGCACCAGTCGTCCCACCTCTTTATTTTCCACATGAATCAGCTTATATCTTCCTAACTACTCCCAAAAGCTCATTTAAATATGTCAAAGTATTCACTGCTTATAAAATACATCTCTCCGGGTGGCTATATGGACAGACAAAAAGACAAAAGCTGTTCTGTTCACAGGTGCTAAGTGTGGAATTGTGGATGCTGGGTCTGTACAAACCCTGTGTAAGACCCATTCTTAAAGGAGCTAACAGTATTTCAGCTGAAAGCAATAGTATAAAAGATATTAAAATCCGTAGATTAGACAGTTCTGTGAAATCCAGAGGACTGGATTTGAAGGCATTAGAGTGGTTAAAGCTTTTTTCCCCACTTATCAGAAAAAATTCCTAGTGACAACCACTGATAAGCATTAATTAAATCAATATAAAATCATATATAAGATGAAGCAGTTGGAGAGTGATTAAGCAAGCCAGGAGATGTGATGAAGGATAGACACATCATGGAATATATAGGGTAGCTAGAAGACTGCAGGCAGGTCAGGGAAGCAGGACAAGAAGCATTAACTATGTCAGACAATGTTGAAGGACAGCATTTCTTTGTGGAGGGCTGGGAAGGTTGGGAAGGGAAGAGGAGGCAGCTAATAGCAGCAGGCTGGATCCAGCAAACTGAGCACTTAAAGCCTATGGTCCTTTGGGAAAGAGAGATGGATCCTGATGCAAGACCAAGACCCAGGGAACACCAGTTAAAGGAACAGTAGCGCACTTAGCTCCCAGGATTTAGCATTTGGCTTTTGTCCAGCAACAAATTTGATCCCATCTAGGAGAAATCCTGCATACATGGCATTTGTATGTGCTGCCTAGTTGCACAACTGCTGCTCTGGTTGCCCCATACCAGTTTCCTGCTCTATAAGCATTCTGCCGGTCTCCTTGGCTGTGAGATATTATGTCCCAATCACTGAACCACTTGATTTTCACAGGTCCTCCAACTAACCAGCCCTGATGTTATATCTAGAGAGCAGAGCTGTTCAAGTAGTATTGTGATGTTCTAGAAAGGCCATGCAAAAATCTTTGCTTTGCATTTCATTAGAAAGTCCTGTTTCTTAGTATTTTTAATGGGAGCAATCCCTTACAGCTGATGTGGATGGAGACAATTATTTTGGAGCACACAGAGGCAAAGGGTTTTCCTTGCATTTCCTCAGTATCCGACTGTTGTACATTAAAAACTTCAATCCTCATAGAGTTCTCAGTTCTCTAGTTTCTCGGTAAGGGTGAAGAGCTAAGCTGGAAGGGACAGCATTTTGCTAGATGCCAAGCAAACACCACGATAGACAGTCTTGGCCTCAATATGTCTGTGATTCAGGCAAGTTCGGCAAAAAGTGAGGGAGAGTTAAGACATACATCTCATGTCAATGTTATGGTACTTCTTAAAAGTTAAAATCCAAAGCAGAAGAAAATATTCACATTTCTGCTCTAAGACTTGCTAACTGGTCTTCTAGGATTCCTTCTGGAAGTTGGTGGAAATAAAACCAGACCCCTCCAGAGGTATTCAGACCACTTAAATTAGGTTTTGTATTGTAGGAAGATGTATCTCCTTAGTGGATGTACCTGGAACCTCACAAAAGCAGCTGGTTAAAGTATGAACCTCAGCATGTGCAATGGAAATACTTCCTCCTTACCACACTACATTTTTTCCATTTAAAATTTTCAGTGAAAAAGCTATGAGAATGCTTTATTCCAGAATTTCAAAATTCTTATCCGTTTGTAGTCATCTCCACAGGTAAGCAGACTTGATAAGTGCCTTCTCAAAGATCATATAAAAATTGCATGTATGGAGTCCCCTCATAGGTATTCAAAATTATTTTACCGTGGGCCAATTTGTTAGCATCATGCCTACCTGTTCCTTGCTTACACGTAACAATGTGTAGACCTCACTTTGGTTTGAGCCTCTGGATAGTGTAACAGCAAAATCAGGAACACAGAATTTGGTGAAAACAAACAGCAAGCAAGGAGTGGATTCATCTTCCAGTGATGCTTGGTCTAGAACTGCTGCTTTCCTTTTTACTACCTGCAAACTTCTTTTCTGCATTCGTTTTCTAAAATGCAAGTGCTGGGTAGCTGCCTTTTGCCACCTGTTTATTAGATTTCTCCCATGTATGGTTGTCAAAATGTATAAATAATTTGGGACCTGCTAACCTGCCACTCACACTGGGATCAGTTTTTATTTGGGTGTGACAATAGTTGCAATTATTTCTGCTTTTTTTTTTTCTGGAAAGTTTTCAAACAATAGTGAGTTAGTGAGCAGAAAATGATAGCTTTTACCCATAAAGGAGTACAAGCAGAAGTTCACATAGAATAGCTGTAGGATGTCTACTACATTATTTACATCATCCTCAGAGGAAGCTAGGAAAACCAGGATGTCTCAGCTGGAAAACAATCCAGAATAAAGGAATTGAAATGAAAATGTAGACAAGCGATGTCATGACATTTCTTAGGGGTTTAAACTTTTAGTTAGTGAAGCTAGAGCTATTCAAAATTATCTATCGAAATCAGACATCCCAATAGTTTTGCTTTTTCTGTGTTCCTTTGCCCTGGTAGGCCATCCAGTTCATCACTTCATTAGCTTTTTGTTGTTGCTCTTGGATTTTGGAAAGAGAGCTTAAAGTGCATTACTTGCATTTTCCTCCTCAAAAGCAGGGAATCAGGAAGAGACAACATCTGTCCCTCAGTGAATTAGTCTTTTGAAGGGGACAGTTATTAAGCACACTGTGATATAGACTGCCTCCTCTATAATTATATAAAAATCCCAGATGCTTACATACTGTCCATTATTTCATGGTGGAGATAGGTGAGCACTCCTGCAAGACAGGGGCTTGAGGTAAGCCAGCTGTCACGTGTGACATGAGATGTCAGCAGCTAGAGGGGAAAATCCAACTTGAGATGTTTGACTCATTGTCCAGAAATCTATTTAATTTTATGCTGTCTTTTACAAATCCCCAGTGTAACTCATTTCAGCAAACCTCAGGAACCAATGCATAAACAGCAGTAGATTTTCTCTAACTAGATTGAAGACAAAACCACAGGAGAGTGAGGCTGTATAGGTGGAGCAGACATTGAGTAGGTTTTAGTGCATAACTAGATGCAGAAAAAGTACAGAGAATGAAAACCTCCATTTAAAATCTCTTCTAGTATCTCAGATGAGTTTGCGAGTGCAGAGGGATCTGCTCTAAGGCTGTAATATTAAACTCCATATGGATCTAAAGTACTTGTTAGGCTGAAAATTACTGATTGGGTCATTCAGACAAAAGAAATTAGATGATTCTCATTGATGCAGTGTTAGAATGCATAAACTGTTTGCATCTGGCTTAGTCTTTCACTTTATCTGAGAGTTTTGTTTCTTATTTCTGTTGCTAAACTTGTGACCCTGAGGTCACAAGTGATCTGTGTAGGCATATTGATCAAAGTACATTCCTGGGCTCCTGTGCTCATATAATGCAACAGGAATGGAAGGTTGTCTTCTTTTTAACATCAAACTGCTTTTTTTAGTGTATCATTTAGGTGTAATCTGCAGAAAGCTGCTGTATGAAAGAAATTAATTGAATCACAGATTTTAAATCATTCTTTTCCATAATATGTTTTGCCTCAAAGCTCACCACAGTTGCCCGAGTTTAGAAGCGCTCTTTGTGGTAGCAAAATGGACTTGACTTGTCCCAAGAGCCACTGGACACCTGCATTCAGCAGCAATACTCAATTTCCTATGGAGATCCTAGGAGCATCTCAGTGATGCTCCAAATATCTGAACCTACTCAAAAAAAGACTGAAAATTGCATCTGGTATCTTATGGCTGCTGAGCTGAAAGTCAGAGATCTCACTTTTGGGGAAAAGAGCATGGACTTGGAAACTTTGACAAGCATTTTTTCATTTAGTAAAAGACAGTTTTGTCCACACAGGACAGCTACTATAGCGGACATCCCTTCTATTGCCCTCATCATTAACTGCCTCCTTTGCTGCTGAGGTCTCTTTCTTCCCTTCTTCCCATTCCTAAGCTGCATGGGAGAATCATAACGTAAACAAAAATTTTAGGTAAAATATCAAGAACTGGAAAAATTTTTTTTTTTTTAAATGTAAGAGTAAGAGCTAGTATAAATGTATACACATCGCTCGTCAATGAAGTAATTAGGATCATAGAATCATTTAGGTTGGAAAAGACTTCTAGGATCATCTAGTCCAACCTTTGTCCAACATCTCGCTAACCCCTAGTCCATGATTCAAAGCTTTATTTATTAAAATAAATTAGTTTACTTAGGCAGCATGGAGTCAATTATGTTCAGGCTTCCATTTACAGAACAGTGTCGAATATACCGGCAAAATGGTGCAAAGCATGCCCTCATTTCCCCTTTCTTAATAACACACCATGTTACCAACAATTATGAATAGGTGTGAGGAGATGGACTCTCATTTTATTACTTCAGAAGCACATATGTTAACTTCTTGCTCCTCTCTGATCCCACAGTGAATATTTGTGGGAGGTGAATGCCAGCAAGGTTTCAAACAGTGGGAATAAGTGAACGCTTCTGCTGAAATGGTCTGCAGTGAGATAGCTGGTGATGTTGGAAGGTAAATTGCCCACATTAGGCATATAGTTCCAGGCTATCTGTAGATTTCTCACAGTGGTGCTATTGATCTTGAGCTGGGGGCACTAGTAAATCACAAAAAATCAATGTGACGATCTGTGCAAAACGAAGTTGGTTTGAATAAACAGTTCTATGTTAGTATAAATGAGTCCACATTGCATATTTGGATTAAATGAGCTACATTTCTCAGAAACTTTGTGAAATGAGGATGCTAATGTAGAAATTTTTTCAATGTGAAGTTCAAAACAGTGGATGGTAAAAGCTTTAATGTTGACACAGAGTTCTGTGATGGGCTGTAAAGGCTATATGCCAAAGTGGTAGCATTTACAGGGTTTTGCTACACATGGACTCTCAGCCCCAGCACAAGTTGTCTTTTGGCTTTTGCCAGCTGAGTGGGCTAGGCATGGGTTGCTGCAGGAGAGGACAATCTCCACCTACAGGACTCCCGGGAGGGCACCTGCTCAGGGCACAGATTATGCAAACAGAATAGTGAAGAAAATTCTGTACTCATTCTGCCAGTCCTACAGGGAAAAGTCATGCCTGACATTTGCATTCAAGCTTTCCTCCATGAGGCACACCAAGACCAGTCACCCAAGCTCAGACAGGAGGTCAGCAGGGTCCACCGAGACAGGCGCAGTCCCTGCATGAGGCCTATGACTTTGGCTCTGCTAGATCCTCTCAGCCCTACCTGTCCCTGCTCTCAGAGCTCCTGCCTAATGTATCCACGCAGTCGAAGTCATACAGGGCAGCGTCTTGAAGGCAGTGGTGGGCCTCTGGAGTTGATATCTCCAACTCCTGAGGTTGTGAAGATGCCATAGCTCATATTTGTACATTGAGGCTGCGATTGAGAACCGTTTCCAGTTAGGCTTTGGGGTGGGTTTATCACACAAACACACACAGACACACACACACACTTGGAAAGGGATTCTCAGCCCCCAGTATTCAAGCTGGGAGACAGCAGCATGAAGGCAGAAGAAAACTGGGAGGTATTACAAAGATGAAGAAGACACTAACTTTTGAGTTGTTTCTCCTTTCTGTAGCTACTTTTTACTACTGCTGGTAGACACCATTTTTTTCTGCACAGCAGGAATGTATCCTTCCTTTTTCTCACAATAGCAGTTCACCCTTCCTTCTTCCTGATTTAGTTTCAGTATTAGACCTGGTGACAAAGAAGAGACTCTCTTTTAAGTTGCAAATTGAAAATGAATCTACAAATGCAGAATAGAAACACAAAATGTGAGGGCAGGAGAGGAAAGAGGAAAAAAAAGGACCTTAAAGAAGTGCTGTGCAAAGAAAGGTTAAGTGCTGAATGACAACATGCAAGAACAAAATAAAATCATCATTGCCTTAATGATACAGGAAATAAAAAGCACTAATAGAATTTAGGAAACTTTTAGTAGATCAGGCTCCCATTTAAAAGCGTTGCTGACCAGAGCTGTGGGAGGCTGCAGCCAGAATTAGGTTATGCCCCTGCAGTAGGAGGTCTGACGGCAGCATGGAGAGATCCATGCCAGCTGTACCCAGGACCGTTCGCTCTGTTGCCATAGTCTTTAGAGCATCATCATGAGCTAGTCAGTCTACCAGAGACCCTGAGTGATTACATGGATTGGCACCTTGGCTACTCTGTGATATGGCAGCCAAGATACTGAAATTTAACCTAAGCTGGGTGACTCAACACAAAACTCTAACAGCGTATCTATGGAGCTGTATTGCCTTCCACGCACTTAGTGCATCCAAAGTGGGACCTTTTCTCTTAAAGTAAATAGGAACCATTGTGTCACATGCAAGAAAATTTTCCCTATATTCAAGTGCAGCTTCTTCCACTGAAAGGAAAAAAAACCTGACCTTGCAGATTTTTCCATTGGAAAAATGGCTTTTTATGAAAAATCAATTGAACTGAAAGCATTTTGCTTTGGCCAAAAAATATCTAAATGACTAACAAGGTAGCTTGGTGGCACTTTGTTTATCTAGGAGATTGACATTGGTCAAGGAAACCAAATGAGTGCTTAGGAACAGAGCACAAAAATATCTCAGAAAAATATCAGCTGAATTTCACTGCTGATATAAAAGAGTGCAGGACTGTTGAGATCACCTGAGTTGTAGTTCCTTCTTAGAGCTGTAAATTTAGACTAATATCTTTAGTGAGTGAAGGTGCAACTTGTCCCTTATTTAGTATGAGTGCAATAGGTTTAATTAATCCCAGAACACGTCAAATGGCGGGAGCAGCACTTTTGCTACTCTGGTATCATTTTAGGAAGAGTATCAGCATCTTATTATTCTTCTAGAAGGTAGTTTCTTTACATTCCAGCTTCTAAAGCTGGTCAGAAATATGCAATTTAAACCTAAATTCCAGGTGCTCTGGCTTACACCTGTTGCCTCTCACTCTGGAGATGTTTTAAAGTCCTCTTATGTTCAGTGCAAAGGCTTTTTGTACAATGATGCACATACTTCATCAGCTCTTTTAGCAAAAGTTGTTTCTAACAAAGTTCTTGGTGCAATTATGACTATGGCAAGGCAGTCTGATTACTCCAAATTTTACTGTTGGCTCACAAAAGCACTTTGGATAGATTTATGTCAGGGATGTCTCAGAACAGCAAGGACATGCTTCTGATCCTGTGTGTGCCAGGACTGTGAATAAAAAAATTTATTGTGTCTGTTGCTGTGTCGTTAGATTTCAGAAAGGTTTGAGGGAAGGTATTATAGAATCCTAGAATGGTTTGGGTTGGGAAGGACCTCAAAGATCACCTAGTTCCAACCTCCCTGCCTCCCACTAGACCAGGTTGCTCAAGGTCCTGTCCAACCTGGCCCTGAACACCTCCAGGGACGGGGCACCCACAACACCCCTGGGCAACCTGTTCCGTGCCTTGTCACCCTCAGAGTGAAGAATTTCCTCCTAATTTCCAATCTAAATCTACCCTCTTCCAGTTTGAACCCAATACACCTCGTCCTCTCACTATAGGCCTTTGTGAAAAGTCCTTCCTCAGCCTTCCTGTAGGCCCCCTTCAGATACTGGTAGGCTGCAATAAGGTCTCCCTGGAGTCTTCTCTTCTGCAGGCTAGTTTTGAGTGAGTATTTGTTATCAAGATGCATTTGAGACACTTGTCCAAAAAAGACTACTGTTTGTGAAGTCATTTTGGTCCAGCAGATGTAAATATTTCTGGCACAGTAGCACCTGACTCAAGTGTAGCTAAAGAAAACAGCATAAACTCTCTGAATATGCTGCTTACCATCCTACCTGTGGCCAAGACAGCCACTACCAGAAAGCATGGCAGCTGAAATTTTCCTCTCAGTCACATCCTTAAGTCTTTTCAAATGCAGTATTAAATTCTTCATTTTTAAAGACCTTAATTTCTTCCATGCTTTGCTTCATTCCATGTCTAGGCAGTGCTATCAGTCAAATGTAGATAACCTGAGACCTCATTTTTGGAAAGCAAGTGTCACTATCAACAAAGGCAGTGCCTGTCTTCTTGGAGTACTTCATGGCTAAACGTGTACAGGGATATAGCCTGAGAAAAGGCCCCTTTCCCCTTTACATAAGCCCATGGTTAGGTCCACATGTAAACTATTCATGCATTTCAAGTGGAATAACAGAAACTACTGGAGCACTGAAAAATTCCTATGCTATCATGTGAACATATAGTGAGTTCCACTTCTGGGAAACTCCCTGCAAAAATATGAGACTCAGATGAACTGTGTCCCACAAACCGGTTTCTATTTTCATGTAATAGCTACTTTAACTAGAAATATCCATTTCAGTACCAAATAGACCTCCCTTCAGTTTCCACATGACCTTTAAAGCCTCAGGCTTAAGGGTATATCTTGTATTTTACGTGAAGGTCTGGATTGTGCCCTGCCATTTTAGCTCTACTCGGTGTCAGTGGAGACAGTTTCTTGACTGGGTTCCCTGCCCTGGAACTCAGCAGGTGCTTCTTCAGTGGCCACCATCCACTCCGATCTCACAGCCATACACATGAAGATCTGCCCTTGTAAAGGAAGCTCCATCGGATCTAGCTTCTAACACACCAGGTTTTGAAATGGAGGGTGTTAGCAACAGAGATTAACAGAAAGCAAGTTATTATCGATGTGTTTTGTTTGCAGAGTGGTTTAGCTGTGCTGGATGTTAAAGGTAAATCAAAACTTCATGAGGACTGTTTCTTTTCAGTAACTCCTCCTGGAAGAGTTTTTTTGCTGCAATCCTCATATATTTCATAAGGTGAGTGAGCTCGAACTGGGCCTCATTCGATTTTCAGAAATGAGATGGTTCGTACTATTATAGCAGTTGTCAAGAGCAGACAGAGGCAGGGTGTGCTCTCCCTTCCTAGCAAGACCATCACCACAGAGCTGGATTCTGAGGATACCATAACCTCATCAGTTCAGACTCTGCAGCTGTTGCTTGGTTTGCCTTGTTTGTGACTGGGAAGACAGCGTTTATTAGTCCAGAAGTGGCACCACAGTGAAATAGCTATATTGTTTTTGAGACCCATGCCTCTCTTTCTTCCTTACCCTTGTGCTATGCTGTCTGGATATACTGCTCTTGTCAGTATTAGGTCAGGGAGTTTTGCAAATTATGTTAACAGTCGGACTTGATGATCCTAAAGGTCTCTTCCAACCCAAATGTTTCTATGATTATTGCATGGCATAGACCTGTCCTCAGACCTTCTGGGGAGCCTTTCCTTCACCTCGGAATTTCCTGCAGATGTCAAAAGCAGTTTTGTGCTCCGCAGGTGATCCGGGAATTACCTCTTTCTGGAGCCAATGCAGACATTTCAGAGCAATGCTAGATGAGATTGCTCTGGTGAAAACAGCTAGCACTGGTGGTTGCTTCTTTCTATTCCTAACACAATCAGTATCTCTGTATGACCCTGCAAAAGGTCACGTATGCACACTCTGTTGCTCTCCATTCATTCTGGCACTTCACTTGTGTCCAAAATTCCCTAAAGGGACTGAGATTTCTAAAACCAAAGTGCTGCATCCTTTCCTATGTCTACCCTCAAACCAAAGAGAAACTCTTTTAGCAAATCTTCCTGGTTCCACCATAACAGTCAGTCAGATTTTTCTTTCCCATTTGAACACAGCTTTTTCATAGTTAGAAGGCTCTGGGGTATGGAGCCAGAACCCTACATCAGAGCTACTATTTCCATTTTTTGAGCTGGAAACACTCCTGATGGCACAAGGCTGTAACCACACACCAGTGGTAGAGTGGAACAGATAAGAGCTGTGCAAACAATGTCATGCATCATAAGAATATTGCTGTGTCTGGCTGTCAACTTCTTTGAAGATCTTCACTTTTAAAGTTCTGTTTTGGAAAAAAGGTCTGGGCAAGAAATGTGTTTATGAAAAGTCTGTTAAAGACTGCAACTCAGAGCAGTGAGGGCAGAAAAACACCCAGCCAAGCCAGGCACCATAACCTCAACTTCTTTTATCAATGAGGTGCTGTCAAGTCCTGATGCTTCAGATCAGTTGTACACAGGATGAGTCAAGGTTAGTTTTGCACAAACAGACAAACTGGGAAGGTAGGGCATTTACACTCCTCACCCAAAAGATATCAGGTTATGTGAAAATCAATTCTGGTCTATAAATTCATTGTCTGGAAAATAACAGAGCAGAAACAGGGGAGGATGGTGTCGCAGGTCAGTGGATTTCACTGAAAACTGCATGTAAAATCACACGTAATGGAGAGCAGAGAGATGTGGGGTGGGAAGGTGAAGTTCTACTTTGCAATCATTTTTTTGAGACCCACCCAAGCTATTCCACCTCAAGCCAGAGCTTGGGCCAGTACTACCTGCTCCCAGTAGGGTTAACTGCTCTTTGTCAGTGAACAGGTTGTTCAGTAATGAGCATACCTTTTTGTGGAAGGAGCCATACCCCTCTGGTGAAACTAAGCACAGAGGTACTATTTCACAAGAGGCCACTTGGACAGGAAAATAACAACAAGCCGCTATGTAGGAGGCAAGCACTCGACCCTTCTCAAGTAACTTTTTCTTTATATTGCCCTTGCTTGTGTCTTTAGCATCCTCTTTGTGCAAAACATAGTGCCAAGACAGTACTCTACCAATCTGAACCCATTTTTTGTCTCTGTTAGTCTGTGTTCTGGCTTTAGGCATCGGGGTGAAAAAAAAGAAGTTGCATTCTCCTTAGCGCTACCTGCTCTTTCTAGCCCTTGACAAGGTCCATTACCGGGCATCAGCTGAACCAAAGGTCAGGAGTAATCAAGTCCAGCATGGCACTGAGGTTATATGACATTAGGAAATGAAGGATAAGAAAGAAGAAGAAAGGACAGTGAAGGAAATGAAGGCTGGAGCCATTGTTTTTGCTTTGTATGGGTAAAAGCTTTTCAGTCTGCTTTCTTTCTGTCCCAAAAACAATCCAGGTGTGAGCCTACACATTTACCATGTACAGACATGCTGCTTTATCCACTCTGCCAGGTCAAGGCAGACTACAGCTTTCTCTTCCTTTGCTAGCTCTGGACCTGGTAAGCAGAAGGAAACAAGGTCTAAAGACACCAGACCTGACTGGACATGAACCAGTTCAGCTCTGAAGGCAACCTAAACTGGTGCTAATCTAGATCAGCAAGAGAACCCTGCTGACAGCAACATTTTAGTCACTCAGATGCAGTTCCAGACCATAGAAGCTAGAAGGATCCCAAAATTAACCATCAGGCTGAGCTTTTTACTATACAAGTAACTCTTTGCAATTCAGCAAAATTTCAGCCAGCAAGCCTAGCAGAATGGATAGACTCCTACATAAAGAAGAATCTTTAACCCCAGGGATGATAGGGACTGATTGAACATGGTCATGTATTGACAAAACAAGAAAAATAACATCACAGAAGAAAAACCCTGAATTCTGAAAATAATATCTGGTACCCGAATCCGTATCTGTGAATTGAGATAAGGATTAACCTGAGGCCAACTCCTAATTAAAGACCATTCTATAAGGAAGGAGGCTACTGTCTTTTGAGCAGCCTGCAAGAGAAAATGTATTTTACAAGACTTGAACAAGGAATTTGACAGCGTTTCCTAATACAGATTACTAAACCAAGCTTGTAGTGGAGGTGGGGTATATGATGGAAGTGATAAGATTAAGAAGCACATGCAGTTCTTGTATGTGCTTCAGAAAGAGAGTTCTGGAAGGAGTGTCAGACATCGAGGCCATATGGATAGGGCAGTGTGCAGGGTACATAAAAGATTTTAGCATGGGCCTTCCTTTGTATTTCAGTTTTAAGTTTACCTTATTGCCAGCCTTCTCCAGTCAAATCAAGATTCAGAAAAGAGATCTTAGATTACTTTGAGAAATTTTCCACTCTTTACATTCTCTGTTCCTTCTGCTTTGACTGTGAAATATTACTATTTTCAGCACAATAATGTCTTTCTTTTGGATATGTTCTGCCTCTGNGGCCAACTCCTAATTAAAGACCATTCTATAAGGAAGGAGAAGAAAACATTTGCTCTATCATCACAAAGCAAACAATATTCACATATCAAAACCAAATAGCATGATTGGTTTATGAAATGGGTTATTTGGCAAAACAAACTGCAATTGCTAGAGATGGAGAGGAGCCCATCCAATTTGATTTTTAAGGTTTTCATAAATTTCAGCTGCCACAGATCTGCACTTCTGTCAGTAAGACTACTTTGATCCATATTGGCTGTTTTTTTCATAGAAAATCTGTTCAAGGAATATCCAGAAACTTTTTATTCTTTAATAGAGCTGGTATGCGAGAGGAACTGAGACTTTCTGGCAGTGTCACCTGTAAAAGAGGTGAAAAGAAGTCTCTGTTCAACAAGGACCAGAAAGTCAGCTTAATTTTCTTCTTACACCAGCATATAGTAACAGTGCTTCTATTGCAGCTAACAAAGTCTACTCTTCATAAAAGATATGCAGAAGGGAGAGAGGTAGACCCACTATTCAGGTTTGAATGAAACCTCAGCAAAGGCTATATAGCAGAGAAATCTGTGGCACAGCGATTTGCAGAAGTGGTAAAAGCTGTATCCTGGCATCATCATGTAAGGCTGAACCGGAAAGATTATTAGATTACTATGGTTTTTTTAATATGGTGCTACGATATCACCTCTGTTTGTTTCATTCTACCACTGTGGGAAAATAATGGAAGATTGGGGAGGAGGATTGCAAACACACTCAAGTGACTTGCAACTGGGATGTCAAAAAACATATATATCATACTAATTGTTGCTCAGCTTCGTGTGCTTGACAAGTAGAACATCTGTGTTCGGATAACAGAAGCCTGTGAAGGACACAGGGGCACCTTACCAAACATGCTTGAGATTCCTGCCCTGTTGTGGGAAAGATCTCAGCACAGTGGAAAACAATGCCTGCAAGAATCCTTCATATAAAGGAGAAAGAAGCATCTTCAAAAGTCTTTTTTGCTCTCTAGCATGGACTGAGGTTTGCAGTGCCTGCATCCCCACTTGCGTGTCTCCACCTGGGTGCTGCTCCAGAGATCTCCTGGTTCGTGAAGTAATGAGAATAAATTTACTTTGCATTTCAAACATGGTTTTGCAGTTGTTCCTGTGTCCTGTTTGTGTCAGCTCACACAACCATTTATTTTCTTAGATCCTCTCACAGCTGAAGGGAGATAAAGGCCAGCTATGGCCAAGGGAAGCTCTTTCCTTCTGTAGAGGCAATGAAGAGCAAGGTCTGCTCTGCATGGAGGGTGGGATGGAGAGGAGGAACAGGCACACACCACTGTGAGAACGTCTCTTAGCCTGGATCTTTGTCATAAATGGAGAAAAGGCAAAGTCTGGCAAGCAAGGGTTGGTCTTTGGGCCTCTTGTAACAGAAGAGGAGACCTCAGAAATAAACCTGGATGACAGGAGCTTTGAACAAGAACGAGAAGAAAGCTGACTCTGAAAAGGAAGCTTCAGCAGCTTCCCTAAGGGAAGACTGAGTTTCATGCAGGAGTCGAAGTGAATCGCTTATCTTGAGTTTATCAGCTGTGATAATGACCCATTTGTTCCATGGTGCTGTGTGTCATTTTGCACACAAGCCAATGCTGAAATTATATGACAGAAGCAATTTAGGTGAGGGAGCACTATCATCAGTGCTGCAGCATCAGTAGAAGAAAAAGTTGGAGGAAATTTCAAAGACAAGAAAAGACCATATATTTCACAGCTGTTAGGAAGGTAATTTCCATACTGTCATCTGGGACAGCATGTCTGCGATGTATTACTTGAATTGTCTGATATAAAACACTAGTCATTTAGCCCCTTCTTTTCTGATAGAGGAAATGGAATTGATTTCTTATTTGTGCCACTGTTTGCTGAAGTGGATTTAATAAATTAGATCCCAGAGGAACTTTATGATGGGTTTTTAAACAAACATAGTGAAGTATAACTTAAACTCAGCGGCCCTTTATGCTATGTTTAATAAGCATGACAATGGATTAGATAATTCCAGCCAAGGTCTTCTTCATTCCACCACAATTGTTCGCATTAAATTTGGGCTTTATTAAAAGGCATTCTTCAAGGAAGTATGAGATCTCGTTCTTTAAAATTTGAAATTTGCTATGAATTTTTATTTTTTAAGACTAGCTATAGCAAAGACTCTTCATTTAAGCCCCTTCTAGTGTTCACTTTAATTTTATTCAGCTGTGTATGTGTGAGCAGAGGTGGTAATGAATAAAAAGTGTGGGGTAATGTTGGAAGGGGATGGTGAGCAAAAGTCACATGAGTAGTAAAATAAGAAGAAAACTAATATTGCCTAGCAACCTAAGGAAAAAAAATGTACCTGGCAACAGAAAGGAAGGACTTAGCTGCAAAGAGAACATTTGCCAGGAAAGAGAGACAAAGAGAAAGAAAATTCATAACAAGCCTGAAAAGTGGGGGATGGGAAGGAGCAATGCTGAATAGTTCAGAAACTTGGAAAAGAAAGCCACCTACAGCTTTCTTGCACAGAAATGGCAAAGAGCTCTACAAAAATAGCTATCAGTAATCATTTGCATTAGTTTTTTATGGTGATGAACCAAAACAGGAGATGTAACAGATGTGTGGCCACCCTTGCCCTTATACTTGCAACTTCAAAGGGAAAATTAAACTCAAATAATTCTGTTACAAAAACATTAAGCCCATTGCCTGGGCTAGAAGAAAATATCCATTTAGGTTCCTCACAGAATAGAACCTTGTCCTTCCAAGGATTCTATTCTTCTGACAGCGTAGACAAAATTCAGTTAGTGAACAGCAGCAATGCAGTATGAAAAAGCTAAGATTTAGGTTAGCCGGTAGCAGAAGAGCATGGCCAAATTCACCCAGCCTATCAGGTGCCCCTACAGGAGCAGCTTAGCTGGGGGTTTAACTTGCCAGCAATATTATGTTGCTGACTCTGTGTGTGTTGGAAACAAAGCAAGGTGCTGACCATCACAGCACAAGGGGGGACATGTGCCCTCAGTCTCATTAAGAGCAATGGGATTGAAAACTTCTTTGGAAAGAGAAAAGTTCTTTGATAGCTTCACTGATGGGAATAGTCACATGCAGATGAATTTTCAGCTGTGCTAGTCTTGGCACCAAATGCCATGTAATCTTAAACTTTTCAAAATTTTACTCACTGCATAAAAGGTAACAGAGGTCAGCGTAAAAGAATTTAAAATAACACAGCAGAAAATGAAAAAAGTAATTTATTCTGCTCTGGGACTGCAGTCACTGGGAAGCTTTAATCATAATCATATGGCTATTGCACCATGACACTATGGGGCAGAGTTAAAGTTGTTTCAGTGGCCTAATGTTATGCATGTGAGGATTTTCTATTATTTGGGATAACTGCAACACTAATGAGATTCTGTGCTATCAATCATCATATGTTACTTTGGGTGGATCATCACTCCGTTTAGAAATACTTTTTTTTTTTTTTTTTAAATTTAGCTGTGGCAACAGTTTAATAAGTAGAAAAGAATTTTTAAATATTCTGCAGAAACCACAGTTATTTCTTCATTTCCCCAGGAAAGATGAAACTTCAATATCCTAAATGTTTTGAATGACACATCCAAGTGTAGGAATGAGGAGGATGTTACACCCGGGGCATAAGTAAGAGATTAGTAGTTTATAGAGAGATTAGTGGCTCCAGATTAGTTAGCGATTTATAAAATTGAAACTCCACTCCCCTCTGGCTGCTAGAAGGGAAAGGGAACTTGCTGCTTTTTTTTCCAATTTCAGGACACTTCTTTAATTTAAAAAAGGCTTTCATTTTTTATAGTCTGCTCCTACTTTGAAGTTATCTCCACTTACAGCTTCACTGCTATCCTGAGTTTACAACCAACTCATCTGACCTATATAGCAGGTCCCTCCTTTGCCATTATTTTATCTGGGCATTTGATGGCTCACGTTGCACCTCGTAGTCTCTGTTTCTTGCCTCTTATTGTAGCTGGGTATCTGCTTACTCTGTGTTATCTTAGCTATTTGTACATACTAGCCGTTTGTTGTAACAGAGTGCCCGAGCAGGAAGCAGAGCCTTGATTTTCTGACACATTTCTACTGATCTCTGCGCAGAGCAGCAGTGCTGTGGATAGGTAAACCCTGCTACCTCTTGGCTATTTTTCCTTAAGACTCTTCCTTTCCATGGCTTCGTGGGAGCCTTGGGAAGACATGATGCATTGAGAAAAACAACGCTAGTAATTTAAATGTAATGGTCTTTGCTGGGTTCCTTATTTCAGACAAAATGGAAGTATGTGATTTGTGTCATAGTTTTCATTTAATGTATCATTAAGTTTTATGCAAAAATATGGGCTCAATTATTTCTGTGTGAAAGCATTTTCATTTCACAGGTTTTTGAAGTCATTCTTCTGGATTCCAAGTAAATACCTCTTTCATTTTTGTTTCTTAAGAAAAATATTATTATTCTTCTTCAACATTTCTGGGCATGACAACAACACAGCAAAGGTTCTTTGTTGAATTCTCCCACCATGTATTGGAGCATTGTCTAAGAATTACATATCCTCACATGCCTTTCAGTTTCCATACACCTTTCTGTTTCCTAGCTGTGGTATCTCTGGAATAGCACATATTCCAGGTGGGGTGTGTTTATTATTTCCCACTACTTACCTTCTGTAAAAAAAACCCTAATCTGATCTTTGTGATAGAAGGGCTTTGATTTCCAAAGGGTAAAATATTACTTGCTGTTCTTGATTACTGTAGTCTTTACAAACCCCGTAAGGTTCATTGGGTGCTCATTCCTCAACAGTATGTTTAGTTCTGAATTCATCTAAGGCTTTTTAATATCCTAACTATAAATTGTCTGTGTTTACTGTCTGGTCATTAATGCACAGATTACCCCCCAGCCAGCAACAGAAACATATTCCTATGACATTTTCTTCTTACGGACTGGACAGTTTGAGGGCATAAAGAATTCTCTTTTCCAAACATCCACTCAAAGTGACATTGCTCAACCTAGAGCCTTTTGCCACAACTTAGGAAAAATTCAAGTACAATGTTATTCTGTTTCCTTAGCCACTTAAGCTGCACCAAAGAAATACACCCTCTTCAGTTTCTCTGTCACAAGGAGTACCTTTTCTGGATAATGGTCAACGGCCTCTACATGATGCCTTTCAGTGGCTTGTGATGGGTTTGTACCATTGTAAAAAGCCAAGATCAAATGACAGAACTGTTCCCTGCTGGCAAACGAGCAATCAGCATATCCTTCTTATCCAACCCTATACTTCTCTGTGCCATTCAGGACCCTAATGACAAAGCTGATTTCACCAGACTGTATCTCCCAGGACTCCTTCAGATGCATTGTTCTCTTGCTCTAGTTGTTTCACAGCACTGTAAAGAATTTGGGGGAGGGGGGGTGGGGTGTGTTTATTATTGAAAAAGGTATTCCTGAGTCTTGATGGTCCCGTCAGATAATGTTGCAAGGGTGGAACATTAACAGAATCTGAGATGTTCCAATAAAGCCTAAGATCTTCCAGATCTGTCCCACAGCATCCCTGCATCTTTCATGTATTTTGATCTAGACATTCCCTTGGTGTTTTGGTTTCCCTGGGGCTGTCCAGATTTCCTCAGAAGCCAACAGATTTCTGATTAAGAACATCTGAGTTATCCTCAGCTTCAGAATGCCTACATTTAGTCTGATACTCACCTCTCAGCATTTGCTTTGGCAGTACTATAATCTGATTTGCCATGGCATTACCATGTAGTAGGTTCTTTTCATAAACCATACAGTAAATTCAAATTCTGTTTTCAGTAAGAGGAATTCTGTTCATTATTTTATACAAATATCAGCTTCTGATACAAAACCTTAGCTTTCCTAAAAGTTTTCTTGACATTTACAGGGCTGCTGATCTACCCAGTTGTATAGGATAATTCATTCACTTTACTGGCTTGCCAGTAATTTCATGATTTCCCCATCAGAATCTGCAGATCAGCACCATGAAATACATCTTCATAGTCTGTTAAAATTCCTAACAAGGCCCAAAATGATTATACTTTTTCCTCTTTCAGTTTTGTTTTGCAGTCAAATATGTGATGCCAAGCAACAAGTAGAAGAGCTACCACTATTTCCAGAAACATTTTGTTGCGTATTCCTCAACAAATTCTTTGCCTGTTGGCACCATCATAGTGCACAGTATATCCCTAGTAATTGCATATCACAGGTCAAACATCACTTACGTCCTTGCACATTCACACAGCACCACTGGATGCTCCTGTCTGGTCAGCACACGCATGCCTGACTCAGCTTTGTTTGCTTCTTAATTACATTTTATTCCTTACCGTGAGTGTCACTAGCCCCCCGTCCATATGTTTCATATACCACATGCTGTTTTGTAATACAAGTCTAGTTATTTCTATAAGAAATCTACCCCCTTTTCAAAGGTGCTGCAGGCATAGGGAGCACTCCAGCTAAAAACAGTACAGCGTGCCTTCTTCAAAGTCTTCTGTAACTTGTATTCCTCTTCCCAAGATCTTTGGAAACTGCTCCTGATTTTTTCCTGCCTATAGCTTCAGTGAGTAACAGCATAATGACAATGGATTGTTCTTGGCGGTAATAATTATTAATCAGTGATGCTATTTGATTTCTCACTCTATGTGACTGGAAATAGAATGGAAATAGATTTTTTTTTTCCCACAGTATTTTGGGGGATGGAGACATTATTGATTTTCATTGAGATTCTTATAAGACTTTTGGTTTGGGCTTTGCAGTTATGTGTTTAATCAGTGGGCTAATCTAAATGAGGAGAGAAAGCTTCTAGCTCTCATGTAAGAGCTTTTATCAAATGAAGTGGTATCTTTATGTCCATTTTACAAGCAGGATACAAGAGCAGAGTGGTAACCAGAACAGATTTCACCTGTTTGACCAACACAAAATGTGGGCAAGATTTGTATTATCCACATTAGATTTTGTAATACCTGCTCCACTGAAGCAGAAAATGTGCCACCTCGCTGTTCAGTGGAAGTACTGTCGAAACAACCCAGGTGTTGAGAGCTGCACTGCAGTCATCTGCCCCTGAGATAAAACCACTTTTTTAGGTGTGGAATGCTTTGTTCAAAGGACAGTGTCTACTTTTGATCAGCCATGAGGAAATCTGTCTGAGTTCAGCATTTGAATTTATCTCAGCAATCAGCTTTGAGATTATAAATGTTTTTCCATGTAAATCACAGATAGACTGTGATGTTTTTTTCCTGACATTTTCCTCCTTTGCTCCCATTTTTAAAAACCTTTGATATTTAGACAGGCTACATATGTCAGCCAGAGCTGTATGCCATGGACAGAAATGACAACAGGAAAGAAATAGATTGGTCCCGAGGCACTGAGTCAAAATTAAAGCCAATTTATTTCATTAAAATTACACAGATGACAAAGAAAATTAGCAAAGAATTAAAATGAGAAATAGAATGAGTAATAAAAAAGCAAATGCAAAACTGTATGTGAAACTGATAATCCCAACAAGTCTCAGGGATATCCAAGTCCCATTAGTGCCAGGAGACTTGCTCAAATATTGCTGGAAATTCCTATAGCCTCTCTGTGACTCCATTTCTAGCCCCAGGTGACAATTTCTCTGCTGGTAGGAATTCCTGACTTGTGGCTTGACTTTCTGACGTACAGTTCGCCTAGTTAAACACTGATGCAATTTATCAGTTGAGCAGCTCCACCCCAACAGTACTTCATGGCAGGTACAGAACAAGCAGACCCTAGTGTTTCTTCTCTGGTGCTCCCAGTGCAGCCCTGAGCTGCACAGCCACCCACCTCATCCACCTCTGCTCTGGAGGAGGATGGTCCTCCCTTGTACGCATTTTAGTGCTTGAAGTATGCAAGGTGGACATAATATTGGTATGACTAGAAGACCTACAAATTTGCATGGCACGTTCTTTGAAGGAGCCACATGTTTGCATGGCATATGCAAACGTGCACAAGACAGCACCTGTCACAAACAGCCTCTCTGGCTGGCTCTGTGAGGAGACAGGGCAGGGACCTCCTCCAGAGGAGTTCTGGCAGAGACACATCTGTATTACCTCACACAGATGGATGAGGAGATACTCTCTTTGGCATACCCAAGCATGGTCTCCTCAGTGTTTGCAAGAGATTTCTTCTTCATACAAGTCCACTGTCCTTCAGCAGCCTGTTCTTTGCACACAAGCACAAAGCCTCAAAAAAGCCACAGCTCGCCCCGTGCTGTCTTAGCAAGTATGACATCAGCACTGAATATTGTGATTGTCTGAAACACCATAGTCCAAAGACAGAATGGGAGATGTCAGTCCATACTTAAAAAAACCTTCTCTATAGTAAAATGGTACTGAAAATGGTAAAGGGTAGTAGCTATTAAAAGGTTAATGAGGTTTCTCTTTGACTGCTATCTCAGATAGCCTCGATAGTTTGTCATAATAATAAAGGAAGTCATCGCTATATTATTTATGAAAATCTAAAAATAATCAAACCCCCTAGATAAAGGTTTAAACAGAAAAACAAAATTCACCTCTCCCTCAGCTCAGACTCTTGAGGACTTCACAGAGACACTTTACCACAAAGACTCTTTGTGGTAGTTCAGGAATACAAATACCACCGAAGTCAGATGACAATACAAATGGCTGGTGAAAGGCTTAATTTGATTTCTGACAAAACTGATGGAAGTAACACCACTATGGCTAATATTCTTTTCTGTTTCCCTTTTTTTTTTCCCTTCCATACTCCTCCCTGGAAGGCTCTTTTTTTCTGTCTTTTACAGTGACGCAACCTGCTTCCTTTTGGGTTTTTTACTTCTGGTTGCTTCCCTCCAACCTTTCATACCCTCTTAGTTTTTCCTCGCTACTATTTCTCACCCTCTTCCTACCTGGTGCACATACGCACATAACCAGACACTGAGAATCCTCTTGACATTTCCTTTTCTTCCCTCCCATCCCTTGTTTTTCCTACCCAGATGGCCAAGCCAAAAATGCCACAAGAACAGCTTGTTCTCATGATACATAAATACTACAAGAGCAGCCACAGTCACTGTATTTTCACCAAGAGAGACCCAGAAGATGGGTCTTTTCCCATCTACCACAGACGTTTCTGCTCCCTTAAAACTCACAGTGCTCTGCTGCTTCCTTCTCTGTCACACAAAGTAGGACAGCTGCTCACTGGCTGGCTGAAGACAAGGAGTACGATTCCCAGATGCATACATCCACAGCACGAGTGCAGGTCTGCACTCTATTTTATCACCACATGAGGTTAAAAAACAGCAATCCAGCAAATGTTCACCTAATCACAGTAAGTATCTCATAAACATGGAACAAGACAGCACCTGTCACAAAGCATTTATAATCTAAATTAATCTAAGACAAGACACACAATGGATACAGATAGAAAGGAGCAGTCAAAGGGAGCAGTGAGACATTATTTCTCATCATGATGGGACCCAGGCTCAACACATCCACACTATAAACATTGTTAGAGAAACCGGATGCTAAACTTCCTCACAAAATGACTTTTTTGATGATAGTTCTTATTTTTATAGAAGACAGAAAGACTAACAAGAAAAAGAATACTGTGTATTGAACTCTTTCCTTGAAGGTTAGGTTCCTCCTCTACTTTCTTCACCCAGGGAGCTCCTTTCCTTTCTAACTGCAAAAGCTGCAGACCTTATACCTGTGGGACAGAGCTGAGCAACTTTTAGTTAAGTGCATGTATGTCTTCAAGATTTGTCTTTAACTTGGGAGAGATATTTGTTAATGCCTTTCTTTCTTGGAATATACATTTTAAGACAGATTTTCAAATCTGTTGCCCACATCCTGTATTTGTGCAACTATATTCCAGTTCTGACATGTAGGTAAGCAGATATACATGTTTGGCACCTTGGTTTACAGCACAAAGCTATAGTTTAGGCTACCTTTCAAATAGATCTAGTTGTTCAATCCTCCAAACAAATATGCCTCGTGGTCTGGCACAGACCCCTGAAAGTAGCCTCCCATTAAAACCAATTTGCCAAGTGCCCTCTGTTATGGTCTCGGGGGACAAAACAGACTTCATACTGGATCCAGTACAATTAGCTTTCAAGCTTAAATAATGACCAGTTGGAAGTCTTACAGTTTTCCTCAGAATTGTTCCCAGGCTGGAGTGACTCCACTTGCCATTCCAGACTCAAGTGAAGTCAGAATCCTAGAATTATGGAACAATTTAGGTTGCAAGGGACCTCTAGGAACCACCAGGTCCATATCCCACTCAAAGCAGGGCCCACTTTGAAGTTAGAGCCTAAAAGCTGATGGACAAGAAATAGTACAAGGAGCTACAAGACAGAGACAGAGTGGGGAAAGTATCACTGCTGGTGGATGCAGTCAGAAATAAATTGAACTGCAGTGGGTGGCAGAGGCAGTGAAGAATTAGAGGCAAAAGGGTGCAGACATTGCAGCACACTCATTTTCCTACAAGCCAGACATTTGTCCTCTCCAACATCAGAAGTGCAGCTGCCTGAATGTACTTCTGATAACACTTCTCTAATTCTGCCAGAAAACACTAGTAGGCTGTAATATCAGGCAGAAGAGGAAAGAGGAAGAAAGGGAAGTACTGAAAAGAGACTTATTCCCTGAACTTTCACTGCAGCAGATGAGGTCTAAGAAGCACAACAACTGGCACAGACATTGGAGCTTTATTTATCACTTGCACGTGTCAGTTGCTAAGGGGCATTGGAGGCTTTTGGAGTTGTCTGGAGTGTTCTTCCATCTTTCTGGGATGGAAGGGGGTGATGCAACACTGAGAGCCAGGGTAGAAAGAGACAGAAGGATGGGGATTTGTGAAGTCACATTGAACAGGCCTTGGCAGCTGATCCTAGAGACTTACACATCCTGACCCTGGAGCGAAGTATACTGGCCATTGGATATAAATTCCCACTGAGCAGGCAAGCTTCTGAATCATGCCTCCACTTATTTCTGGGCAGTGAATCATTCTGGATATGAGTAAATCCTGTTTTGTAATTCTGAAATCTTACCCCTAGATGTAAAAACTGGTCACTATGCTGCCAATGACACTCAGAAGAACTTGTCTCTGCTCTTTTACAAGCCCAAAGTTGCAAGTGAAACAAGACAGAAGACCCACCATCATTCCAGGACCTTAATCTCCTCTTGCCTACCTGTAAGATCAGCACTGAGCAAGGAGGAGAGGGAGGCACCTCTTTCTGGCAGCAGCCTTGTATTACTTACTTCTCCAGGAGTTAAGAACTTGGAGAAGGCAGTCATGCTGGGATGTCTCTTCCCACTCTCTGAAGGCTAGAGTTTCTCTGTCACATCAAGACTGGCTCCAGCAGGAGCCAAAGTAACATCACATGTAGTGAAATAATGGATACTCCACATAGGCAGAGTGCCGCTGTGCCAGGACAGCTCTAATCAGACCTTCTGTTACTGGTTTTAGAATTAATCATTCAGTTTTCTGGAAAGGCCTAAATTAAAGGTGCTTTTTAGAGCTCCTTGTAGAACCTTCCCCTGTAGGAAACAGCATGATATTAGGGAGCAAGGAGACCAAACTTCACGAAGGAAGAGTGTGAAGGAGGCACTAGGAAATCACCCTGTGCACACGGCTGATAAACAAAAAATCACCTAGCTGCTGTGGGAAGAACTCTGAAAATTCTTGTTTTTAAATAGAAGCCATTTTTGCTCAATTCGAGCATGGTCCTCATATTATTACCCAGCATGAAGCTCAGAAAAAAAAATGGCTTTGAATTTCAAAGTATTTCTTCAGGGGAGATCAGGACACTCTGCAAAGAAAGGGGAGCAGATAAAATAGTGCAGCAAAGCTTCTGAACCTACAGTTCCAGTTACGTTTTGTGTCAGCAAATAACTTGCTTAAACTGCAGACTGTCACAAACAGAGAACAAGTAAATGATTTATGCTGTACGTAAAATTGCAAAAGCATCACTCAACTCCTCTGTTTTCTATTAATGTATATACATAAATTTCACAGGTGGCTTCTGTCTAAAGAATCTATGGTATCCTTTGCTACCCCTGTGTTCTGCAAGGGAGGAATACGGGATCCTAGTTATGAAGCACAATAACACCATAAAAAATGGGAAATTATACAAAGGCAATGAAGGAAATGGAATGTGTTTTCACAGTGAACTCAGGCTGTCATAACAACACAGTTCAGGTTACAGACAGATATTGCATTTAAAGCAAGAATAAAGAGTTTCTTTGTAATTCTGTACATGAATTTAATCACAAAATTTTGGAAGAAAAACACTTCAGTAAATGGAACTTTTCAAAATTTAAACAAAAAGTCTTTAAATGATATTTATTAATCCTTGCAGAAAGAATATTCTCTTTTGCCACGGTTGGCTTTGATTTTGTGTCCTAGCTACCAAAATTTGCATTCTTGGGCATCTCCTGTCATGCCAGCTCAGATGAGGGTGGCTTTTAAACCGTATGTAAAAAGAAGTCATTAATCACAAGCTGATGAATGTTTACCAACAAAAATAAGTTCTTCAGTTCTCTTGGCTACTTCCTGTGGCCATATTTCAAGGTACAGCTGTCTGCAAGCTGAGGTGCAAGCTACATATTGCTAATCTCTGAATTTTGGGCTTTCTTCTTCCTCTTTCCCTCTAACTGTTTCTATTTCAGTCCTGGGTAAGCAGAATGAAACAAGAGCTTGAAACTCTAGCCCAAAGGCCAGCACTTCACTTTTTAGCCATCTGTGGAACATTTCCTTTTTTAAGTACCTGTATTGGCTTTACCATTCTAGTGTCATAATCTTATTGAAGACTTTGAACTTTTTTCTGTCTCAGAGATATACTCCTGCTATTATCTGCCTGGGGACTCAGAGGAGGGCTTAAAAATTGTAGGTTGCTCCATTTCAGAATGTACATTTGACCCAGTAACCAAGCAAGCAGCAATTACACTCAAGCTCAGGGACATAGTATGTCTACACACAGCAGAAAGGAAAGGCTGGGTACTATCTCTAGTCTCTGCTTGGATCCTCACTCTTTGTTTCTTGAACCTAACTTAAGATCTGTCCCTGTAAGACATGAGAGTTAGTAAGCCACCAGCTGCATGACAAAAGGGAGCCAACATTGGCACTTTTTGTGTATTATCTTCTTTCTAAAATGGGAATGCTTGGATTAAAGTGTTTTTCCATGGTGTTTTGATGCCTACATATCCACTGTCCATTTGGCAAATGGAAAAAAAAAAAAGAATATAGAAGTTTAAAATGTACTTTTCTGAGTTTTTTGCAAAGTCATACAAAAGCCTTTTCCTGATCCACAGCAGCCATCTGGGGTAAAAGATAAAACAGGTTCAGAGGAGAGAAAAACAAAAGATCAGATAACTGATACTCAGTTTCCCATTTTCCTCCACAGTCACAGAACAAAAAGAGCCCAAGGCTTTTGAAAGCCAGGAAAAAATGTAAGATAATTTGGCAGGTCAAGAATTAAAGGTTTTAACAATGTGGTTGGACATACTGAAGGATACCTTGGCATTTTCTGATGCAGTGATAGTTATCTCTATGTGATATATCTATGGTTAAATATACGCATGCTGTGTGTACAGATAAAACAGCACGGAATTCTCATACCTGGTACATAAATAATTGTGTGTGATTGCACTGAAGAAGAAGAAAAAGTAGGTCAAATAGATAACTATTGTCTACCTGTGTACATGCTGAGAACATTTCCTGCCACATACTACAGTGCTTTACCTTCCACTTACCAGGAAACTTGTGGTGGTTTCGTCTTATCCTACTCTTATGTACCCAGATTTTAACCTCACTCATGTGCTTTCAATGCGGCTGGAGACAGCCGTGGAAGTGAAAGTAAAACAAAGTGAAAATGGGGTGAAGCTGACACTACATAAAGCTGTCTGATGTTACAAACCTTCCCAGTGCCCGAGGCATACCAGCCTCCATGCAGTCACATCCACTACAGTATCCACTGCTCTGAATTCAGCCCCATGTATATAGGAATCTCTGCACGTTCTTCCATACCAGCACAGCTTTTCAGCATTAGGTTTGTTGCAATTGTAAATCTACTTAATTTAACTTCACTTCTGTGGCTTCAGAATGTTGGAAACACTGTCTTTGAAAGAGTTGATTTTGAAAGTTACTGTAAGAAATGACTATATCAAACCAGAAAGGAGAACTTATGCCTTTTCCTATTTAATGCTGCAGAGCAGATCAGTAGCTAGGAAAAGTATGGATCAGAGCTTATTCTTCTTTCTCTCCTCTTTGGATTACTCCTGATTCCTGGTAAAATCCTCAGTTTATGCTGCTAGTCCTTTTACTGGGTGCAGGGTAGGAAGTAAGGCGGGAGCACAGCAGCCATCAGTAATCCTGGCCCTTAAATGCAAGGGCAAGTGAAAACTGCTCCACTGTCCTTTACAACACAAAGACATCCAAGTTGTATGCACTGAGCTCAAAAGAGAGAAGACAAAACAGGAATGCTGCGTTTCCACAAACAGACATACTTTTAGCATTCAGAGAGAGCTGCTGGGCTTTGTTAAAAGAGTTCTATCTTCCTTGCCAAGCAGAACGTGCTATCCATCTTCCATAAAAGTGTATAAATCTGTTTCAGCCACTCTTCTCTTCTGAGAGTTTTCCACATTCCAGTGTTTCATTGTAAATGACTTTGGACAAAAAGAGCTAAGATTTGCTTCAGCTATTTTGCACTGGTTTGTGTATATAGACTTGCAGTAATCTGACTGAAATCTTTCACTCTTTAGCAGGAGGGGGAAACTGGCTGAGGCCAAAAATGCAAGAAGAGAACCCAGTTCATGAACCACTGAATTCACTTGTTAAGAAAACATAATTTGCTTCATTAGACTCCATTCTCTTAGAAGAGAAAGAGATAGGAATCAAATCACTTTGGGGATGTTGGCTGTGAGTACCAGACTAAAAGTGATGGTTTTTCAGAGCTAAATTTTTATTACGAAAATATGATGCAGGGAAGGTTAACCTCAGCTATGCATATAAAAGTATAGAGTGAACAATAATTTGAGTAATGTATTTCCCTAAAATTATGAAAACAATTTTAATATTAGCACTGAAATCTCTGGCTCCTTATTTTCCCTTTTCATTTTTGTGTTTTATTTAAAAGTAGATTCAGTAATGTATAACCTACTTCAGCAAAGCAGGTTTTGGGGTAGAGGGAGGTTAAGCTTACAAACCAAGACAGTGAAGAGTTTTCTGGGTCCAGATGACAGGGCGCGAGGTACATCTAAATGCAGTCAGACAGTCTTGCCACTCAGACAGAAACCCTCAAGTGTGTTTTAACCACCCAGTGAGGGCACAGTAGCCATGGCAACACGAAACTTAGCATAGGCTATGAAATCTGCCCCAGACCTTGGATGAATGCCAGGGTGGTGTTTAACCCATACTTAAATTTATTCTGCTGCTTTCAGATCCTAAATCAGATTATACCTGCCCTGGGTCTGTGCAGGTTTTTGACTGCCACGTGCATCCATTTCTATGATGTACATCTAGTGCTCGAAGGGGAAAGAAAGATGTGCAGCTGTGGTAGTGCTCCCACCACGTGTGCAAGGAGCCCTTGCTTTGCAAGATGCTCAGTAGTATCTCAGCACCCTACTGTCACTGGTCCAGTGTGGTAGGTATAAGTGAGGATGCTTCTGAGGCAGTCAGCAAGCACATAAATTTCTTCATGAGCTGCAAGTGACCTGTGCAGCCTGTGTCTTGTTTTCCTTTTTCTAACAATTGTGTCACATATTAGTGGAGCCACTTGTTTGAAGGACTAAAGAAATGGTGAAAATATTTGGAGCTGAAGACAAGCAGCTTTCTGTGAGGGTGTATTGGCAACTTGTCTGGATAGAGGAAAAAGAAAATGTCCCTCTAAGCAACAAATAAACCAAAGACCTACTAGTACCTACTATGGTGTAACCACTAAGATGCAGTTTTTCAGAAAAACTTGTCACATGTAGGAGACAGGTAGAAATGTTTTGAGAATATCTTCCCTAACACAACTGGAAACAGAACTTGTCATTTTGTAGCAAGCATGAAGTGACAAAATCACAGAATGGTAGGGGTTGAAAGGGACTTCCAGGGATCATGTAGTCCAACCCCACCTCCAAAGCAGGTTCACCTGGGGCAGGTTGCATAGGAACACATCCATGCAGATTTTCAATATCTCCAGAGAAGGAGAGTCCACAACCTCTCTGGGCAGCCTGTTCCAGTGGTCTGTCACTTCCTGTGTTCTAGTTTGTGCCCATCACCCCTTGTGCTGTCATCGAGCACCACTGAAAAGAAACTTGCCCCATCCTCCTGGCCCTCACCCTTTAGGTATCTCTAAACATTGATAAGCTCCCCTCTCAGTCTTCCCTTCTCCAGGCTAGAAAAGGTCTCTTAACCTTTTCTCTTAAGAGAGATGCTCCAGTCCCCTAATCATCTTTCAGCCATCCAGTGGACTCTCTCCAGTATTTTCCTGTCTCTCTTGAACTAGGTAACCCATACTCTGCCTCACTAGGGCAGAGTAGAAAGGGAGGAGAACCTCCCTTGACCTGCTGTTATAACATTGTTATGTTTCCTATTGCTCAGTGAGGCTGGCCCTTGGGGTCTCCTTTCGGGACAGAGCTGCGAGTTCAGTTTCCCTGGCTGTCAGAGAGTAAATAATATCCATCCTAGGCTCCTAGAGCTGTTTCAAGCAGAAATACCTAACATTGTTCTTCAAAATCATACTTGCCCACAGTCTAGCTGGTACTCATGCACCTGTGGGCCCACTGGCAGCGGTTGCCAGTGACTTGTGGAGAATTTGTATAACAAATATTGAGGTATAAAGGGTACATAAAGTAAAAAAAAAGAAATCTTTCAAGGATCGTTAAAAGAGGTCCAGGAGGAGAAGGACCATGAGAAGCTACATTATTTATCTGAACAGGAAAATTAAAACTCAAGTACCCAGCCTACTGTGCACCAAGACTGAAATGGCAAGAGAGCTCATTGAGACATATTAAAAAAATACATGACTGATATTTTATTCTATTTGAATAGCAGAGCAGCAGAGAATAAAAAGCCAGGATTTGTGCCTTTGCTGGAGACTCAGGAGGAGACCAACACTGCTTTTTCATTATGCTGACTTTATTCCATCTGGATACAGAACAGACTTTGTGCAGGTTTGCAAAAATATTTTTTTGCAGTGTCAAATGTGATGTGTCCTGGGAATTCCGAATAGGCCTGTATTAAAAAGATTCAGAAGAAAAAGAAAAATACCTAACTCTTCTCCTATCCTCCCACTAATGGCCACACTTGTGATATTCCTAGACTAACACAAATATTTCATAGGTAAACTCAAAGACTTTCATAGGCAAATCATAATTGATAAAAACTTTGTAAAAAGCCTCCATAGTCATTTATCTGCCAGCAGGAACACATTCATATATAGTAGTGATGTGGGCGGTGTTTTCAAATCACATGGAGATTTCTGGATGGGAAATGTTTAGTCAAAGAGCAAGCAATTATATACAACACCAATCTAAAATTGGATTTCAGTTTTTTTCAAGTGTAATCAAAGCCAAAACAAGTGTTCTTAAGGGATTTAGGAGCTGCTAAGATTGTAGTGGGAATTTGATTCGTTCTTCTACCTTTTGTTCCATGGATTATCCAAGTGGCAATAGAGCTCGCCAGACAATTTTGAGCTTCTGTACTAAAAATGAAAATTATTGCCATCTCCTGTCTATGATGTTTTGCTAAATACTGTAAAGAGAAGCTTAATGATTTAATACACTGAACTTTTCAGGCTGTATCAGAAATACAGAGAAAACTGGCTGTAAAAATCTTCATTAACAACAGGGAAGAGAATTACTACCTGTAACAGCACTTTGGTGTTTATTGCTCGACAGAGAAAAAAAAGTGTACTTAAAAACCACATCAAGCCAGAAAATTATAAGGCACATATTTTTCTTCTGGTGAGAAGAGGCTAAATCCATGCCTGGAAAGGAAGCACTATGACACGATCATCTTGAAGAGACCATTCCTGCTGATGCAAAATATTTCCATCTTTCACGCATGATCAACCTAACAAAAGTGTTTGACAGCCATGTTCCACAGAATAATGCATAGTCTGGTGTTCACTGAAGGCAAAACTGTTGAGACTCAAAAGCTTTTTCACTGAGCATGTCAAGTTATCCTAGACCTGATTTGGTGATAAAACACAAGGAATTAGTCACAGTTTTTGTCAGGAAGATAGATGACCTAATATCTGCAAATTTGTGTGTTACTATCATTGATTATATAGCACCATTCACATGCAAAATATACTTATTACAAACATCCTTTGGTAACCAACATTAAATAATTGCAATTGTCAAAACACACAATGAGACCTCTCATTTCAAAAAAGTAAAATAAGTTTTAAAAACTCTGGTATTGCTTTTGAAAGCAGTATGTCTTCGGGGAAAATATTAGGAAGTGCCTATGCAAAAGCTCCTCTGGCCCTCCTGAAAAAGAAGAAGCATGTCTCTTTGGTGGGTTTTGATAGATGTTCTGGCATTATAGAGGTTCCTCTTTTTATTAGTCCAGGAAACAAAGAAAAACTTTCAGAGTATTATGTTTAGTCCAACACTGCAGCTGAATAAAAAACTGATAACAAGCATACAATTTCTCATTTAGACTTCCAAACTTTATGCTATAGCAAGATTTTTCACACAGCATTTTATTGTTGTTGTTTTTACCCTATCATCAACTGGTAACAAATTTTGAGACTAAGAAATATTTCTATATTTCTATAAGAGATCTAGGGAAACGAGGACATGATTCAGCAGTGGAAAAGATTCTCCAGAGTTTCTTCAGTTTGCCAGTTTCCAAGGGTAATCTGCCCTCCCTGTTTGATTATTCTGTGTTCTTGATTGGTTAAATTCATTTTGTTATATATTAACATTTATGTGGCTGACTGTTCGCTGTGACTGTGTGTCAGCTGTTAGCTTCTGCAGAGATCTTTATGTTAAACTCATGTAAATTTGGACAGCTGTCAAACTTCATGGCACCAAGCACACTTCCCCCTAAATCCACCTTCTCTCCCAAAACTCACTTCAGAGGTGCACTGTGCTTTTTAGGTATTTCACAGTAGCCACAACATCCAGTATCCAGTTGAGGGATACCTCAATGGATCCATGGCATGCCATTGCTTTGTCAGATCTCCCAGCAGTGCTGTTTGGGTTCTTGGCATCCACAGAGAAGCAGCTGATGGGAACTCTCATCTAGGGGAAATGATGCAGTTTAATGCACGTGAGAGCTTGGTTACAGCACTAAAAGACTGGGTAGGACAGCTGCTGAACTTTTTATTGTGGAGCAGGTGTCAAATGATGCTGCAGTAAATGACAAAGGTGTGCAGAATGGAAACTGAAAAATCTGTTTCTTTCAGATATGGAGCAGAAGGCCAGGTCAGATCTTGTTTGATCACTGGTGATTCGCAGTCCTGCTACTCAAGAAAGCATTCAGAAGTGGGCAATGGAACATTTTACAATGGCATGTCAGCCACTGGGATTCAGAACACATGGACATCTTGAAAAACAGGGAGCTGCCATTGACCTATAGGTCCCGATGAAATGAACTGTGCTCCTATTCCATGTATGTCACATCTACCAGCCTTTGCAACAGATAGGACAAGCCTCCCTCACTTGGGGCAGAGCACTCAGATCAGGACATAGTTCACCATGAAGGGCATACTGCTTCTGTCTGCATCAGTTCTAGGGAATAAACAGGCCACCTATAATCTATCAATTTTTATAAGCAATATATTCAGATAGAACATGTTAAAAGGAGAAGACACATCAGGTTAACATCAGAAAAGGCAGAACAGTTTGTCAGAACAGATATTAAGAGAAGAAGCAGTAAATGTAAGTAAGAATTAAATGTAAATGTTCATAAGGGACTTAAATGTTTTGCGTGATTTGTGGATATAACACAGAAAAACCTGAAAGGACAGCAAGGAATAATTATAAAAACAAAGATGAAGATTAAAAAAAAAAAACCTTCCTAATGAATATCAACAGTTAATTTGTAAGTGGTACTTGAAACACTAGAAAGTTTAAGAGTATAAAATATGGCAATCAATACTGTCATATCAGGGGTTTCACTGCTGTGTATGGCCTGGTGAAAGCATGGAAGGAAACCTCTTGCCTTCATTACGCTGGAAGGACAACCAGCTATAATGTCACTTTATAAGATGCAGTAACTTCTTTGCCCACTCTGGTCATCCAGGTCTGTTCATCAACATGTAGAGGGGAGCCCTTTCAGTGGGGGTAAGAGATAATCTCATCAGCAGCTGAACAGAAGGACCATCCCTGCTGGGTCTTACGCAAGCTGCAGGACCTCCTCAGGTACTATATAAACATTCAGATGCCTATTTTCATAAATCCTATGACTTACAACTGGATTTATAAAAGTAGTACAGTCCTCAAGATAATGCTGAGAACACCTTTATATTATCATTCAAGAAAAAGACCATACTGATCACCATCATTTTTTCACCCTGTTCTAAAAAATATTTCTAGACTTATGTGCTCTTTCATCAAATACCGATTTTCAACAGGTTGTTTTACTTTCAAAGCATCTAAGAATAATCCTGTGGCTCTTTGTGCCTCTTACTCAGATGATTGGGATTTGGTCATTGCTTGCAGTTGTGAAAATAGATCAGTGGTTTTCCATATAATTTTTTCACTCCTTTTTCTTTAAAATAAATAACAGGGTTAAAATAATAATAGTAACATCTGAAATAACAGCTAATAGCATCTCTGCAAGAAATATCTTGACAAAATAGAGCTACACATTTTAATGGGATTCTACAGAAAGCAAAATTACCTACTAAGCAAAATTATCTAATAATGAGTTCTATGCTTCAGAATTTAAAATATTTATATAGCACATTTAATACAGAAAATTCAATCAAATCTTTGAAAAAATAGCAGTAATAAAAGTAGTATACTCTCAGGAATTTTTGAGGGTAAGGAACTTCTACCATATTTAATCACAGAATCACAGAATCTCTGTGGTTGGAAAGGACTTTCAAGACTATCAAGTCCAACCATTACCTATCTCTACCAGACCACTTCTACACCATATCCCTGAGCACCTCACCTAGACAGCTTTTGAACACATCCAGGATTAGTGACTCAACCACCTCCTTGGGCAGCCTGTTCCAGTCCCTGACAACCCTTTTGGGGTAGAAGTTCTTCCTAATGCTTAACCTAAACCTCCCCTGAAGCAACTTAAAACCATTCCATCTTGTCTTGTCAGTAGTGTCGTGTAAGAAGAGGTCAGCACCCGCCTCCCTACAAGCCCCTTTCAGGTAGTTGTAAAGAACAATAAGGTCACCCCTCAGCCTCCTCTTACTTGGACTAAACAACTCCAACTTCCTCAGCCATTCCTCATAAGGCCTATCCTCAAGACCCTTTACCAGCTTGTTTGCCCTTCTCTGCACCCTCTCCAGAACCTCAATGTCCCTCTTGTACTGTGGTGCCCAAAACTGAACACAGTACTCAATGCGGCCTCACCAGTGCTGAGCACAGTGGGACAATCACTTCTCTATATGTTTGTACATTATTTAATATATCTCATAAAAATATTTTTGAACTAAAATAGTTTGGCACAATCTCTAAAACTCTCCACATTTGCTACAGATGGAGGCATAGATACAAGAACACGGGACACAATGTATGTCACGTGCTTTAACAAGTTCCCTGGCCTGCTTTCCTAGTAGCTGCACAGACACAGCTTTAACAGATTTCAGACTGCAGACACTCCCTGCAGAGCACTGGAGACTAAAATCCTATACGAAGTTGCAGAATTTAGTTTAATTTATCATGGTAAGTTGGGTCATGAGAAATTAAGGAAAGGCTGTGAGTGCAATGTTGGCCAAGAGGAGGCAAAGACAGAGACTTTGGGACCCAGATGTTTTCTTTCCAGTTGTCCGGATGTGAGGATAAATATGTATTCCCAAAAGGCACACACACACATACACATCCCTCTTGTAGCTGGCATAAGCTTATAGCCCCTCCAGTATCTGGTCCACAACCCCCAGTCCCTCCAGTAACCAGCCCCTAGGTTTACAGCCCTTGCAGTTCCTAGACCTAGATCTCCTGTCCTGCTCACCAGCTAGTTTGGTTTGAAGCTCACCGATGTCCCACACAGAGCACAGGAAGCACCCTTGCACAGAAAAATAGTAGGAGATCAGAAGATGATGACATGGTGACCAGATGATGACCAGATGGTGATCAGATGCAAGACAGGACCAGGCCACTCGCCTTTATTGCCCT